>CARXXK010000003.1:11245887-11795359 GCA_949089665.1 Macrosiphum euphorbiae | reverse complement strand
TAGTAAGTATATATATGCAGTGGCGTCCGCAGGGGGAGGCTAACGGGCTGAAGCCCCCCCCCCCCCATTGCCCGTATTATTATTACTTTTTCAAAAAAATATTAATCAAGTTTAAACTGTCAACTATAGTAAATCTCATATATGTCTTACCAGAACGAATTCATTTTTGAAAAAATATTGTATTTGCATACCAATTTTCATAAATTATCTGTAATTTTTCGGTAAAAGTATGAACTACTTGTATGAAAGACCTTGTATTAAATTGTCTAGCCTTAATCTATACATATTTTATATTTTATAAGTTTTGAACTACAAATTAACCGTGATTTTGACGAAATTTGAACTTTAAATGCTTATAAAAAATAACCATGATGCCTATGTATTGTTAATATTTTAGCTATAATAAAAAAACTTACGTATTACATTTTTAAGCTTTTTGACCGAATAAATAATTTTTTATTGACATTTATAGAAAAAAAATTTTAATTATTCAAATACAATCCAAGTTAAGACTGTATAACCAAGCTTGTTACCAAACAATTTAAATTAATTTTCATTTTTTTTCTCCAATTATTTTTAAAAGCACTAAGAATTTTCAATTTCGACCTCCTAAAAGTACTAACTAGATCCAATTTGCTTCCAAAAACATACACTTGGCATCGAAGCTTATGATCAGAGCATTTTTTCTACCAGAAGAGTTGAAAAATTACAAACATTTTAAAATACCCCGAATAAACGTCTGCAATTATTAGACTGGACAAAATAAAATTTAAATTGTAACTAATTTTCAAGCCCTCCCCATTGAAAAATCCTGCGGACGCCACTGATTATATGTGTGTAAATTTAATGTAATGTAATTTCCGAACAAATTTACCGAGTACCAATTGCCAATTGGTACCTATACTGCCGACTGAAAGGCTAATATTTATAACAAGTTTGGGATATAATATATATATAATATACCGTGTGTTCAATTTTAAAGGTAACAGGAAATATTTCGATCGTATGACCTTTAATTTGATTCGGGGTTTTTATACTGCATACAGGACTTATAAATACATATTTTTTTAATAAATTCAAATTTTTATTTTTTTTTTATCAGCGCATGCGCAGTAAAATAAAAATTTCTTAAATAGCAACCACTATTTTGGAGACCGGATTTCGATTTCTTTATTTTTTCTGAACAACTTTGATCTTTACAGTTTGTTGATATCTTCAAAATTGCCATGTTTATGACGGTCGGAAGTTTTAAAATAGTTAATTCGTAAATAATTGTGTGGTGGATGATATCTCTCGGGATATCGTTCAGCATAAAGTGCCGCTGCGTTACGCGAATTTTGATGACATTCTCCAAAAATTAATACCATATCGGTTTTTTTCGGAATAGTTTGCCAATGTACAAAAAATAATGTGTCACGCGCGACTTACGAAAAACGTTTGACTATTCACAATCAATTTTAGAATGCTATCAAAATATCTTATTCACACAGGTTAATAGTATAACTTTCATTATAATACTATTAAAAACAAATTAAGATAATAGTAGTAGATAATTTAGTAGTTTTAATAAAAATAAATTGTTATAATAATACCTATAAGGCTATAAATACCTATAAATTAAGATAGACCGTTGAAAAATGCAATATTTACAAATTAACTATTTTAAAACTTCCGACCGTCATAAACATGGCAATTTTGAAGATATCAACAAACTGTAAAGATCAAAGTTGTTCAGAAAAAATAAAGAAATCGAAATCCGGTCTCCAAAATAGTGGTTGCTATTTAAGAAATTTTTATTTTACTGCGCATGCGCTGATAAAAAAAAATTAAAAATTTGAATTTATTAAAAAAATATGTATTTATAAGTCCTATATGCAGTATAAAAACCCCGATTCAAATTCAATGTCACACGATCGAAATATTTCCTGTTACCTTTAAAATTGAACACACGGTATATGGGTATACCTATCACCTTTTTTGTGATTTTATAGACCTGTATTTTATATTTGGTCAAAACTCAAAACCACCAAAAAAACTGCTAAAAATTAAGTGTTTTGCAGCCTGCAGGGCGGTTGTAATAATTGAGTTCCAAATTCTAAATTTGAGGTCACGAATTATTGAGTTAGTTATACTAATACATATTCGAGAAACCGTTTATGTATTAAAACTATTATTTAGTGGCGCCAAGGCCAGGATCTAAAATCAGAAGTGAAGAAACTATTATAAACATTTGGTGTAAATTGCATGTATCTACGGAAATTCGTTTTTGAGTTGCACAAATAATAACAAAATCAATTTTATCACAAACTTGTAATAAGTAAAAAATTAAAAATTAAAAACTCGTGTTTTCTTTAAAAACCTTTTTTTATTTTTCCCGATTATTTTATAAATGACTGTGAATGTTTTGTTTTACCCTCCAAATAGAACCATATAGCTACTAAAAAAACTATTCTCTAAGTTGAAAATCGAAGCATTTTTATGGCTCCAAAATGTTATGACAAACACAAAAATAAAAAACTCATTAAAATATCTATGCATTCACTCGAAAATAAATCTCTGCAAACAAAAATATGGATAAACCAAATCAATGACTAATCCAAAAATGTACATGGACATAAAATGTCAAAATTATACATTACATAGGTAACAAAATTGAAAATTATCACAGTTTATAGTCACAATAATTTATTTTTAAAATTTATTCTTACTGTAACTAAACATTACACATTTACAAATAATAATTACAATTATTTAAGGTTAAGTATGTAATATATTATATTACCTATTATATATCCTATGTTCCATTCACGTTAAGATCCATATTATGTAGAAATTGAATTGAGTACAGGGACGCTGCTTAACAACATTTCACTTATGATGGTAGACTTTATGGAATTGGGGTGGGTGGGGGGGGGGGGGGGTTGACAGATGGACCATCTGGGTTATCTCTGATTGCTGACTACGAAAACTATTCATTGAACAGTATGGTTCTTAATGTGAATAGTGAATACTATATAATATTAACTTTTTTTTTTTTAATTAAGGTATAAAAAAATAAATATGGCCATGGGCAGGCCAACACTGTAAATATAATATCTTTCTTCTATGGTTTGCATTAATATGTACAGTTAAAATTCTTATCGTAATAATTACAACCTATTTGAAAATAATAAAAGAACAATGTATTTAATGACCAATTTACATAATATTTTACTGGCCAAACCCAATTTTAAGATAAATTATTTTGTTCATAACGTATCAGAATTTATCAATCAGTTTAGACTAGAATAATCTAGTTTTTCCTAATATTAAGTTTCATGATTTATAACAAACCTATAATATGGCCTAGGGTAATAAGTACCTAGTTGCGCTATTTTAGTCCAAACTAATTTATCCTAAATTCTGGTTTGGCCGGTAATATTATTTAACAAACAATAGGTAGTACAGTAGGCATGTAAATTGTTAAGTCAGTAACCCTAAATAATTATTAGTTGTTTATAACTTGGTACAGTTTTTTTTAATGTGATATATAAGAATTTCCTCAGCCATTTATTACAGTTTAAGCCCTTTTCACAGGATAATAGTCATGGTACTATACTACTATGACTAACATAACATCTAGTTTAAAAATTATGTTAAATCTAGTGTTCTAGTACCTGATCAGTTGTTACTTTTATAAGTGCTTGTTTTATTAATATCAAAAAAACAAACATTTCAAATAAAATTGATAAATACTGAAAACATTTATGTATTCTGATTGCCTGCAAATTTTATATATGTAATGGTAAATAATGTGTAAAATATGAAGTTTTGTTGCCAAAAATTGTGTACTCGCTAGCATGATTTCATGAATAGTTTAACCAGTAACATTTTATGAGATTCACACAGACCTAAAAACTAGTGTATCAAGCTGTCTAGCTATCACACTATACTCTGTTCAAGTTCAGAAAAGTAGTCGGCGGCTGACGTGTGTGCAGGGGCGTGGAAATATTACACAGCAGTTATACAGATAGTTGACTGGTTGGGGAGACAAACGGGTGTTGCCTGACAAAATCTAGTTGCCATAGACCAGGGATGGCGAACCTTTTTGTACCAGCGTGTCAAATAAAAATGTTGGTTGGATTTTGTTTTCTTTGCGTGTCACCTAGTTTGATAACCCTTGTTTAAACTTAAAAATTCCTGCATCTATGGTTTGAATGATAAAAACACAAGTCAAATATTATATTATCAAACAATTTAAATATAACCTTTGAATTACTATAAAAATAACACTCACCAATAATGAAAACTGCACAAATTTGCACAAACACATGAAACACATTCGACTCAACGAATGAGTAATGACTAACGCTAATCGTGGGCCAGCTACACGTTATATCCGTTATATAAAATATATATACCTAATAAAGTTCTTATAGAAAAGTAATAAAATTAATAGTTGTTGAGCAGTGTAGATATTCAATTCAATGCATTTAGGTATAATACCATAAACTTAATATTTCATTTTTGTAATCTCAATATATTTTAGTCTACGTCTTTTTACACAGTTGAGTGTGTCACTAAAATAGTGTGCGCGTGTCACTCTGTGACACGCGTGTCATAGGTTCGCCATCTCTGCCATAGACTATGTTTCTTAACTTGAACAGAGTATACGGACAGCACAATAACTACTATCGTGTAAAACGGGCTTTAAAAAAAAAAAGGTGTTCAATATTTGATATAGCAATTAATATTATAAATATTATTTAATAATTATCTATAAAATAACTATTTTTAAATGTTTAAAAGTTAAAAACGTAAGCGTTTTTCGACATTTTATACTATGGTAAAATGGAGGATATTATATTACATTAAAACACACTGCACTACGTCGAGAACTTGGTTTACTGACTTTCTAATTAATTAACACACTGTATTTTATAGATTTAAATAAATGCACTTGGTATGAAATTTAATAAAACACATTTTAAATGGTAGATTACAAGTATACTACTTATTCATAGCTTTGATTAATATTTTTTACGGTAGTTGTAATTCCTAGACTTGGATTTATAATTTTCATTGCTTCTATAATCTTTGTAATCTTTGTAATCCTTGTAATCTTTATAGTCTCTGTAAGTAGGTACTAATCTGGAAAAAAAATAAATGTAATGTATTAGAAAAACCAAATCCCTCAACTTTTTTCTGAAAAATAAAATATGTTTATGTTATATAAACCAGTGGCGACTCATGGGCTTTTAATGAAGTAGTGCACATCCAAAACAAATAAAACCAATATTATATATATATATTATAAATTGTATTAAATAATTTTTTTACAAATTTTAGTTATTCACCAATTAGCTTTTATTTTGTTTATATTTTTAAACTTAAACACGATTGTTGTTTTGAATTTCTGATAATGATCGACTAACATTATCAGAATATAATACGAATATAATAAATGAATAAGAGTAAAAATAAATTATAATGCCTTCGTCAAAAATAATTTGCTGAAAACAATTTAATTGGTTATGTGCATAGAGCGAATGTGCACATCAATTCCATTATAACGAGGGCTGTGTGTTTCCACTTGTTTAAATTTTAACACTGTACAAATGAGCACAGCGATTGTGTGCACTACTGCACCACAATAGTCTGTAATACACACCGATACCGTTCCGTAGCGCACAACCGCCCGGCTGTTTGGCCATCAAAATAACCCAATTCAAATATTATATTATTTTCATAATATTCTGAATTTATGTTTTTTTATTTTTAAAAATAATCTCAATAACACTATAAGTACTTAGATGAATTATTATGATTTATGTTTTCAATTTTTCTTGAGTTTGGGTAGGTAGTGTACGTGGCACTTGTGCACAGTAGCGTATCCAGAATTTTTTTTCGGGAGGGGTTATAATTTATTTTTGTGGAATTTTATCTTAAAATGATTTATTAATGATAACGTTGTTATAATTTAACAATTTTCGAGGGGGGTTACAACCCCCAAACCCCCCCCCTGGATACGCCACTGCTTGTGCACATATACAAGAGGCGCTACTGATATAAACATAAATATTATGCAATAAATAATGTTTAAAGTAGTTTATAAATATTGATATTATATAGTATTTTAAACATTGTCATTATGCTATAATCAGGTTAAGAATAATTAGCCAGCATTAGCAATTATAAACAGCAAGTGACAAAGTTAACGGCCCAATGACAAAGTCACTAACATTCATTAAAAATTGTTGAATGTGTTTAAAAATTCAATATGTGTGTACAAAAGTAATTATTGAATTATTCTTAGCCTGAACGGAGTATAAAGACTCATTATCTCAATAAGCTTTTTTGTTTTGTAAAACGTTTATTTGAATATAAAATATGTTATGTGGAATGAGATAAGCTTGTTTCATGAGTCACTGTTATGTAAAAAAAATATTTATAATATTTAACAAAATAATAAGATTATTTGTTTAACACTATACTTAAATATAAAAACATTTTTAGTTTTTGGGTGTTATATACTTGTATAATGACTAATTAGGAAATAATGTTTTTATTACTTTCTTTTCTTAGATTTCTTTAAATGTCTTGGACTTTTACTTCTAGACTTAATTTCCAAAGGAGTTCTACTTCTACTCCTTTTTTTGATTGGTTTTCTATAAGATGAAATAAATATAATTAACATAAAATATAAGTGTGTGCATGTAAACATTAAGCAAGTAAGAACTTGAGAGTAAATGCATACTTATTTGTGGTGGTTGAACTAATATTTCTTGGAACAGCAGCAGTTATTCCATTACTAGGAGTAGGTATAACTAAATCAGTGTGTACTACTGGATGAACAATAGCTTCTTTAGCTTTCTCCTTAGCATAATCATATTCTTTCTTTGATTCTTCCACTCGCCTTTCCAAATCTTCCGTGATAACCTAAAAATAACATCAAACAAATATGGTTATACTGAATACACAAACTATGATTCTTTACTCACTTTTGGCCTAAGATAAAGTTTGAGTATTTTACGACAGATGTCCTGGATGTCTGTTTCATTTGAATTAAATAAACAGTACCACGCTGGACTTTTTGGCAAAGGTATTTGTAATTTCCTGGCCGACAGATAAATACAGGCACAAGCAATAGTTTCTGGATCAAATTGAACAAATACATCGGTTTGTAACGAATCATTCATATAGTTCCAGGACATCTGCATTATTGACTGATGTTTCTCAAATCCAAGTGCCTGTAGGTACATTACAATGAGTTTATGCGGGTGTTTAACATGCACGCAAAAGCCAAGCTCCTTGAGCACGCGTCGTTCCGCTTTTATTACCTGCGTCTTTTTCAGTACATAATTTTGATCAAGTACCAATGGCGTAATCAATCTGCAACAGTGGCAGAGTATTTTTTGGTCTTGTTTTGGACTAGTGACCACATGGTAATACCATAGTAAAATAATAAAAATCAACCACAACTGACTACATTTATTATTTACTCTTAAGTACTAATTGTTATAGAAAAGTACATAACTATTTTAAATTATTATATATATTTAAACTAAATGCTTCATTTTTATTATTCATATCATATATATTTATCAATGAATAATTTTCTTATAAATAATAACAGCTAATTAATTTTTTTATTGAAATTCTTAAATCATAAAATATAGAATATCCAATTTTTGTAAATGTTAAGTTATAAAACTATATTTTTTTTTATATAACATATATTATTATATTATCTAAATACATTAGTTGCCGTTTATTGGACTCGCCGTTAATTGACCCATTTGTCTATTGAACTCAAATGGCCTGGACCAGATTTACTAAGCCATACACAATTTAATACCAACATACTCATAATACCAAAAATCATTATAATCTATTATTAGGTAAAGTTTTTGTATGCTAATAATAATAAATATAAAAGTTAATTTTTTCATTAAAAAAAATTAAATTAATTTAAGTATAATGTCTAATATTACTACAGCTAGATTGATTAGATCTAATAATGTATATAATATGTACTAAACACAATATGATGTATATGGTAATATAATTAACTTTTCGGTAGTATAAATAAAGATTGTTGAATATTTAAGCCAAGTGAATTTTAAAATTTAAATGCCATAATTAAAAAAAAATTTAGGGCTTGTCTTACAATGTCCGGTTAAACAAAATAATATTATCGGATCCTCAGGTAATAATTTTTAAATTTATCCTGTTATCAAGTGCTTTAAATCCTTGGCTTGATTCCATGAGCATTTTAAAGTTCACTGTTTTAAATACTTAGACATGGTTTGTTCATATTTCATTAACTGTTTTAATCAATTAACATTCACCTTAAAACAACAATATTAAAAAAAGTTCACTTCAACTTCAGATTTTATCTAAGTTTTTTTAATGTCTACAAATAGAGGTTAGGTACCTTATAAGATGTAGAATAACCTTCAAATGGTTCATGACATATTCAAACATGATTGGCTATCTTGAATCCCATTGTGGAAACAACAGTTACCATTTGTCTGTGAAATTCTTTGTTTGCTTAATACAAAACTTTTATGATTAAGTATAATCACTAAATAGAGCACATAATATGTTATGCACGTTGGATTTATACTGTACCTTTTATTTGATAAATATATTAATATATATACTTATATACATATATATTTTGACAAACCCTAACAATTTTTTTTTGGAGGGAACCTCTTATCTTATTTTTGGTTAAATCATGTAACAATATAATTTTTAAAGGGTCCAACAGTGTTCTTGACGTGACGACCATCAATTTCAATGTGAATCCACCACGTTCGCTTTCCTCTCCACAATTCAAACCAAGGGCAACTCACCCGGCGGTTAGCTGTGGAAAGTATCTGCGAAAACGCAAGTTATAAAATAAATTTGTGCGTTACATTTCCACTCGGATTAACATTAACAACCATTGACTTTGTTGCATTAAATAATTTACAAATAAACATAAAATAAGTACAAAACAATTGCAACAAAAACAATGGATTTTTGTGCACCCTACAGTTATCGCATTAAGTCTACACATTGTATCCTTTTAGTAATTTCAATTTAAGTATTTATACCAGTACAAGGTGATTCTCCAAACCACAATTTTTTCTTTTATTTTAATTTATTCACAAATTCTGAATTATGGGATAATTTCACCATACAGTGTTGTATAGATGATTTTTTTTATAGATCCAAATAGAAATTAAATTAAAACAAGTAGTTACTAAGTTTTTAATTTCTATGTATTAAGAGGATGTGATACCCGCATGTGTTGTCTCAGTCTTACAAGTGCATAACATAGGACATTTTACCCTCAGCAGAACATGTATAGCGGACCTCTTATAAAATCTAAGGATATGATTATTAACCTATGCAACCTCATGAGTTTTTTATTATATTTTAATTTTAAAGCGAGTTATGAGTATTTTAAGATGTACAAACAATTTACAATTTATAAATACACATAACTCGCTTTAAAATTAAAATATAATAAAAAGTCCATGAGATTGCCTACATAAAAATATTACCTTTAGATTTTATTAGAGGTCAATTCACTCTAATTTTTAAACTAACTGAGTTACACGTGTTCTGCTGAGCGTACAATATATAACAATAGATAATTAAAAAATTACTCATAATTAATTATATACAAAATTTTAATATTTGAATAGATTATAGACTTTAAGAGGATGTTGTATACACATGTGTTATCTCTGTCTTTTTCGTTCAGCAATTTCAATAGTGTGCTGTTAGTTTTGATATAGGAGTGAAATGACCTATTATCAAACTTTAACATATTGACTGCGTATTGAAGCAAATTGATCAACCATTTGGTGTTCAATATATATTTATTTATTATTTAGCGTGGATTAAACGCATGTTTTAAAATATGTATACATATGTCGTTTGGATGTATGACCATATAGGAGCAGTTCATGTTAATTTTAGAAGACCGTTGTGTTTTACTTAAATATACCCACTGGGTGAAAACTGCAAAAATACATACACAGTCAACATGTTAAGAACATTATCTATGTTCTCTTTATTGGGTTTCTACGATATTTTACAGAGTGGTTATGAGTATGTAAAATATTAATATTTGAAAATGCTCATAATTCACTTAAAAAATAAAAATGTTTTTACCTAAAAGTTTGATAATAGGTTAATTTACTCCAATATTAAAACTAACAGCACACTATTGAAACTGGTGAACAAAAATTTGGTACGTCATACGTTAGGCAGACACAAAATATAATATGTGGGTACAATGTCCTCTTAAGTATACTTAAAAATGTAAAACATCAGAATTTGAATAAATTAATCATTAAATGATAAAATTAGGGTTAGCATGAATTACCTGTGCCTATAAATTATAATAATAATAATAATTAGTTATAAACTAATAACAGAACCAAACAAATATTAACATTTAATAGAAATAAAAGTAATATAATAATCTTTTTTTTAAGGATGACGATAAATATCTAGTTTTTGAACTTCATAAAAATCAGATTGTTCAAGACTAGTTTTTTGTTATACCAGTATTCAGTAGTATTGTTCAGAAATTTAAAATTAATTATTTTAGAAAATATATTGTTTTATCTTATAAAATAGTTTTTACTCATATAAATTTCTATAAATTTTTCTGCGATTATTCATAGCTATAGAAATATTAGGATATTTAAGAACTGTGCATTATGCGACTACTGTAAGATATCTAAAAGTAATTAAATATATAAGTTACTAAAAGAATCTTAAGCTTAACTTAACATTAAAAAAGACAAATTAAATTTAACTATAAGATTAAAAATATGTTTATGTTTTAAGGGGATTCCACCCGGTGATTTTCTGTATTTGTCTAACACACGAGCGACATAGTATTGTAGACGTGTTTTTTGCCAAACTACCAATTTATCTAATTAAACAATAAGCATTCTGGAAACAGATGTGAATTCGCCGTAAAGTCTACTTGAAATCCACTTTCCCAAATGTTTGATATTATCCAATAAACTCCTAAAAACGTCACATTAAAAAAAAGGGTATTTAAAAATTGTCTTATTTCAATTTTTGGAAATGTTAAAATGAAAAAAAACAAAATTGTGGGAAAGTCGATGTCAAGTAGACTTGACGACAAATTCAAATCTGTTTTTAGAATTCTTATCGCTTCATTAGATCAATTGGTATGTTTTAATGCTTGGCAAAGAACCCGTCTAAAATCCTATGTCGCGCGAGTGTTAGACAAAAACAGAAAATCATGGTATCGAATCCCCTTAAGTGTTTGACTTATTCAAGAGATATGGACATTCATTCTACTAATCAATCTTCTATAAAATGAAAGTCCACACATGAACATTCTTCAATTCTCTAGGAACTAGGAAATGGACACAGAATGATGATTAAAATTAAGCTAAAATCTAATTTTAAAAGGCAAAAAGTAGAGAATTAACTGAAATTAACTTTAAAAGAAGCAAAGACAATAAAAAAATACTTTAATGAATTAACTGGGCCCTTATTAGTACACATTTAAACCAGGTTTAACCTTTGTATTTACTCGAGTTTCTATAATAAGTGTGCTACTAAGTTTATACCTGGGTTAAAATATGTGTACACTAATAAGGCAGTTTACCACCTAATAGGTTAGACAGGAAAATTAATTTAAGTTATTTATAAAACCAACATAATGATGTTCTGGATTAAAATAATTTGGTTATGGAAAAATTAAGTTGGAGTAATTTAACCCTAGATAACATGCATCATAAAAAAATTATAATTGTTATAGTGTTTTTTTTTATCGTAGATTGAAATATTTTAACTAAACTTTATAAATTTAAATATTTTTTTTGCTCTTAAAATTTAAATATAAATTGACAGTGAAGCGTGTATCCCAGGGTTAAATACCTTTGAAACATTGTTAATAAAGGTTCAAGTCAAAATGTATAATTTAAATATGGAAACCATGAAGATTACAGAGAGAGAGAGAGATCTAGTCTTCAAGACGGAAACATACTCTAACAGATTAGTCAGTTGTGATTAAAAATATTTAAATATGATTAAAAAAATATATATATATATATTTATATTAACAATATCAAAAATAAAACCACCTAAACTTACTTTTGATTTAATACTTGACGGATATGATGATAAACATTAATAACATCACGAATACGTCGTGGTGATTCCTCAACTTTAGAGGCCAAACATGTGCATGCCATTGCAGTTATTTCCATTGGGTGGCGAACAAAAGATTTTGTGTAGTAAAATCGTTGAAACAACACTTGTCCAGTGGCCATTGCAACCTGAGAAATAAAAATCATATTACAAATAATTCAGATAACAATTCAATGGTTAAGCACGCATGACACGTCACACATTTACTAGGACATATCTGAATATATCGGGAAATATAATTAACAGGTTGACCATGTGACCGCAGGCGTTAATCTGTAATTCTCAAATTGTAAACTTTTGTGACTGCTAGCGCCCATAGTCTATCATCACTACCATGCCACATGACTGCCGGTGACCGTTAATAAATATGGTTTTAAATTATTAACTTTTCTATGGCGCTACAATAATTTACTAAAATTTAGCAGGAATTTTTTTGATGTGATAAGTTATAACTATTATATAAGTAACATATATAACTATATAAGTAATATATAAGTATATTAAGAAACTATAGAAATATAAAAAGTTTTGGTAAGCCTAGTACCTACATAAAATTATACAGTTAATTTGTTTATTACTATTCACCAGTAAACATTAAAAGTGCTTTTAAGTTGTTATATTATTATTATTTCTTAATTTGTATTGTTTATTGTTGTGAGTTTAAAACTTTAAAACTTTACAATTAATTATAATTGAGAAAAGTAAAATTATAATATTTAATGTTTTTGCTTACAAATTTTTGTCTTTATTGTTACTAAATAGTAATAAAAATAAATATGCAGTTTAAAGTTTGTTAATTTTTGTGTTTGTTGTTTTTTTTTACTGGGTTTTTTAGTGGGTTTTATAACTGGGACTAACCCTGATACAAAACAACAACAAGCCTACAACATTGAATATACTAACATGATTATAATATAATAAAATACAATTTCAAATATTATAAGAACTAGGTGGGCATCTAAAATTTTTATTTTTCATAAATAGACCAGACCCCCCCCCCTTGTCAGAGAGTTTCCACAATGGTGGGCCCTCCTCTTTACATGATTTTCATGTTGTTATTAATCTTAAGTTATTAAATTTACTTATTGTATTTAACATTTTACAGATCATATATACTACTTTATTTAAATGAAAAAAAAATAAACCTGACATACTGGACCAGGATTTTACAATTTTTTTCTAAAGGGTCTGGATGATTTGAAATATATTTTAGAGGTCCAGAAAACCATTTATAGAAGACAGCTGACGTAAGGTCAGTTGATGGTGGGGTGTTACATGTTATTTGACTCAGATTGACGATAAAAAAAGGTAAAAAAAAAGTAGAAAAAAAAATTGGTACCAAAAAAAAAGTAGAAAATATTAATCATTGTTTTTTTGATAATATTTTTGATTAGAAGGGTCTAAGATGAGCCGAGAGTGTCGAAACCCTCCTTGAATCAGTGTTGATTAAATTGGTGATGGAGATCTACTGTTGAATTATGAATAATTGTCATACAAGAAAAAATTGACTTCGACATTAGGTACTGGTCACAGTAAATAAATTTGAAAAAATAAATTAGTTGGTAGGTGTATCTAATAATTGCTTTTTATAGATTTATTAAAACAGTTTTATGTGCTAGTTTTAAAGAGTGACAAAATCAAAACTCAACTAATGAGTCAATTCTGTCATTATGTTCCTAAGATATTCTATAATATTTCATCGCAATAAGAGCACACCAAAGTCACACATTAAGGCTCGACAATGATTATGTCATTGTTACGAACATATTATAGCCTATACTCTGTTCCATGAGAGATCATGCCGGTTCTGCGCATCCCCCTCCGTCACCCTGCTATCAAAACTGGTTCCCCAAGGACAGGGTGTGGCGTAGGGGAACCAGTTTTGGTCGGTGCACCGCATGATCTCTTGTGGAACAGCAACAGAGTATAGTCAGAAATTATATACTACTATTGAAATATTGTTGTAATTAACAGTGTTTTTTCATACATAATTATAATCTATTGATAAACAACAGTAGGTGATTTGGTGCACATAAATGCATAGATAATGAAGAATTTATTTTTACATTCAAAATATTCAAAAGTCGAACATTTTTAAAATGAATAATATTCATAAATCAAATGGGATAAATCAAACTATAGATAAGTCTGTAAATAAGTAATATGTATGTATATGATATTATTGATATGTAGATACGGTGACAAAAAAGAGCTAAAAGTTTCACCTGGGGTAGTTTGAGCAGTATGCCAGCGGTCTGAATCCACTCGCAGCCTACGATCCTTAGGTCGACTTCGGTCTCGAAATCCAACCCGTCGATCATTGACGGTGTGGACGTGAGCTTCTCCTTGGGCAACAATACGTTGCTTAGCGTCAACAGCACTTTGGTCGGTTGTTTCAATTTATGGCGGTCATGGGTCACGTCCGTAAATGTCATCGTTGCTGTTTCCATTTTGCACATCACCCACTGCGTCGTCAAGAGTAGTGATTTCGTCGTTAACGAGTAGACGGTGTTTAGCAAAGTAAACAAACTTTAAATTATACAATTATACAAACACGAATCACGTCTGGCTGCAGCCAGCGGATAGCGATTATTGAGCACAGCTAATAGCTATACAGTGCATGATAAAATCATTAATCTATTATACTAATTTTTTCACGGTACTATGTACACAACTTTCATACGCCATACGGTGGCGGGCAGGTCGATCAATACTCTATACTAATATTATAATATTATAAAAATGAAAATATAGTTAAGTAATAAGTCGTTAGTTTATTACAATTCGCGGTTCAAAGCCGTATAATATATTAATAGGTACTATCAAGGTTAATAATAATAATATTATTGTATGCATTTATCTAATATCGTGTTATCAAGCTCTAGTCAGGGCTTCCCAAACCAAAAATGTCATAGAAAAATAGCATCATAGATTATGGAACATTCATGTTCATTCATAGAGTATAAATATAGAGATGGCCGTGTTCATTCAACGTTATTTCATGGGGTTCAAACGACAATTTACTTTCTTAATTTTTTAACCTTGTTTTTTTAAAAACAAAATCCTGGTCAGTGGTCACACCACTGGTTCTATCTTCTGTGGTCCAGCACTCCAGCGACCAACAGCTAAATTTGCGACGGTATGCCTCACCCTCACGCATGCAGCTCACATCATTCGAAAGGAGGAAAAAACTCCCCAGTATCATTTATTTTACTCAATTAACTAACTTAATTGGGAATACATATTAAAAATAATATGTTAGTGAAACAGTTAGTTAAGCGTCGGCGTTTTTTTCAATAGGTAATTTTAATTTTCAAGCAAGATATGACTATATATGAGTAGGTATTTTAAGTTTGTAATATTTCACATACCCACCTATATCTTGCTTGAAAAATATCTATTGAAAATTTTCTGACGCTTAAGCACAGATAATGTTCTTACATACAAATATACAATTTATAGGTAAATTCAGTCTAATATAGTATAGTATACCTAGTAATATAGACATATAGTATACCTTTTTGTTTTTTTTTAGTATAGTTTAATAAATATAAACTAGTGAATGGAAATGTGCTATGTCGTACGTACGTATTTTTCATGAAAAAATAACCCTGTACGTACCGGCTGTACCTAATGAAAATGATGTGTGACGTGTGTCAGGGTAGTAGTACCTAACATATAGGTATATTATATTCACGAGATTTCAGTCTATGAATAATTTTTTAAAAAAAACAGTCAATTTTTTTAGTCATAATAAATTTGTAATACAATTTCAATCTAATATATAATATTCTCGTGTCACAGTTTTCGTTGCCATACTCCTCCGAAATGGCTTGACAGATTTTGATGAAATTTTTTGTGCATATTCAGTAGGTATGAGAATCGGCTAACATCTATTTTTCATACCCCTAAGTGATAAGGGTTGTCCAGAAAAAAATAAAAGAAGTGCTCAAACAGGGATTTTGATAATTTACGGTAGAAATAATTGTTTATAAATGGTTGCTAAGGTATTGGTTATATATATAAAAAAAAAAAATAATAGATACAACATACAAAAATACATACAATCCTCAATTTTAAATATTGTTCACGCTATAGCATTAAGAGATTGATATTGTTTAATAGTGTTACTGTCGTAATTGTTTAATTAATGATATATAATTTTACGGAAAAAAAATTCCCGGAAATAAAATCAATAATCTTCTTCTTGTGTGTAACGGCCTTCAAAACCATCCCTGCAATTTGCAAACAGATTTTCCACCATCTATCTCTATCTCATGCAACTTCTCTCCATTGTACATTTAGTCCCAGGGTTTTTTTTAATGTTATTTTCTATCTGCACAAACTTATTCCCACTCTTGGGTTATAGTAGGGAATTCGTTTACGCAGACCAAACCCTACTGACTGTTATCCGTTGAACTGTCAGGGGTGGATCCAGGGAGCCCTAGGACTCTCCCCCAAAGCTGTATTTCTAAACAATTGTATACTGTTAAAAACAAATTTACAAAAAAAATTATGACTTGGTAACCTCCTTATCATGTCTCTGGAGCCGTCCCTGTGAACTACTACTTAGTACCTACCTACTAACCTACTGTAGTAGTGTAGTACTGTCTACTGTATACTGTAGGTACTGTCTGTACTATCTAAATTTTTTACTTTTATAAGACTGCATATAGGTACTCAGAAACAATATGTTAAAACATATAAATCCCGACCCTCCTGATATATCTACCAAATAAATTATTTTACACTAATGCACTATTATTATTGTAAATTTGTAAATAATAATTTTAAAACTTTGTTTGTTAATATAAGTAATATTACTTAAGAAGTAATTTTTACTTGAAATAGGTAATTTGTAATAATAATTGTTTATAAAAATAAAAACAATCAATGAACTAGGTACCTACCTAATTTCTTTATAATTTTAGATTCTGAGCGGAGCGATGAATGTATTGGTTTTACAATGATGTATGTTTTTATATTTTTATATTTTTATATTTTTATATTTTAGATTCTGAGCGGAGCGATGAATGTATTGGTTTTACAATGATGTATGTTTTTATATTTTTATTTATATTTTTATATATATTTTTATTTATATTTTTGTGTCTGTCATCACGTTTTAGGACAGTAAAAGTGCTTGGATTTTCTTCATCAGTAGCTTTTCTGATAGGAAAGTGAATCTAGTTGGTACTTTGGGGGGTCAAAAGTATAAATTTCGCAGTAGTTTTCACAAGCGCCGGGAAAAACAACACAAAAATTAAGGAAAAACGGGAATTTTTACGCAAAATTGGTTTTCCAAAAAATCGATTTTGGTTATTGGTGTAACTCTAAAACAAATGAACGTATATACATGAAAATTTCACTGGTTGTTAATATTTGCATTTTCTATACACGATAACATTTTCAAAATATTTTGATTTATTTTGAACTGTTTAGGGACATTTTCATTTTCCATTTTTTTTTAGTTTTTTTTCTTAAAATATCAATAAAATTTTATTTGTTGGTTGCGAAAGCTTGAAAATTTAATAGAAGGCTCCTAATATGTTGTTTCAAAGGCAGATGAAAAATATTAAAAATCCTTAGTCACAATTTTTTTTTATAAGCATTTAAAGTTCAAAAATTGACAAAATATGGAAAAATCACGAAAATTAGCAAATTATTTTGAGTTAAGAATTCGTAAAAATTTTTCTTTTTAAATCTAAGATTTGAAAATGAAACACAAGATTCCTTATAAGATTATCTACCTTTATCAATAAAAAAATCTCTACCGGACAGTTAAATTAAATTTTTATGAGCGTTTGAAATTCAAATTTTTACAACATTGGATTTTCACTCGATTTCTCATGTAGCGATTTCCTTATTTTGTTGTAATTCAAAAACGAATAACTGTAGATACATGAAAATTTCACTGAATGTTTATATTAGCATTTCCTATACACCATACAATTTTGAAAATATTTTGACTCTTTTTGAGCTGTTTATGGACATTTACAGCTTTCAATTTTTTTTAGTTTTTTTTTCTATAAATATCAATAAAGTTTTATCTGTTGGGCCAAAAAGTGTAAAAATTTAATACAAGGCTCCTGATATATTGTTACAATATCAGTTGAAAAATATTAAAAATACATAGGCACGATTTTTTTTTATAAGCATTTAAAGTTGGAATTTTGACAAAATTTATCAAAATCTCGAAAATTATCAATCGTTGGAATTAAAAAATTATAAAATGTTCAGTTTTTATAACTAAGAGTTGAAAATTTAAAACAAAGATTCTCTTAAATAATTCATACTGTAACCAAAAAATCTAAAAAATATATAAACACACTTATTTTTTACAGACATTTTAATTTCAAATTTAGACAAAATTTCATATTTAAACCAAGAATTACGATTTTAGTTATTTTGTTGTGATTGAATAATACTATTCGTGGGTACTTGAAACTTCTAAAGTGTACTATTATATATCTATGATAGTATCACGGTTTTTGTTGATGTATAACGCGTTATAAGTATCTAATGGATATTGTGATATGATTAATTTGGAATTTATTATAGGTACCTATTATAGGTCAATTTTTTGTTTAATACCATAGATATGTATATAATATGCCTTATACATAGACTGACATACCATCACCGCTCAGAATCGTTTTTCTTATACAATGATATTATATCATTGAATTCAAATTTAATACCATCCATTATACAGTGACCCACTTGTAACCTACTGTACAGCAGAGCGACACCCACTTGCCCACCTTTTTTGTAATATACTTTTACATAAAATAATGGTCAAAATGATAATTTTGACTGAATCAAAATGCGTCAAGACTACTACAACTTCAACTAAAGAAAACTTTAAGTTATTAGATGTGTTATCATTTGAGTCTGTATATAAAAAAAAACTATTGTATATATATAATTAAAAAATTTGAATCCTTTCTGGATATGAAAAAGGTAATAATTACAAGAGAAAATAGGGTATTTGATGTCAGAATGGAGTATTCTAGAAAAGCGTTTGGTCAAAAATTCATAGATTATCTAGGTCCAAAAAACTACAACTTAATGCCAGTAAATATAAAAAATGGGTAAGTGGATGTCGCTCTGCTGTACAGTATTTTGCAAGTGGGTCATTGTATAATAGATTGTATTAAACTTGAATTCAATGATATAGGTACTTATAAAATCATTGTATAAGAAAAACGATTCTGAGTGGAGACGGTTTGTCAGTCTGGATATTTTATATTGTTATTATTTATTTTATCATGTAAGTTGAATTAATTTTATATTATTATTATTTTTTATTCGTTTCTATGGTGATACTGATACACAAAGCATTAGAAGTTAAAATACCATTTTTAGAGGTTTTTCGTAATTTTTCGGTGGTTTTTCCCGTGGCATTAAATAACTATTGATAAAATCGAAAAATGATATCTCTAAAGTACCATCTTAATCCAATTTTCTAAAATATAAGGACATAAGGTATATGTTGAAATCGAAGTACTCCTTCTGGTAAAAATTTTGTATACAGGATATAAAAAAAAAAATAAAAATAAAAAATAAATACCATTGTAAAACCACTAGCTTCCTCAGTCCGCTCAGAATCTAAAAGGGACATATTCTATACAGAAGGGAGAATCGTACAACTATAGAAATGAAAAAAAATTCAGATTTGGTTATTTTCAATACTTGAATAAATTATAAAGAATTATATTTAACTATTGTAATTTAATATTAGTTATAAGTATTCTAATTGTATAGATTGATTATTCAGTTGAATCAGTTCTCGCCTGCTTTTCTTATTTATAATTAAATTGTTCATATTATGTTATATAACTCTCTAGTCCAGTGGCGTATTTAGGAATTTGTCCCCAAAAAAATGGGGAGGGTCCAGATAATTTTCAGAACACAGAGCCACGGGGGACGAAACCCCCCCCCCACACCACCCATTTACTCTTTATTAAATAAAATATACCATATTTATTAGACGATATAAAATTGTCGAGTTTTTAATTATTAAATAATAATATGTACAAAACAAATTTAAAAAAAAAGCGGGTAAGTGGATGTCACTCTGCTGCTGTACAGTAGGTTACAAGTGGCCAAGTGGGTCAATGTATAATGGATTGTATTAAACTTGAACTCAATGATATAATATCATAATATCATTGCAGGCCCTATTTTTATGTGCACCACGACACACAATGTGCACTACGAATATACAAGTGTGCACTACGTTTTTAACGTGTGTGCACTACGGTCTACAAAACAAAAATTGCCAAGTCAGGGATCGGCATGTAAACTTTCTTGATTTTGAATTTTTAGAAATTTTTTAACTGATTTAATCACACCCAAGCGGTCAAACAATATGAATCCAGAAAAATTTCGGCGTGAACAGCCCCACAAAAAATCATTTTCATTTTCATTTAGTGAGATAGATCTCCGAAACCGGACAGCGGATTTCGTTGATTTTGGTCTTGTTAGATTCACATTGGTTAGGAGAAGAACAGTGAAGATTTGCAGAACTTTATCTTTAATAGTTAATTCACTACAGAACATTAAAATAAATTAAAACAAATTTTATTGGGCGTTTTTTGATGTTTTTCATCTTTACAGCTTTGTAATGAATTAACGATTTTAGATAAAGTTCTGAAAATCTTCACTGCAATTATCCTAGCAAATGTGAATTTAACAAGACCCCAAACAACAAAATCCGTTCTCCAGTTTCGGAGATCTACATCTCTAAATGAAAAACTAGAGAAAATAACTCTTTTTTTTTTTTATCTGTGAAAAATTAAATAATTTAAAAAAAAAAAAATTAATTCCATATTTAGTGTCTACCTGATAATCCCTGTTTAATGAGTTATCAACCAAATTTCTAGCTAGGTATCATAGTTTAGGATAAAAGTTAAAAAATAGAAATTTTGGGACTGTTCACGCGAATGTTTTTATCGATTCAAATTGGGTATACCGCTTGGGTGTGATATAAAATCTCTCTTATTAATATTTTATATTAAAGCTAGCTAAATTACCCACCTGTTCATCATTACTGAGTTACATTTTTATTATTTTCCTATTTAACACAAATTCTTGAAGTTTTCAAAGTTCAGACTTTTTAATTTCAATTACTATACTTACTTGATGAAAAATCAAGAAAGTAATATGCATTGTTATGATTTTAATTATTAAAAAGTTAAGTTAAGGTTTTTATTATTATATTATGCTATTTAATTTTTATGATTTTTATTAAAGATAAGTATTTTGTTGTTTTATTGAATTGCATTGTTAAATTATTGTATACATATGGTATATAATATATATATATTATATATGTAATATGTATTATGTAATACATTCCTTTTGCTAAGATGGTAGCGAGAATAAAATGAAACGTGCAGTCCGAAATTTTACAAATAATAGGGCCTGTATCATTGTATAAGAAAAACGATTCTGAGCGAAGACGGTTTGTCAGTTTGAATATTTTATATTGTTATTATTTATTATAGCCTGTAAGTTGAATTAATAATGAAATACTTTTATTTTTTATTTTTTTCTATGGTGATATACAAAGTGTTAGAAATTAAAATCCCATTTTTAGCGGTTTTTCGTAATTTTTTGGTGGTTTTTACAGTGGCATTTAATAACTATTGAGAATATCGAAAAATGACCTCTCTAAAGTACTATCTTGATACAATTTTCTAAAAGATAAGTTACTATATGTCTATACATGTTGAAATAGAAGCACTCCTTCTGGAAGAAATTTTGTATACAGGAAAAAAAAATAAACACCATTGTATAACCAATAGATCTCTCAGAATCGAATATATAGTTACATGTTATAACTTTTTTACAAATATTTCCTTAATTACATTATTTACCTACTTCATTCAAAGTTGATCTTAGATAGCTTTTCAACCTTAAAAAGGTTGAAAAAGATCTCTCTAGAGTGGTTGTAGATACTGGCAATTTACAAAACTTCAAAATATTTGAATTAAAAAATGAATTTGGTATTTTTCAACCATTTTCGGTACCCAACTGATAAAAATAATCACGATATTTATTGAAAATGTTGACATACCTAACTATAGCTTCGAAAATTTTTTATAAAATCCGTAAAATCGTATGATAAAATTTGTTTTTTAATCATGTAAAAACTGCACAACATTTAACATGTACGAGACACGAGTCAATGGGGGGGGGGACCCCCATGGACCCCCCCCCGTAAATACGCCACTGCTCTAGTCTCTACCACCACCACAAGCATATGCTTAAAGGGGGTAGATATTTTTTTTATTTTTGTTTTTTTTTGTTTATTATTGTTTTATAATAAATAATAATGAATAATATAAACAATTTTAAATTTTAATAAACATTTTTTTTTTTTATTTTGAAATTTACACAATTATTGTTTTATAATAAAAAATAAAATATATCATCCTGAAATTCTTTTTTTGCACAGCACAAAGTAACAATTTTCACTGCTCAATTACTCTTCCCACTGCACAAAATGTGTTTCACTGCACTCTAAAAAAAAACCCTGTTTAGTTCTACCTTCTACTGCCTCAACATCTTTTATGATACGATCCTCCCATCTTAACCGTAGTATACCTAATGGTCCCCAAATCAAAAATCCAAAATCCCTAAAGCAAATATTTATATACAATATTGTAGTATTGTACATCATAAAATATTTACTCATAACTCACTTTAAATTAGAATATAATATAAGTCTATGATATTGCCTAGATAATAATCTTGACTTTAAATTGTATAAGAAGTCAATTCACTCCAGTGGACGGCAGTGGTGTATATAGAAATAATTTCTGGGGTGTGCTATAGGCCTGTATAATATGATTGACTATTAATAGATACTTTAATTTTACTGCAAAATCTAAACAAATTTGTTACTCTTACTTATATAGTGGTCGAAATTACATCCAACCAAATATAAATAATTGAGGTATTATTACTTTTTTCGTCTGGATAATGTTAATAGTTATGACTTTTATTATAAAATTGATAATTGTAGTACCTATAATATTACATATTAAAACATTAGTTAAAAAATAATTTAAGATATAAGGATTCATAAACAGGAATACGATTAATTTTAAAAATATTAAAGTTCAAAATATATTTGTTCAACCATTTGCATGTGATTGTGAGTAATATTGTAGCTGGGGATTTTTTTTCCGATTACCATTTATCAATATTATAATAATATAATAATTATTAATTATCATTCAAATTTTCTATATTTTTATTATTATTACCTAACTATCATTTTTGACAGCTGTAGGTACCAAACGGTACAGCTTTGGCCTTTGGGGATTTCTTTCCGGTGGTTTTTATTCCGGTGACTTTTTTTTCTTAGATGGTAATATAATATAGTATTTTTAGACAATTTTTAACATAATATACCTAGGTACAATATTACATTTATTTCCAAAATATAATTTATAAATTATTTTTTTAATTATTTATAATTACTATTTAGTCAATCCCCAGTATAAAGCAAATGGATTTTTTTTCAAACTACCCATCAATCAATGTTGGTGACTCGCAAGGTTTTTAGATTCTTTAAATATTCTTTAATATTTTTAATATTTAGACAATAATCTAAAAACCTTGAGTGACTCTTCACTTTTTAAAATAATATATTCAAATGTTCAATGTAAAATAATAATGTCTATTGTCTGTATTCTGTAATAATATATTATGTGCGTCCAATTATCAAGAACGCGGTTTTATATATTATGACATGACAAAATAGATAGGTATGCTATCAACTTTGTGATACGCAATACTCTGGTTCTCCCTCCACAAAAATGACGTCATTCGTTCTCCGATATTATTATTATTATTATTATTTTTATTATTATTTCTGCCGGTTCGCAGATGAGTGATGAATGATGATGTTAGTATGTCATGGACCATGGTACTTACTACTTACGTCTTATTCTCAAATCTCAATATTATTATATGTACTAAAAAATCAATCTGTTTGAGTTTGAAATGTTAAATAATTCGCAGGATGACAAAATAGGAAGTAAAATATATATATTAAACAATTTATTTTGGAAAATAAATAGGTAGGTACTTGTTTAATTTGTAAATTTTAACTTTTTAATTCGGTTAGTATGTAACTGTTTTTCCATTACATTTTTGTTTAAGTTGTTCATTCTTACAAATGTCCTGGTTCGTACAAGACAATTAACAACTTCACGAGGTATATTCAGGTAATTAATTTCTGGTAATACTATGTCTGTTAAAGTTTTCATAACCCAAGGTGTCTTAACCAAATCATCACCATGGAAATTTATGAAAGCTATTTCTAAAATTTTTACAGCTTTCATCATTTTTGTAGAAGGAATCTTCAGGTTGCCTTTTGACAATTGCTTTATCCAACCAGCATCGTTTTCACCTGTTTCGTCAATTAAATCTGGGTATTTATGACAAAACCTAGAAGCAACATATCCAGCGACATACTGAGCACATTCTTCCTCCAATTGTCCAAATGGCTCATAATTTTCAACCTTCATGATTCAAAAAAGAAGAATACAATTTGTAAGTAATCAGTTTACAACATGTAAATTATTTTTATTAATACAATATATTATATATACTTCAAATTGCTTTAAAAGATCCAAACTTTGCTGTGGAACTGTTGTGGACGCCATACCAAATTCTGTTTCAAGATTTGCCAACTCAACATCGTGATATTCTGCAAAATCTTGAGATGGCAATAACTTTGACTCTTTGATTATCTTACTAGTCAAGCAAATTGTCTCATCTAAAATGTTTGGTTCAAGTCCAACTTCTGTATTTGTATTCTCGGTAAAAATAAAATTGGAATTTTTACCTAAAATACTCCATCGTAAACTGAAATGAAATGAGTAGTACTGAATGGTAAAAATATTTGAATTGTTAAATATCTAATTTAATAACAATTTAAATAATCTCATAATTCATAAATATAGTAGGTAATTCATAATTTCAAGTATTTACCAATATTTGAAATCTAGGACTGTCATCTTATTGCTTGCTGATCCCACCATTCCCTTTAAAAAACTATAAAAATTTTCCAAACCGTCTTGGTTGACCTTCCTGGTTAAAATAAATGAACATTTTTCATGTTTGAGTTCATCCAGTAAACCTTTGACGGATTTGTTGCTTATCAATATGCCTAATACATATTTAATTTTATTTTTAATTTTACTGTTCTCTAAACAAGTAATAAATAATAATGTTGAAATATAATCAACCTACCTCTTTGGAATGGAAGTAGGGATTTTTTCCCGTGAACCCTCATATTAAATATAAATTCACTCATTTTATCAATTAATTTATTCTGATTTATTTCATCAAGACCATAACTTGCTACACCATTATCAAATTTGTGTTGGGTGTTGAATAGGTCAAACCAATCATTAAACAATGAAATAGTTTCAGAGGCCTGTTTTTACAAATGATTACATTGTTTTTATTTTTAAATATTTTTTATTAGCTTACTAAATTCTTAAGAGGATGTCAGCACAGTCTTAATCATATTAATTTCACTCTCATTTGAGAAATTAATTATATGATTATAATCACTATTGTGAACATAACATTTTCTGTATTATGCGCATGAGTCAGAGAGAGAAAACAAATAGTGTGCTAACATCCTCTTAAGATTAAATGTTAAGAAATTAAATCAAAGGTTTGTTGCATAATGATTTAAATAAACAGTACTTACATCCTTTAAGTTGTTGATTTTTATATAATTATTTTCTTCGCAATGTAATAGAGCTTTAGCAACAGTATTGGAAAAAAGTTGAACAGCTAATCTGACATTCATTCTGCCTGTTCCCTCGACTGAAATATGGTGTTGTGTCAATTTATGTGCCATTCTAAAATCCACATTATTTAAATCCACCAATTCTTGAAACATGTTTTTTCCTATATATTTTCCATTGGGAAGAATAAAACCTCTAAAAGTTTGGTAAATATATTGGAATTATGAATTTAATTTTAATATAGTACAAGGTAAATCTACTTACTGATCAAGTAAATGATTTCTTGCTAACTTAATTAAATGTGGTACGTCTGCAAATACATAAATATTTTTGTTTGTTATAGGATGTGGGAATGAAGTGTTGGTGATTGATATATTTAAACTTCGCCATAAGCCCATATTTGCAGAACCCATGTCATTGACTATGGAAAGTACGTTAAACCCAATTTTATGTAGCTCTTCAATTATGGAGTTTAGAATGTCTCTGCTCATATGTGTATCAAAATTATAGTAGATCACTTGTTTCCAATTACTTAATAAACCTATTCACAAAATAAATTATGTATATTATACTATATACTAATTTGTTATTATTTTTTTTAATTATTAGATTTTTCAACTGCTTCACCTCTAGCCATTACTGTTTGTACACATTTATGAGGACCTATAATCTGTTCATATGCCTTATCATAACATATTCTTTTGGACACATATGTTTCATCGAAAGAAAGAACGGTGAATTTGTCAGTCTTTGACATTAAGGATCCTTAATACACATATAATATAATATTAATTTCTGTACGAAGGAATTTTAATTACTTTTGTGTATACCTTTTGCGTTCATTAAAGTAATCACACTTGAGAGTATTCCATGTTGGACAGGAAATGTTGAGGCCCATTTTCTCAATGTGGATAAACCTAAAATTAATTTGATGATTTAACTACTTGGGACAAATGTATAATAGACATATTATTTTAACCTGGTAATGGAAATTGCTTTTCATTTCTCAAATAGCGATACGCTTTAGGAGAAATACTCCTTAGTGTTATTGCTGACGATATATCCTCTGGTTTCCACGAGTAAACTTTATTTTTTGGATGAAGTAACAATTTGATTTGAGTAGGACTCAACAATTTATTTAATATATTATTAAATCTATTTTCAAATCTATAATTTTCTAAATTAATGAAATCATTAAATGATCTCATTTTTGTGTTTTGTGATGAAACAATAGTTTTAAGTTTATTATTTTCTAAAACTAATTGTTCATTCTCATTTTTCAATCTAAAAACAATAAATAATTTAATATAAAATAGTAATTATTTAATTACTTATCTATCTATTGGCAATATTATCCAAGATTAGGTTAGCTTTGGACTTAGGAGTAGTAGGGTTGTCAGTGATCATAGGTTATAAATTTAACTCCATTGGTGCAAAGAAAATCATTGGCATTGAGAACAAATTTGAACTAGGTTAGTATTGATAATGGTTTTGAAAATTGTAAAATAATGGAAAGAGAAATAAAATATTATACATAACATTTTGCTAAAATATTATTTGTTTTGTCCCATACAGAGTTTCATTAGAAGCTGGTCATATAGGTTGGGTTGTGTTTGTATTTATCGAAGGTGTTACTGCTGGCCGAGAAATTTCTACAAGACCTTTTCAATGTGTCATTAGACGTACATGGAAAAAGCACAAAGATAAGAAGAGTTAATAAAATATTTGTATAATTACTTTTGTAGCAATTCATAATTGTGTATTGCATCATCCAATGGCTGTATTCCTGATAGATCAGACTTTGTATTCGAAAATAATTTTACCCTACAGTCTTTTTTCAATAATTTGTCATCACTAAGAATTCATAAATCAAATAAACAATATTGCATTATAAGAATAAAATATTGGCTAAAATTAAGAGTTATTAATTATTGTATTATATTACATACCTAATACAATATTTTCTGATGTCAGTTAGAGTGTTTCCCAAATTGTTCACTTTTTCAACAGAAAATATTCCACTGGGAGTTTTAATGGGTGACAAATCAATACTATCCTCAAAATCGTTAATTTTTTCAACAGAAAATATTCCACTGGGGGTTTTAATGTGTGGCAAATTAATACTATCCTCAAAATCAGTGCTACAAAGTTAATAGTTAAAGTACATTCAAGGTTATTACTATTTAATTCATGTTGTATTATGGTTTCTACAATTCATACCGGGTGGAATTATCTGAATTCATGAATGCACTAGTGTTAGTTGGAGTTTTTATACATATTTCTTCCTTTCTTAAATATGGCACATCGTCATAATCAAAACCCAAAGTGCTATACAATGTATATAGAAAATTAAAATAAATAATAAATAACTAAAGACCGGATTTATATGTTTTTACATATCAATACCAGGTGTATGCAGTCTTATGAAAGTAAAAAATGTAGACGATTCGTTCAATTATGAATGTGTATAAAAAACTTATTTTTGCATATTTCAGAATATTTCATGGGTTAGAGAGAATTTATCCCATTTAGCATATTTTGAAATATTTGGTAAATTGTAAGAAAAAATGTATATTTATTTTTAATTTTAATATTACGGTACCCAGAAAAAAATTATTTGAACATTTACAATTTTTTTTTTTTTATCATTTCAAACTTACTAAAGTGCAATTGTATTCCAATAGAATAGGCAGCTTTTAATACATAATTAATGCCTCACTATTAAAATTTGCATATTTTGCATATTTTAAATTTCTAAGAGAATATAATGAGAATAGTTAAAGGTTTTTTAGAGAATATTAACATCTTATTTTAGGTATTTTAAGAGAATATAAATCCGGTCTTTATACATAACTAATAGTTATGAAAATATTATATTATATACCTACATAAGATAATTTTATGGGATGATATTTTAGTTAAAATAGTTTACCTTAGAGGTATAGCATGAGGTGTAAGCTTTCTACCAGCTCGTGGTGAATAGTTTAACATTTTTTGTATTAAAGGCTTTTCAAAATGATATGGTGCAAAATGAAGTGAACATACTACAGCTGAAAATATTATTATTATAACTTTGTAAATTTATAGATAATTTATAATTTATACCACTATTTAAATTAATGCATTTTCCATCAATATTAGAACCAATTTGCATTAACCACTTATTTCTAATATCCTCATTTTTTGGAAACCTATGTAAATGAACGTTAGGATTACTCTGTATTCCTTGTTTACGAGAGCCGCTGTCACAATTCGGGAACACACACACAGGCATTTCGTGCAGTTTAGTTTTAAATTAATAATTATAATTTATTATAACTCAAAAGAAAATCAAGTAAATATACATTTCATAGGAAAATGGACAGGTAATTGAAAAAATACACTAAATAAGAATAAGAAAATATGTTTTTATTAAAACCACAGTCTACATATTTTGATATATCATTGTATCAATCACAAATTATAATTTATAAGCTACCTAATCAAATAATATTAATTATATTTGTATGTATATTGTATTATTAATTGATATAATATTGATTATATAAATACAAGAATCTAAGTATATTTAATATTTATTATTTATACATAATATATAAATTACATTTTTATAATACATATATGACATTATTAATAACATAGATACAAATATAAAAGTATAATTAATTATACATTATACAATGTTATAGTAATAGAACAAAATATGTACAATAGGATAATACAAATTCACTCTTTACAATATCATTATATCTATTTTGTCATATTCTACAACTGTACAGTGTACGTTTGTATAGGAACTAGGATTCTACAACTGTTTTACACTGGACACAAAAAAAGCGGGAAAATACAGGCCAATGAAATCAGGAGAACGGCTTACGTCACAGTTCCAGATGAAGTGCGGGAGGGGTGCGCGTTCTCGTTTAATATTAGTTATGTTGATAGCATACCTATCTATTTTGTCATGTATTATGATATGATTGAGATCGAATATGGTAAGCCCGATTTAAGATATGACCATAGAACAATAACCATATAACCAAATATTGTAACCACAGAACCGTGTTATTGTTAGTTATGTTGGCTGCACTGCAAAACGACGCGTTCAAAATTTACAGTTCCACGAGTGTTGTGCATAACCGCTTAGTGCTTGCTCCATGATCCATGACTCACCCTTCCCCGGTGGCCGGCCGAGACCCGTCCTGCCTATCTGCGTAGTGCGTAACGACTAACGACCGCCGACCAGTGAATACTGTATTACTACTATTACTGTCCGCCATTTTCACGGTCGCTGTATCCGCGCGGTCACCGGTCCTCTTTTTTTTTATTTTACGATCGTGTGATCTGTACAATTTCTGCAATCGTTATTGTTGTAATGTGGTAAACGCTATCGCTCGACATTTTGCGCGTAACAAAGTGGATTTCGGTGCTCGGGAAGGGCCAGTTGTAGCGAACGCAGTACATTCACGATGAGCTACAGCAGACCGCCGCCGCGGATTGAGGGTATGGTATCCCTGAAAGTCGACAACCTCACTTACAGGACGACGCCCGAAGACCTGAGGAGAGTGTTCGAGAGGTGTGGAGAAGTCGGAGACATCTACATTCCCCGCGATCGGTTTACGCGAGAGAGCAGAGGGTTCGCTTTTGTCAGGTACGTACGACACTTGCTTAGCATTGGTAGTGTGGTGTATTGTGTATAATACCGCCAGAAATGTGCGCGTGACCACATCTGATCGATTGTGCAAAAATGATTATAAAACCTGCATTGAGCTCGATACAGATTAATATTCACCACCACTGGTAGAGCTTCCCTGCTTGTCGGGTTGATGTTCCCCTTGGTGGTGATATAATTATACGCTGTGATCCGTAACTTTGATCTTATCTGATTTGCACAATCTTGCCAATAACATTGTGAAATTTCAAACTAATAATTTGCTGGTAAATTGTAATCATATATTTTACTTTCAGATTTTATGATAAACGTGATGCTGAAGATGCATTAGATGCAATGGATGGTCGCATGCTAGATGGTAGAGAATTACGTGTTCAGATGGCTCGCTATGGACGTCCAACTTCACCATATAGAAGACGACGCAGGAGGTACAATATTCTGATAAATATATTAAATAAATTGTTTAATTTTACAGCTTAATATTCAGCTTCTTCAAAACTAAGTGTGCAGCAAACCGAAATATCTAATCTACATTAATTCAACTACATATCAACCCTTTTATCGTTGCTTGACACACAAATATTCAACTGTTAAATAATATACAGAAACATTAGTTCTATAGATTCTTATAATTTACTAAATAACCATCAAATATATATTAATATAAAATTGTTGTTTCATATTAAGATGTACATTTTCAATTTACATAAAAAATAAATATATTTGTATGACAAGCAACCTTATTAGAAGATGGTAAAAAATATTATATACCTAGGTATTTTTTATTCAAGACATTAAATTATATTATTATATTTTTTATTATATACTTTTTTTATAGAATTAAATTTCCCTTGGTTTTTGTTTGTTAACACTATTTTTAAGTATTCATTATCTTAATGAACTACATTAAATTTTTACTTAATACTTTACTTCAACTTAATATTAAAAAAATTACCTTATTTTGTTAAAAGACTGAGCATTGTTGAAAACCCATTGATAGCAGCGACACTATTTTCAGGTGTGGGGTGTAATTGGGGAGTGGCGGCTGAGTGCTGTGGCTGAGGCTGAGGCTGAGCTAAGGTGTAATAATCGTGCTGACCGCAGTAGAAGGCGAGGGCGTTGTTCCTGCCAATAGCAGATGCATGCTGAGTGCTGACTAGCTGCTGATCAGCCGAGTGCCAGTTGCAGATTTCAGTTTGCTGAATTAAAAAAATAAATAAAACTAAACAAAGCAATCCTGAGTCATCCTGGCAACTCTGTTTAGGGTTAGGAAATAGCTAATTTTTAATTTTTTCAATGCCCACCTTTTTTCTTTTTATTGCGCTTTAATAGTTTAATCCTTATTAATATTAATTGAAAAATAAATTAAACCCCAACTGGATGGAATTTAATGTGTTTTTAAACATAAACATTTTATATGTTACTTGATTTTAACTGAATTTATTATACCTTCAATCATATGTTAATGCTATTTATTTAGGTCTCGTTCGCCTAGACGTCGTTCATACTCAAGGTCCAGGTCTCGTGGCCGTCGTTCACGTTCTTATTCTAGATCACGTTCCCGTTCACGTTCTGGTAGTAAAAGTTCAAGAGGACATTCAAAGTCAGCCAGTCGTTCAAGATCATAGGTAAAAACTAATAATTATTTATTTTTAAACCTTTTTATTTCATTTGTAATATTTGTTATTAAGTGGACATAGCACACCCATGTGTTGTCTCCGTCTTGAAAATGTATAACAGCAAATTTTGTGCTCAGAAGATCATGTTTAGATCTGTTAGTTTAAAAGTTAGATTGTGACTTATTCCACATTTTATATTTGATTATTTTCCAAGCAATCGCATATGCTTTTTAATGTATTTTAATTTTTAAGTGAGTTATGAGTATTTAAAAATTTTTAATTGTTTGTACATCTGAAAATACTCACTTTAAAATATAATAAAAATCCCATGAGGTTGCCCAGGTAATAATCTTACTTTTAGGTTTTATAATAGGTCAATTTATTTTAATTTTTTAACTAACAGAGCTAAATATGATCTGCTGAGCGCAAAATTGTCTATGTTATACACTTGTAAGACAGGCAACCCGTCCTCTTAAAATTATTGCATTGATAACTCAGTAATTGTTCAAATAAGTTTTATTATTTTAAACAATATTTTGTTATATGATATAAATTATTGAGTATTTTAGTTGTACTATATTGTCTTATCTTTTATAAACTTGTTAAATAATTAATACAAATATTACATATTGATTTGTATTTCATAAATTAAACTTCTAGTGAAGATATTAGTTATCTATGGTTGAACTCTAATTCAAGTATAAATAATTACATATGAATAATAGAAATATTTTAAATTATTTTATTTAAAAACTTCAATTTTGATTTAATTTTTTACAGGTGTTGAATTTTTCAAAAATGTAAATGGAAAAAACCTATGAAACAACAGCCACATCAATAATTTGTTTACATTATTATAATGATGAAAAATATTTCACGCCATTTATAAACCTCTGGAATATTTATGTTCTTTAATAAATAAACAATCATAATTTTGTAGCCTAAATCTTAGTTTTTTAAAATAATAAAGAAGACAATATTTTTTTTTTATAACCTAAATATTAAAGTATCATCCATAAAATCATAAATGTACCTTATATTGTAGTTATAATTTGGGGCTAAGTATAATATCTTCTTAGTTTACTGTAATAATATCAGTTAACAAGTAGACAAATCTCTGGTAATATGCATACAATTTTAAATATACTTTCATTCTTGATGGACTAGTTTTTGCTGTATCGTGTAAGAGATAGGGATTAGAGCCTTTATTTTATTACCACTTACTGCTGCATATATTTTATCAATTGATTACTATATTTTTGGTCCACCCCAAATTGATAACCACTATTTTGAATACCCTTGAAATCATAAATAAATATTGATTAAATAAACATCTATTGTAGCTAGTATTTTTATTAATGTAATATTTATATATTCTCGGTAGTCAAATTAAAAAAGATAAAAATATCTAAACGTAAACAATGTAAATGTTATGAACTAAATTAATGGCTTATACTTAAAAAAAATTAAAAAATTGTGTTTAGTATTTTTACTTTAATAAAAACTGGAAAATAATTAGTTCGATTTAAAACCAAGTATCTTATCTCTGATATGTATTTTAATTCCAGCTTTATGATTTTATATTCAATTTTGATATGTTAGGCTATATTTTTAATTTATAGTAAATTTAGTACATTTGAATCCTATTTATGTATTTATAAATATGTTCATTGTTTCATGGACAATTTGCTATTATATTAAAGCTTAATTTTTTACAACCGAATACTGTGTATTTTAATTCTTATGTGATTGCAATATTTTTAATTGACAACACATAAACATATTTATGTTTCCTTATGTCTATTAAAAATGGTATTAAATTATTGCTTATGGTACATTCGCTTAACATATTATTTGATAATATTCCTAATAAAATGTATATTTATCATGACTAAAGACCGGATTTATATGTTTTTACATATCGTTACTGGGTCTATGCAGTCTTATGAGAGTAAAAAATGTGGACGATTCGTTCAATTCTTAATGCGTAGAAAAAAGTTTTTTTTGCATATTTGAGAATATTTCATGGGTTGGAGAATATTTAACCCATTTAGCATATTTTGGAATATTTCGTAAATTGTGAGCAAAAATTTGTATTTATTTTTATTAATTTGAATATTACGGTACTCTGAAAATTTTTTTTGACCATTTACAATTTATTTTTTTTTTTTCATTTTGATAAAAATAAAACACGCAGTAATATCAAGGTTTATCTATGTATATCTACTGATAAGATCAACTTATAAGTTTATCAAATATTCAAATATCAAAATTTTGTTTTTGTGTTTTAATATTATATTGTTGTATTTATATTATATTCCAACTTCTTACTCTTGCTAAAGTGCAATACTATTCCATGAGGTATAATATGCAACTCTTAATAGTTAATACCTAATTAATATCTCACTATAAAAATATAGTTGAAAATACAATTTTAAAAAATAAATGCATATTAAAGCATATAATGATGTTTTTTGATTATTTTTGCATATTTTTTAAATTTTTGAGAGTATATAATGAGAATATTTGAAGGTTTTTTAGAGAATATTAGCATCATATTTTGGGTATTTTAAGAGAATATAAATCCGGTCCTTAATCATGACTAATTGAGTAATTTCGTGGCTTAAATGTACAACGTTATTGCACATAGCCCATATTTTTTTTTAAACATAAGTAAAATGGCAGGGTAAGGGCATCATTTTAATATGTAAGGGTGGTATGGTCCATATCTTAGTATAGCCAGTATAAGCCGTATATTTAAGCCATGGGTAATTTATTGCTATGATCAGAGTATCCCAAATCCTAAATGGACCAATAAACAAAATTAATATTTATTTTATTTTGAATTTTGATATAATTTGATAGTTAATACATGCTACGGGATATCGTATAAAATTCCAAACTCAAATTATGGGACCGTTGGCCCTACTAAATTTTAAAACTTCCATTAAATAAATAATGTAATTAATGAGATTAACAGATTTAGTATGTAAATATTATAGATATAATTGTTCAATAACAACCGACAACTAGTAATACAAATACAATTTATCTCATCTCTAGTTAATAACTTAGATTTTCACTTAATTTACAAACTTGAAACTACCATATTGTTAGCAATAGTATCATTTTTTCCTAACAAACTTTGGATTTTGAGTGCAACAAAGAATGTTTTGGTAATAGTTGATTTTTATACGTAATAGAATTTTTATGATGTAAATATTTTGGGTCACCCACAAAAAAAAAAAATCCAGAATAGCAACTGCTACCCTTGAACTCTCCAATGTGCTCCACTGTTTTGTGTTATTATTATATACTTTTTGTTTAGACTAGCAGAATAAATTATTCAATCCTCAAGACCTCAACTTAGCGAGGTTCTAGTTTTGACAGTTCTGCACTTCTGCCCCTCTACATGTTACAGGACGGGTATTCAGTCCGAAACGTTGTGGATCACTTGGTTTTTGTATTTAACTAAAGAAGTTCACCGATAGGTCTGATGTATTTTTTGATTTTATTTAGTTTTAATAAGTATGTATTAGGTACAATATATAATATCTCATTATCACATCCGAAAACAATATAAAGTGAACAAAGTCATAAACAGAACTAGATAGTCAGGTCCCTGTATTGTTAACACAATTATGTCATAATTATAAATACCTAGTGCCTAGTGGACGTTACGTATAAATCTTAGATCATATATTGTATATAATCTAAGGTATAAATGATGTGTCTAATTCAGTTTTTAGATCTTTTACATTCTGATAATATAAAATACGTCATAAAACTATATATAAATATAGTTCTTTAAAGTGGCTTTTTAGTAGGCAGGTTATTGATGAATTTAACAAGTAAATAATTTTTGCCCGCAGCTTAATTTGAGACATAATTTTAGAAAAATATTGCCGTTAGTCTGATCAGATGCTATACGAATACCTATCCTACAATTCCGAGATACCTACCATAATAATTTCAGTTTTAATTTTATAACTTCAAAAACATACAGGGTGTCCCGTGAGGATTTACCTATTAGCCGTAGAGGGGGACTCGCCGCCCAGACAAAAACCGGTTTTTTGCCGTTTTACTTATTAATTAAAAAAATTATTAAAAATCAGGAAATTAATGAAATTAAAATGTTGAAACGTCAATATTTTCAGAAAAATGAACTCTACAAAATGGCAATCTTCAATATTTTTTTAAATAATTAATTAAAACAATAATTTTTTTAACTTTTTTACCAAAACATAAAAAAAAAAATAAAAATTAGTTATTTGTAGTGCTTACCTCTGTGAGTCTTAATAAGAAAACAGAATTACGATATCTCTATTATTTCAGGAGATATCGCAATGAGTAAATCCTCACGGGACACCCTGTATAGTAACTAATAGTCGTGTTTTATTTGTTGGTTTACCTAAGAGAAGGATAAATATAGGCACTAGAATACTAGATAGGTACATTTGTAGACCAATGTTGTTAAATTAAACCATCAACAGTAGAGGCTTCCCTTAACTGGCCATAGGTAATGAAGACAATTCCTATACATTAAATAAGATAATATTACGAGCTCTTGATTGGTGGTCCATAAGCTCAGAATAGACTAGCTAAAGAAAAGCAGTTTTAATGGTCATTATTTTCAATTTTGGACTGTAACTGCTCAATCTTAGCACTTAAGAAATAAGGGGGTTACAATCGGACGTTGGTTGTGTTTTAAAGAAATAAATACAGGCCAACAGGCAATTTAACATGATGACATCAAAGTGACTCTTAAGTGTGCAAATTAAACGCAAGAGTAGGTATAAGACTATAAGAGTGTGATTTCATGTACTATAAATACAATTTAGTTACTTGGTCTGGTAAATTAAGGACAATTTAAAGATAATACTAATTAAATAACATAACAAAATTATAATACATTAAAATATTAAGAATACTTAAAGATTTTATTATTTGAATTTAAATTAAAATAATTAATTTTGAACCTTCCATAAAATTATAAAAATGGAAAATAACTTAATTTATTTTATATAGGTAATTAAAGTGAAATAAAAAAATGATCAATTTCTATACTTTCTATTTTTATAACATTTTATCATAAAAAAGTTTAAAAATTACAAAGAAAATAAATTACAAGAACTGACAATTTAATGATAAAAATATACTGAACTCTGAACATTAACAGTTGGTATTACGCTATTACATTTTAAAAAATAAATTTTTGTGGAATTAATTTAAAAAAAACAATTTTGTACAACTTACGGAGACCGGGGCTGCCCAGAAATTGGGGGCCAAGTGCAAGTGCTCCATCTGCAATTGCGTAAATCAGGGCCTGCGGCAAAAAGCCAGACAAAACTGAAGGAATTTAAATGTTTAAAACTTATTTAAATTGATTAACAAGTTGTCTAGGTTACTATAGAGGCGATTTTGAATATCTATTTGTTCAGCTGTGATATCTATGAATAAAAATAAGATACTTTTTAATTATATTATTCGTTATGACACACCAACAATAATCGGAATATTATAAATCGCATTTATTCAAACCTAGTAAAATAACTTTATCAATCATAATCAGTTTTCAAAACTAAAACCCATCAAACCAAATTCCTTCAGTTTTGTCTGGTTTTGTTTTGTATAAAAGCCACTTGTTTTTTATCGACTGCCACAGTGCCAACCCTTTAATGTGAAATCTTCAGAAATAACTTCAGTAAGTTGCTTAGAGGGAATACCTATCAAGTTATAATTCAATAGTACCATCATTTTTATCCTGTAGGTACTATAATTGATTGCCTAATGCAGTAATGCCTACATGCATTGAGATATTCAAGATTAAAAACTTTATTATAATAACACCGGTTAAAATTACAAAAATAAATATATCATTAAATAGTAAGCAAGTATTATTATAGTGAACCACATGCTATACCAGATAAAAAGGCAGTATATCCTTAATAATGAACAAAAAACCAAAATTAATGAGCTATAAGCACAAAAAAAAAACTTTCAACAAATTAAGGATGCCTAGTGCCTACGACTAATAAAAAATGAAAAAAAAAGTGTGGAAAAATAATTATTTCATGGTGAAAAACATAGAAATTGAAAAACTCATTTTCCCAAAAATTCAGTCGTCGGACATACTGCTTGTTCCCCTAGGAGGGCAGTATTATACGATTAATATACAGAGTGGGCAACTATTATTTTTTTTTTTGATTTTGGTTTTATGATAATTTAATAAAATTTTATTTTTATTTTGTCCAGTCTAATAATTTTAGACGTTTATTTGAGATATTTTAAAATGTTTGTAACTTTTCAACTTTTCTGGTAGAAAAAATGCTCTGATCATACTCTTCGATGCCCGATGTATGTTTTTGGAAGCAAATTGAAACTAGTTGGTACTTTTAGGAGGTCGAAATGGAAAATGCTCAGTGCTTTTCAAAATAAGATATTCTTATAGAATTTTCCTTAGGATCTAAATGTTACAGAGTCTCTGTAACAGAGACGGGAGCTTAGTGTTTTTAAGGAGTAATATCTAGGCATTTTATATGAATAATATAATTTGGGTACCTATCTATGTATGAGTTGAGAACGATCTTTGAGATATTGTGTAGTCCGTGTTTTCCCTTGTAACACCATCGACCATGATAAGCATAGGCGCAAATTGGGGGGGGTCCTACTCCTAAGCTCCCCAAACTTAGCCGTAGCCCCCCCCAAAAAAAAACGCACAAGTAAAAAATTTAGCAGTCACCACGATCCCCGGTTATACCTACTCCAAACATTGTAAACCCAAATAGTGTAATAACCTAATACATAGGTATATGCAGGGGCGGATCTGAAGCTTGGTTAAAGGGGGGGCGAATTTCGAATAGGAATATCCATGAGTAATATACAAGTACGATGAGTATGGTCAAACCTGGTGGGTGGAGGGGGTCACCACCCCCAGAAATCCGTATATCAATCCGGATCAAATTGTATAATCCGTTATCCGTATACTATAAAATTATCAGTATACATTTTTTCAACCCCTCCCCCTACCAAGAAAAAGCATTTCCTGCTGTTGCCCCGGCAATGAAGACTTGACCGTAGTTCAAGTAATTTATGGAAAAAGAAGTACAACACTTAAAATTAATTGTAGGTACCTTTATTTGTTTTAAATAGCTATAACAATATATTGTTCAAAAATAGGTATAATTATAATCACCAAACAGTACCAAATAGGATTTACTAATTACAAATATTTAATATTATAATCATAAAAGTGAGAAAAATAATCACACTATCACAGATAATTGTCATTGTCTGATAACGTTGTTATCATTGTTATCATGAAACATAAAGAGAAAAAAAAATAATAATTAATAATTATTAATTTATAAAAATGTATTGTGTAATGTGTAAATCTATAAATCGAAAATATTAAATAAATCTGTAATAAAAAAAAAAGCCCAAGGGGGGGTGATCGCCACGTCGCCCCCCCCATAGATCCGCCACTGGGTATATGACTTAACAAATATCAACCAACAGTCCAAAATGCCAGGCTGTTCGAAGGTGACCTTTATCGGGCCAACGAGGACTTGCGACGATTCAACGAGCTCATCAGTAACGGAGACAAAACTCTGAGACGTGCGATTGCTCCCCGAGAACCGTTGGCCGTCGTTTGTCAAGGGGACTTTAACCGAAACAACGTGCTGTTCCGGTACGACGAGGAGGGACTTCCGACATTTGTTTTAAAGTTACACCGAAGACCAAGGTCGATTTTGTGAAAATTCCCGTTTTTCCTTAATTTTTCTTTTGTTTTTCTTAGTGCTTTTGAAAATTACTGTGAATTTTAAATTTTGACCTCCCCAATTCACCAACAATATTCACTTTCCAATCATACAAGATACTGAAGTGGAAAATCGAAGCATTATTTCGACTACTTATCGTGTACACGGACACAAAAAAAAATAAAAAAAAAAAAACACACACCATTGTAAAATCAATGCATTCATCGTTCCACTCAGAATCTAAAATTATTAATAAAAAAGCGCAAAATAAATTAATATATAAATGACAAATTATGCAATTCTATTATCAAGTAAATTATAATTTACTATAGGCATATGTCCAGTTTTTCATTAATTAATTGCAAAATAATCAATAGTTTAAGTTTAATTCAAAACTTCTACCACACAGTCTCAAACGACCAAGGAAGAAGGAAGCATTAAATCGAATAATATTATAAATGTTTTACATTAAATAAATAGATAATATAATGTCCCCACTTTGCCCCTGTACCGAACTTTGCCCCATGTCAACCTACATAATATTTATGATCAATATTAACATCTTATTCACAATATATTTACTTCAAACGATTCTAATCTGACATTGGTCATGGTAGAACGGGTTATATGTATATAAGTACCTACCTACTTAGTTAATAGTATTGAACATACTTGTGTATCTTACAAATGGCGCATCACGGATGTTTAGAAAAAAAAAATGTGAAATGTAATTTTGTGTTGAAACTTGAAGGGTATTAGCGTCGATACATTTCTCCAGCCCCTAAGGTTTTCCTAAATTTGAGCTTAAGCCACCTGTATAGCTCCAAAAATATATTTTTTTATTATGTTATACAGGTGTTTTATCTTATTATTATTGGTGTCATACTGTCATCTATATTACTTCAATGTACTCAATGTATAGGTTGATTTCAACGTCGCGTAAGTTTCCACACCACCTATACTTGTTAAACGACATTATATATCACATATACTCCATTTTGTTTAAAAGAATGAGGTATGACACGTGTTGCGATTTTTGTATTGTGGTGTCCCCTGTAAAGTGTAAGTCTAATCCACATCGCTAGCGAGAATATGCGAAAACCTGTCGACTACAATAATATTGTAATTTACACATCTATAGATCGGTTATACCTACTGCGAAAACTGCACTACTCTTGTATAACGTTTTTCGATATTTATACATCGATAAAACATATTATAATATAGATAAATAAATATCGAATTTAATGTTGAATAGGTTTTAATTTCAAATTTTTAATTTTGTCGCAATACGGCATCCTCACATTTTCAGCTTACTATAGTGTGGAATTTTAGTGTGTCCCAGACTCTTCAGGAAAGGTGAGCTAGGCTGCTAGCGTCGAGGGATTTATATTTATCACATAACATTATAAGTCCAAGAGGAGTAAAAATACAGTAGTTTTTAATTATTAGGATTATATCCCACAGATCCTTATTTAAAATTCAACACTGTCCTAATAATATTATAAGTTATAACTATAACTAATTATTAACTATATTATATTATTACTTTACTAATATTATTATATTTATCATAATTTTATTACATACATTATTATTTATTTATTATTACTTACAGAGATTACCAAAGTATTATTTCTAAGTCTCCTACCACTCACTATTCCTAGTGGGCCTCTTTATTCAACCTGTTTTAAATGTCGTGATAATCATTCATAAAAATGTTTTTAAGGTCCTGGAACAAAGTGTTTATTTTAAATGTGACGCCGGCCAGCGATAGTGGGTGATATGTTTGGTGTGGAGTTGAAATGGTGAGGGGACGACCATATTAAATAAATACATTTTACAAAATACTTAATACACAAAATCATTTTACTTGGTTTAGGCATCTATAGTAAGCTTACTTATTATGCAGTTATTCGCCCACCAAGACTTAAATCAAAATAATTCCATATCGTCATTGGACTTAATAACTTTTCTATAAAGCTTGATGGGTGTTGAAACATTGTAGTCGTATAAAAATATTTCAGGTCTGTGGCCTGAGAGATATAATCCTTCGTTAATAATTGCATTCATTGTTGATGTACGTGCCCCTATAAATCTAAAATGTGTCATTATTTTATGTTGAAAATAAAATGAACTAATACTTTACAAACAAAAAGAAAGTTAAAAAAGTTAAAAATAAAAGTTATAAATTATAATTTATATTAACGAAAGTAAAAAGTAAAAACTGATGTATTATATTATACAAATGTATTTTCAATTTCGAACAAAATGAAAACGGTAAAAAAAAAAAATAAAAAAAAAATAAAAAATTAATAACAGCATACTATTGAGATAGCATATCTATTATTTATAATAATAATGAATATAAATAACTTGTTTGTGTACGTTTGTTTATATTGTGTTTGTGACCAACACACGATACAAAAAATATAATTCCAAGTAGGTATAACTCTCCAGTATCCACTAAGGCTGCCCCTCATGGGCGTTCTCACGGGGGGGGGGATATGGGGGATAGATCCCCCCCAAGGTTCTTTATTTTTTTACATATTAGTAATACACGTTTTGTCTACTTTTGATATGTGTTTGTGTTTTCAATATTGACTTGGTAGTTATTATTTTTTTTTTTTGCAATTTTTCTTTATCGTGATTATTGATTCCACCAGCCATAAACAATATTATTATTTATCACTGATAATTATAACATGTAACAGGCAATTCGCTCTACAATTGATTTGTACTGTATTTTTATAAACAATCACTCCGTCAATTTTATAAATTCAGAAAAAATGTAAAGGTAAGATACACAATGATAACACCACAGTGATAAAATAAAATAAATAATTTAAACCAGGGATGGAAAACGATTTAAAATACGTTAGTAAACGGAAAAAAAAAACGAAAACAATGAATAAAACAAAAACAAAAAACCATAACAAAAAATCCCAAAAACAGAAAAAAAATTAATTACGAAATCAAAAACGAAAACCCAAATAAATTATAGTATTATACATTATTATATTTTATAACACGAAAAAAAATGTTACTTTAGTATTTACTTTTTAATCTTTACCAACAATGCTCTATTAAAATTTAAAAACATTTTTATTTGAAATCAAGAATAATTAATTTTAATTTTTAACTCTTAAGTGCATTTCGAAATTGCTAAATTTACTACTATAAAAAAAACAATATAGAAAAATAACGTTTATCAAAAACAAAAACGAAAAAATTAAAAACATTTTCCATTCCTGATTTAAACTGATTCATAGCATTCTTTTCTAGTTTAAATAAAAAGAACAATAAATATGACTTGAATTGATTATTTGATATTATCAACTATATTACTATCAATATTATTAGATTCTGAGCGGAGTGAGGGATCTATTGGTTTTTCAATATTGTTTATATTTATTTTTATTTTATCCTGCTTACAAAATTTCTACCAGAAGCAGTTCTTCGCTTTTAACATATAGTATATCTTTTCTTTTAGCAAATTTTATCAAGATGGTACTTTAGAGAGGTAATTTTTCAATTTTCTCAATATTTATTTAATGACACATTACAATTTCACCGACAAATTTCAAAAACCGCTAAAAATGTGATTTCAATTTCTAACACTTTGTTTATCACCATTGTAACAAATAAAATAAAAATAATGATTTTAGTTATTTTATCGTAATTTATAATATTAATTCAACTTACAGGCTATAATAAAATATAATTACAATATAAAATATCCAGACTGACAAACCGTCTCCGCTCAGAATCGTTTTTCGTATACAATGATATGATATCATTGAATTCAAATTTAATACAATCCATTAAACAGTGACCAACTATTGTAATCTACTGTACAGCAGAGCGACATCCACTTACCCGCTTTTTTAATATTCATTATTATAATATGGGAGTTGTGAGACAAAACCCTTAGGTACGGCTTATTTTGAAACCATTTTTTTCATCCCCCTCCATTGAAATATCCTGAGAACGCCTCTGCTGCCCCTATTTACGTCCATAGTACATGTATATTATTTAAATAAAAAAACAAAACTACTTAACAGTAAATTAAAGATCTAAGTCTTCCTGTTTAAAGCTATTCTAATAAATTCTAGTTCAAATCAGTCAGAGTTAAAAAGTACCGACGCAATTGAATGAAAATAATTCTAATTACATTTTGGCATTATTGATTAGGATATAATTGAGATAGGAGACGTGGTTTACGTCGTCCAGAACTCAGAAGTGTGAACTAGCAGTGATTTAAATAAATACAATTTACTAATAATTATGTAGGTAATAGTCAATAGTCACAATTTAGTATTTACTGGTACTGTTCCACAAAAATATTAAAAATATAGGTAGTACATAAATATACGTTTGAAATTATTGTTAATACTTATGGATATACAGTGCTAAGGGGAAATTATACAGGAAATCTTTATAATTTTTGCACCCCTGAAAATATTGGTCTATACTTTATTCAGATTAAGAACATACTGCCCAGGCCATGGTCTATACCGGTTTTGATACATAAATCTTGTATGATCTTATTCTGAATAGACTTTAGTTGTGCCCATGCCTATTGGACGAATAAAATAAAAAAGTATTTTAAAATAGATTAAGCGTATATACGCCATACCTACCTGGGTATAGTGGGTATAATCTGTCGTCACTGCAGACGAGTTTATAAGTATTGTTATTTGTTAAATGTATTTACGGAACGTGCTTTTCTCCCTTGGGCATATTTCCCCCTGTATATCCACGGGTAGTTAAAACTCAATAGGTAGGTACTGAGCTTAGGATTAGATTTTCACTTAATATCGTACGATAAATAGAAGGGACACGGTGAATGTAATAAAAGAGATAATAAGCAATAAGGTCGTCAAAATGATTTTTAAGATTCCTTTGAATCGCAAAAGAGGGTTCCCTATAAACATGTCGCTTAACCAACTACAATATTATGCACCCCTATTAGTGTACATATGTCACATAAAAATATTTACGGGTATACAATACCAACGATACTAACAAAACACAAAATATAGTAGGTATATTGATTATTGAAATATAAACCAGGTCACAAAACTTACAACTCTACGTACTAAGCTAAATGAAATCAAACCGAGCATTCTCCCATGGCCTACCATCCCACTTCCCCGGCGCCATGAAGTAATTCTTAATAGACTTCGAATAGGTCACACATGGTTAACCCACAAACACCTAATGACCAAAACGAATCCCGAACCATGTCTCTCCTGCGGCGTAACACCTACAGTCAAGCACATCATATGCTCCTGTCTAGAACACAACGACGTCAGAGTCAACCTCAAACTAGCTGACAATCTTTATGAAGCACTCGGCCCTGATCCAGACAACATCCAAAAGATATTTACTTTTTTAAAACTAACTAAATTATATAATTTAATCTAAATACGCATTCACTCCCCAAACTTGAATTATATAACTCTCCCTCCGTTTTATCTTTCTATGTAAAATTTAATAACAGCCAATAATCTATGTTGTTGTGGCTCATTTAATAAATAAAAAAAAAAAAAACCAGGTCACTATACTATCTACTTACAAAATAAAGCTATAACTACTGAACATAATATTTTAAATGTGCTCTATCTTTGTGAGTTCGTGATTTCCAATATTACACGTGGTAGGTACCTACCTATATGGCTATATACCTACTACGATATTGTCATATTGATACATTTTGTTTTTGTACCTATTTAATTCAATATAATATATTATATAATTATTATATGAACTACTTATTTAACTAAGTTTTAAAAAAATGAAGTCAACTATCTATCCAAAACTATAATAATTTTGTTCGACTAGATTAACATCAATAAAAGATTGTAAGTGTGATGTATTATAATTAAATTTTATAAAACAATAGGTATTATAATAATATATAATTCAATCAAAATAATAAGGATAAGGATTCTTTTGTTACGGATGTCCAGAATATTAAACTAAGAAAGAATTCATAAGGTCCTTCCCTTACTATATCTGCGTCACCGGAACACATATATTATAGTAGGTACCTATATATACAACCCAGTTAATAAAGTATTAAAGTCCACTAATTTTCACAAGGATTTTATAATTTAAACATTTTAAAACTTCTACTATAGTTAACTGTTCGTATTTTTCATTAAAATAAACTTATGCTTCCCTATTTTAATAACGAACTATAGTCTACACACATAACAAAATATCAATCCAACCAATGTAGCCAAACATTTTCTCAATAACTTGTTTACAACCTTAAATCCTTTTTTACTACTTATGTTTACACATTTAGGGCCAGTTGTACCGTCTACGGTTAAACTACGATTAAGCTTAATCAGCTGATAACAGATAATTAACCGGATTAAACTCCAATTAACTTTAATCATGGATGGTACAATTGGCCCTTAGAATGTTCTATAGTACTTATAATTATACCTATATGTAATTATTATAACACAATAAAAGTGAACATTTTTAAATTATTAATGTTATGATTTTTCAATTTTTGTATTTAATAAGAATAAGTTTGTTCAATACTTCAATTATAATATGCTTTTATAATAGTTGAGTATTTTAATGATTGTATCATTATCTATTTCGTATAGAACATATTTTTCTATGGCCATACTCATAAAAATTAAAATAAATTAAAATAACAATATAAATATATAAAATAGTCTAGGGCGACAAAAGTCTCCACTCAGAATTGTTTTTCGTTTACAATAATATTATATCATTGAATTCAAATGGAACAACATACTCGTATATTATGTTACAGTCACCCACTTATTACCTACTGTACAGCAGAGCGACTTCCAATCACCAGCCTTTTTTAAATATTTTTTTCAACATAAAATAATATTTTAAAACTCCCGAATTCCCGTCCGCCCAATCTGCCACTACTCATTTCAGTGTAAAGGAGAGTTACCACTATACACTTGTCCCGTGTAAACGAAAAATGTTCAGCTATGTCCAACCAACACGGTATCGTGGTTAATCGTATGGTCATTTAATCTAACCAACCAATCGCAGCAAATTATTTTTAAGCACTTACACGCTTACGTGCATAGTGGTAAACGGCCACTTTGTACGGTACAATCATTGTTTAAAATATATTTTAAATTTTTAAATTTTAATAATTTAGGTACATTATAATATAATATACTTAGATGTGTAACTTTTTACTTATATTTACAATATGTCAATATTTGTATTATGTATAATGTATGTAATAGTACAGGTGTCCGCGTTCTGAAATTAATATTTTTACCCGACTGTACAAAGTGTCCGCGTTTCCTACTTGTAATGCTCTACCGTTGAAAGTGACCTAGAACCAGATGACATTTTCCTCTTGATGCATTATTGTTTTTAAAATGTATTGTAACGTGGTCAAGGGAACGACCAGTTAAATATAAGATATCCAGGGAGAATCGTATGGATCCTATAGATGTATCGTTATCTGCCAGGGGCAGATATGTAGATATCAGGATCTTAAATATATTTAATTTACTAGGATTCTATTTCAGTTATAATTATGTTTTATTGTCTATTAAACACTTACAAATACTAATACTCACAAATATATCAACTATGGTTCTATTATACTATGTGACTGTATCGTAGTCCTACGGAGTCCAGTAATCGTATTGTGTGGTGAGGTAGAAGGTGCACAGTGAACTAACTTACTAATACATTGTGTGTGTTGGCCATAGGCCCTACAATTATGTGTGTGTTCTAATATGTATAGGTCAGCTGGTCAGCAGTTAGTCGTACATACGGTAGAGTTTGTATTATAAATATATATAGGTGTCATGTCAGTGGCGTGGCGAAATTAACATTTTCCAGAGGCAAGTTACAAATATCCCAAGTAATAATGCATAATAATGTATTAAAATAATATAACTAATTATATTTCAGATCCAGGGGCGTATTTTAGGGGGGGGGGCGATGGGGCGACCGCCCCCCCCCCTGAATCTGTATTTATTAAATCGATTGTATGTGAGATACACACTTCAATTTTTTTTAATTTGGATAATTTTTATAACGAAATCAAATTAATTAACAAGATATATTAAGTTATTACTAATTACATTAAGTTTATTCAAATACCTATATAAGTTAACAGTTAAAATTCATAAACGAACCAGTAAAACTTACATTTTATTTTATGCATGCTGCACATTTTAAAATGGATGATCTATACTATTTTAACTGCTTATATTTTATTATAGCTTAATGTATTGTATTATTTTATTTGGGTACAAGCATATATTATGTATACATACATAATATCTACTTGAACATTAATAATAAATAGTTTATATTTTGAGCAACAAACTTTTATATTGATAATTGCCCGTAACAATGCTTTTTAACTTATGAATTATGCTTGTATTGCTTGTTACGTATAGGTTAAAAACATGGCTGAGAAACCAAATGGGCCAACAAAGGTTGACTAATTTGGCTTTAATGAATATCCATCAAGATATAATAAAATTATTGATGTTAACGACATTATTGATCGTTTTTCAAAAAAAAAAAGGAACCTTGATTTTGTTATTTAATCAAACTAATTATAAAAATTTTTTGTTAAAAACGTTTCTAAAATCTAATAAAATATATTCACATTTTAATTAGATCGTTTAAGTTTATACGTGTCAAACCATCGCAACGAGGGTGCGTGATAATTTCAAGCATTCGGCGTACAATACCCGTGGCTATGAAATGGGATTTTTTTCGGGTCCATACTTAGTGAAAAATTAAATAAGTCGCCCCCCCTAGAAGTAAGTCTAAATACGCCCCTGTTCAGATCATTATTGACAACCTAATGAGTTTATCAAATTGCATTTACTAGGGGACCCACTGGCTACCACCCACCCCTCTATTTTTTTTTTTTTTTTTTTTTATTGCCTCTGAAATTACTGTTCACCACGCCACTGTGTCATGTAACATATTTATATTTATAAATTATAATTGTTACAGTATGAATATTTAATTATTGTGGCCTGCACTTCACAGTTTAAATTATACAAAATTAAGATACCTATATGTAAATACCTAGTACCTACCTACAATATTTATAGAAATCAGCAGTTTTTAAACATTACTGCTATATGTGACATGAATACGTTTAACTATATAGCATATTAAGATCAAAGCGCATACAATTCGATGTTGAATTCGAGAAATTCATTGGGGGTGGACGGAGGACGGCTTCTGTATATTATTGTAATACCTATACCTACTATAAATTCGGTAATAAATAATAATAATAATATAATGCAAGCGCATTTACTGTCCGTGTGAAGGAATGCGCGAAAAAATATCTATAGAGTTGCACTTTATATAATACCTATTACATATTATATACAGTAAACGCTACATAGGTATATTATACCAGTATACTACCTATCTATATAGGAATTTAGGTTATAAATGTTATAATACATCATACATAACAGGCAAAGACGCGCCGGTTCGTCTGAAATAACACGCGTATAATAACATAGGTGGTAGGTATATTGTATATACTACATTATATATATATTATGAATATCAACAGAATAATATAATATTAAAGCGTGTGTGTGTGTGTGTGTGTAGGTGTGTATACAGAAGGTAAAAGCAGTGTTAATAAATTTAAAAAATAAATTGTATTATAGAGGTACACACACACATGCACACAGATAGTATAATATAATAAAATATAATAATAATATGATGTGTATAAATCGATAAAGATTTGCGGCTACGGATGCAATCGAGTGGCAACGCCGTGATGATCCGGGGCTAATTGTTTGAAAAAGCGGCTGCGGAGAGGTTGGGTCATCGACACGCACACACACATAATATATCGTATATAAATACACAAGACCGACTCCAAATAAACACACACACACACATAGGTAACGATAATATAATATAGTGGTATATACCCGCCGCCGAGGCCACCCCACGACAACGGATTTTATACATAATACCGGTTAAGGGGCGGAGCTTATCACTCGCATATTATATATGTACGCGTATAAATGTGTGCTCACACACACACATATATACACTTATTTCAATGCACACAATGAACGATCATCTATAGGTTTACATATAATATATATAACCTATATATATATATATGTGTGTGTGTGTGTGTGTGTGTGTGTACACAAATCCGGGGGGGCCACCGGGGCGCAAATCCAAACTCCAATTTCACACTGGAGCGGACACACCGGATCATTGGATGAAACCGGCCGCCGCGGCAGACAATATAATAATAATAATATATAATACGCGCCGTGTGCGTACATAGTATATAATATATCGGTTACACAAAAGGCCGAACAATGCGCACCGCGGATTAACTTATTTATACAACATGTGTTCTGTCGGCTTTAAACGGTTCAGATGGGTGGTCCCAAGCCCGGTGGCCGTACACACACTCGCACAACACACACTGGCACATACAAATCACGTCTATATATATATATGACAAGATGCGTATAATATATAAGGGTATACCTAAACAGAGCTAGCCACAGTGGCGGCACAATATGAAATAATAATAATAATATAATATATTACCTGGCGCGAGCTTGTGTGTGGGTGTGTGCGTGCGAGTGTTTAAATGTAATCGCGGAAATTGTTGAGTGAGAGCAATGAAAGGACTATATATTTTGGCGCGCATTATAATATATTATTATATTGGGCATGGGCATTATATCGGTATGCGTATATATATAATATACTGTACAGTATATTATATACACACTCGCGCATATGTATATATCAATATAATAGTATGTTGTGTGTGTGTGTGATGCATATTATTACCTACCCATATGATAATAGTTTTCATATAATATAGCCACGGATGGTTCTTGCAGAGGACGCGCGTCCTCCTCCTACCCCTGCGGGGCTCCAGCACACCCGCTCGAAGCACCGCTGCAGTCGCTTGTCATTTTTTTTTCCCTAAACTCCGGAGGATTATCGCGAATCCAGCTCTTTTTACTCGCATTATGATAATAGTGCACAGGTATATTATTATCATCGTGTATCTATAGACTGTACGCATCACATCATATACAGGACTTATGTAGGTGCATAATATACCTAATATATATAAATACATATTCAATAATAAGACCCCATAAATGCACGTTGTGCACGACTGGAAAACTTCCGTGGGAAAAATTTCAATGGTTTTGTATCTACTCATTTTTTTATGAATATAATTTTTACCTCAGCGTTTATCATACATTATACATAATATTTTGAAGACTGTTTTATATGTGAGCACTATTTAATATTGTATGTATTCATTCAAGAAAACTAAAATAAATTTTAATGTCAACTACCACCCCAAAATGACACCCCTAAACTAGGGCCTGAATTTGAAGGCATAATGTATTATTTTTCAGGTTGTCTAAGGCAAATGGCAATGCTTTCTAAGTAATTATTCCGTTTTGTACATATTTAATATTATTATTTAAGAGGTCGAATTAATGTATACTTATATATTATAGAAAAAACATATCCCGCCAAGGATCTGTTCGATGAATTCAAAGTTTTTATAACAACAATTATTATTCAACAGGAATTCCCTATAATATTATGGGTACAAATTTAATTTAATTGGGTTTAAACCTAGATACTATAACACACGTCTAAAAATCAACATAGAAATCCCTACAGTTTGTTTAGGGAAATCTAGTCGATATTTTTTTGCAAGTGGGTTTGAGATTATACTGAATGATATTCTGGTGCAAATTATTAACAGTACCTACGTAGCTACGTCTTATAAAATATACAAACACTATTGAACTATGATTGTTAATGTTAAATAATACTAGTGACCTACAGCCTATGTAATGTACCAGCGTATATAATGTAGGTAGTCTACTTATTTATCTATTCCATTTTTGTTTTTCTTCTTTATATATTAATTTATTAATATATTTATATTTTTATTATTTCACTTATTAATAATTACTATGTCTATGTATGTTTTTGAATTACCTATAGTGAATTTTTACGGAAATATAAAATATTATAAAATGTATAAATGTATATTTATTTTTTAATAGCACTCTAGTATAGAGCGGTTATCCTCAGTGGTGAGATCGGTCATTAAACTATGCTACCTATATTTATTTACTTAATGAAAATTGTAATTTCTTGGCAAATAAAAATAAAATTATTATTATTTTTACTACCTATTGCAGTAAGTATATAGGTAACTACATCAGTTCATTTCCGTAAGGTTCTCTACACCGTTAAACTACTATAGACGTTCACGTGACCAAAACTTCAATAGTTCAATATATTCCATAGAGATTTATAATTTAACAAAAACACTGTTGGTTAACATTTAAGTCACACGAGCATGGTCAGTGAGGAACATAATTCTGTTGAAATAAATAAAACTAAAAATAAATTTCTTAACACGAAAAACAAACACAATATCAACATAATAATGTAACTTTATTACAAATTTTATAATAATATATAAACAGTTTTTTTTATTTAACAGTTTTTGAAAATGTGGTGTGTTTATAAGTTGTACACAACCAAAAATGAAAAAAAAATTGTATAGAAAAAGACAAAGTGTCAACACAATAATAATAAATATAGAAAAAAAAAACACCAGGCGAGACACAATAAGCACGGGGGAGTGGTACGTGATGGCGAAGTGTAAGGGGCTCCTGGTCACCTCTATAAGTTCTCCCGGTCGGTCCCACGGGCGGACGAGTGGAGTCGACGGCGCGCTTGCTCGCGGGTGACGACCATCGTGACGGAGGGCAAGGCCCGGCCGCGACATGGACGGTTGGCGGCGAGCGGCTAGTGAGCAACGACGACGACAACGACGAAGTGGTGAAGACGAGACCGTACGACATTACGACAACGACGTCAGCGGCGGCGCAGACCAAAAACACTGAGCGAGCTAAGACGGCGCTATATATTTGCGCTTGAGGAATCGGCCGGAGGAGTTTAAGACTCGGCTGGCGGGATTACCGTTGGACAAAAACCGAAGAGAATCGGCGAACCGCACCGTTGGCGATCCTGATATATACTCTCGCGGTTTTCGTCCTGGAATCCCGACATTGCCGCGTCTGTGTTCTTCGTCGCCGAGGAGTTGAAAACCTGAAAGAATCGGCAGACCCTCCGTGGTTTTCGTCCCGGCACGGCGCCCACCGCAGGACCCTGAAACCTCGGAACGATTTCCGCCGGCGATGCTGACGTCCTAGCACAAATATAATATAGCCGTCCATATAGCTCGCCCGTCGTGTTCGGCAGTCTCCGCCACCGCTGCCGCCGTCACCGTCTCCGTCACGAGTCGCGTCTTCGTGCACGCGCCGCAATCGTCTTCGCATTACAGTTAGCCGCCGCCGGCGCGACCGCCGTCCGCCGCTGCCTGGCGCTCGCCGGATCCGTCAGCCGATGGTCTCGAGTGTCGAAAACCGCGCGCGAGTTCGCGACGCCGTCGACCGCCGCTCGTCTTTCCGCAGAGTTGACCTGCAAAGAACGTATAGAGGGCGACTTACCGCCCGGACACAAATGTGCTCTTTCACGTACCCCTCCCCCCGTTTTGCCGCCGTCTCGTTGGCGTTCCTCGGCCGAGGTGCGGGGACGGGATTCTGCTGGCCGTTATTCCCATCGGTGGCCGCAGCAGCAAAACAGGCGTCCGGCCTGTTTCATGCCTACCCACGCCGTGGACACGTAGCTGCGCCACGTGCGTCCACGACGCGGATGTGCGCCTGCTTGCCGCTCGACCACCGGAACAATAGACACTGTACAGTCCAGACATCCGGTTATCCCGCTCTTCGCCGACCTTCTGCAGTCGGCCTCGGCCGGCCGCATCCCGGTGCAGTCCACCTCTTCGTTTCCGGTCTTCTCGTGATGGTCGCCGAGGTCCAGAAGTGCAGCCCGTCCACGCTGCGGTTCGGACTGTCCGCAAGACCGCACTTCTGAAAACTCCTCGTTTTGGCCGATGATGGCCGCGCTGACCATCGACACGACGTAGTCGCTCAAATCAGCTCCGTCGAACTCCTTCTCTCCGTCGTCCATGACTCCGGTTTCGGTTTCTGTCGAGTAAAGGAGTTCAATTTTCGTCATCAGAGCTGCAACTACGTCCATCACGGAAACGTTAAAATATTCCATGAGGATCTCGTCATCGTACTCTCGCTGCATGATGGTGTGGAAAACTGTACTTGCTACTCGGGAATGCAAAATGTTATGACCGCAAAACTAGAAAATCGTCATAGGCTGTCGTCAAAAAATACAAATATTTCCCAGACGACGGCGGTGCCGATAGTTGTTATTATTCTGGCCAGCGAGTACTCCCACGATATGTTCTGATCGGTTGGCGTTAAGATTTCGTTTATTTTTTCAAACAATGTTTTCCATTATTATTGATACCTATATAATATTATATATATAATATATATACACGCGTGTAGGTAAAATAATGTATTATATTATAATATTTTAACGAGTAATCGTGTTTCGGTTTGTATTTGGTGTACTTCAGCCATAGTCGCAAATTGGGGGGAGGACTAAGCCTCATGTGTTGTCTCCGTCTTACAAGTGCGTAACATAGCAAATATTACGCTGAGCAGAACACGCGTAGCTCCGTTAGTTCAAAAATTAGAATGAATTCACCTCTTATAAAATCTAAAGTTAAGATTATTATCCAAGCAACCTCATGGGTTTTTTATTTTAATTTAAAATCGAATTATGAGTATTTTAAGATGTACAAACAATATTTACAATTTAAAAATACTCATGACTCGCTTTTAAATTAAAATATAATAAAAATATTATATAAGTATATTATTATATTTTATTTTATTATTATATATTATATATTTTGAGTATGCTGTTTGTAGGGAGAAAAAATATGTGGTTAGGTTCGGTATTTTATTATGAAGGTGTTTTATACCCAAACATTTATTTACCAAGTGTAAATACTAAATACCACTGTACACTGGTATCCACAATATAATAAATACATTAAAAGTAAATACGCACATAGTTCGTCAAAAATAGTAACATTATTGTGATATTGTCATACTAATATAAGTGACATATTAAATAAATTACAAAAATAATCTACAGTGTGTCCCCCCACTTAACCCCCCCCCCAAAAAAAAAAAATTGAAATGACGCACTTGTCAGCAGAACTAATAACATTGATTATAAATACTTATAATCAATACTAATAATCAAAATATGTTCCTATGTGGTTATGTTGTTAATTGTTACACTTTTAGTAATAGAGTGGATTCACCTGTTATCAAACTTTAAGTTTTGAATATTACCTAGTAGTCCACTACCAACTACCTATATTTCAATTATATCCTAATCAATAATATAATTAAAAATTATTTTTATTCAATTGCGTCGGTACTTTTTAACTCTGACTGATTTGAACTAGAATCTATTAGAACAGCTTTAAAAACGAAGACTTAGATCGTTAGCTTACTGTTAAGTAGTTTTTTTTTTTTAAAATAATACATGTAGTATGGACGTAAATAGGGGCAGCCTTAGTGGATACTGGAGAGTTATACCTACTTGGAATTATATTTTTTGTAGCGTGTGTTGGTCACAAACACAATATAAACATACGTACACAAACAAGTTATTCATTTTCATTATTATTATAAATAATAGATATGCTAACTCAATATAGTAGGACCTATGCTGTTGTTAATTTTTTATTAATGTTATTACCGTTTTAATTTTGTTCGAAATTGAAAATACATTTGTATAACATAATACATCAGTTTTTACTTTCGTTAATATAAATTATATGATTTATATTTTCCCGATTACTGTTATATTTTTTTCTTTTCTAAAAGTGTTCTTATATTATTTTTAACTTTTTTAAGTTTCTTTTCATTTGTAAAGTATTAGGTCTTTTTATTGTCAACATAAAATAATTACACATTTTAGATTTATAGGGGCACGCACATTAACAATGTATGCAATTATTAACGAAGGATTATATCTCTCAGGCCACAGATCTGAAATATTTTTATGCGACTACGATGTTTCAACACCCATCAAGCTTTATAGAAAAGTTATTAAGTCCAAGTGACGATAAGGAATTATTTTGATATAAGTCTTGGTCGGCTAATAACTGCATAAGTAAGTTTACTATAGATGCCTAAACCAAGTAAAATGATTTTGTGTATTAGTATTTTGTAAAATGTATTTATTTAATATTGTCGTCCCCTCACCATTTCAACTCCACACAAAACACATCACCCACTATCGCCAGCCGGCGTCACACTTAAAATAAACACTTTGTTCCAGGACCTTAAAAACATTTTTATGAATGAGGATCATGACATTTAAAACAGGTTGAATAAAGAGGCCCACTAGGAATAGTGAGTGGTAGGAGACTTAGAAATAATACTTTGGTAATCTCTGTAAGTAATAATAAATAAATAATAATGTATGTAATAAAAATATTATAAATATAATAAAATTAGTAAAGTAATAATATAATATAGTTATAGTTATAACTTATAATATTATTAGGACAGTGTTGGATTTTAAATAAGGATCTGTGGGATATAATCCTAATAATTAAAAACTACTGTATTTTTACTCCTCTTGGACTTATAATGTTATGTGATAAATATAAATCCCTCGACGCTAGCGGCCTAGCTCACCTTTCCTGAAGAGTCTGGAACACACTAAAATTCCACACTATAGTAAGCTGAAAATGTGAGGATGCCGTATTGCGACAAAATTAAAAATTTGAAATTAAAACTCATTCAACATTAAATTCGATATTTATTTATTTATATTAAAATAAGTTATATCGATGTATAAATAACGAAAAATGTTATACAAGAGTAGAGCAGTTTTCCGATCTATATAAATTACAATATTATTGTAGTCGACCGGTTTTCGCGTGGTCTCGCTTGCGATGTGGATTAGGCTTACACTTTACAGGGGACATCACAATACAAAAAACGCACCACATGCTTTTAAACAAAATGTATTATGCGATATAATATCGTTTAACAAGCATATAGGTATTAGGTGGTGTGGAAACTTACGCGACGCTGAAGTCAACCTATACATCGAATACATTGAAGTAATAAAGATAACACAAATAATAATAATATATACACCTGTATGGCTGTATAAAATAAGACCAGGGTAGAGATTAAAAAAATTTATTTTTGGAGCTATACAGAGCACAGGTGGTTTAAGCCTAAATTTACTGTGCCTTGTGGCTGGTGAAATGTTCGGACGCTTATACCCTTCAAGACAAAATCGCCATTTAGATCACAATTATACCAATATCACTAACTTACTTGACCTAACTACTCTTGCTGAACGTAAAAGAATATTAAATATTAAATATATTCGCGGTCTACTAACAGTACTAACTAACCAAATTGATCCCCGTCTTTGCTATCCCAAATAAATTTTAAAGTCTCTTCGCATACATCTCGTTCTCAAAAGACCTTCCATATTTCTAACGCCAATACAAATTATTTACAAAATGAGTCTCTACGACGTATGATGTCACTTGCCAATGAACACCCCTCATTTGATGTTAGTTTGTTTTAATTTCCCGTGTAAAATATTGTCAAAATATACTGTAATATAAACTGTATAACTGTTATAACTTAATATACTATCTAATGTAATATTTAGTTCTGTTCGAATTAGTTACGTTGTATTTGTAATGAACTTAAATGTCCACTATTGTCTACAATTGAACTGCTATTTTAGAGCTAAAGGGGAAACCCGTATATTTGTAAAAAATAAAATAAATAAGACAAAATCACATTTAAAAATTATTTTTTTCTAAACATCCATGAGTAATTGATTTTAATAATAGGTCAATTCACTGTAATATTAAAACTATCAGTACACGATATTGAAACAAGCCATTAAAATTTTCCATTTGCCTATATGTTCTTACCTGCAGTAAGACGCATAGGCGCAATTTCAACTTTTGACTGGGGGGGGGGCTGAATATATTTAAGGTAGGCAAACCATTGCATTATAGCATATTAAAATTGTATGTCCTAGGTTTTTTGGGGGGGGCTTAGCCCCCCCCCCCCAATTTTCGCCTATGGTAAGACGGAGACAACAAATACATGTGTATTGGGTACCTAGTGTCTTTTGATGTGTGGCAACCTACATATGTTTTCCTCAGTACTCAACTGTTTGAATATTATGTAACTTTTAACATGAATAAAATAGAATTTTAACTCCACCGTAAACGATATAATATAGAATTTCGTTTTTCTCGTCTGACCAATTATTATTATTGTAGGGCTTGCCCTCGGGCGTTTGCTATGTGGTATTATAATATTATATGATTAGGTATATATGACTATACGAGTCCCGCGTTTGAGGCGGTGCTTTCGTCGGGTGGGGGAGGTTTATTATTTTGCCGACACATTGCGTCGTTGTTGTCACGTTTGTCGTTTTGCTCGCATCGATTGGCGTGGGGGAAGCGCATGCTCGTGGAAATCCGGTAGTTACGAGGAATTCAGGAGATGCAACTGGTGTGCACACATCGCGTAAGTTAACTTTTTTTTTTACGAATGATCGCCATTGTCATGGATACACAGGTTTTTAGCCTTTTAGTCACTTTAGTGTTAATAAATAATACTTACTTTACAAACTGAGATTGTACAAAACAAACATAAAATATTTCACCTAACCGCGTACTACGATCGTCGATCATTTGCTTACAATCGTCGTATTTACGCTCGTGTCGAGTTTCACGACAACAGAGGGACTGCAGTGTTATATATATACTTGGTGCAATTTTGATGACACCTCATGACACATTGCTTCGCTGGCCTAGACTATTTTAATTACCAACTTACTTACTAAAATATATATATATAATATATATTCTGTAGTCTGAACGGGAGAGATTGAGTGCAACCGCGGAGTTTTATGACAAACAATGAAAAATAATTATTGTTCTCTACTCTACATATATAATTATTACTCTACTATATAGCAACAACGAAGTGGACTTATTCAAATTCAGTTACTCGAATTTAATTGAATGTTAATTTCAGTTGGAATAAGGAAAATAAAAAAAAAACTAAAATAAGTACCTAAAACGTACTGATTTGATCATGTGGTAAAGAAAATTTCTGATGCTAAAAATAAAAATGGTCTAGACGTCACTGCGTGGAGGTTGGAAGTGTGTTCCTCACACCTCCGAACTCCACACAGTGGAGATTTGTTTCTCAGAAATTTTGTTGAGTAGGTTTATCTCTAGAGATTTTAATAATTTAGAATTTAGATCTAAATTACCTTAAAGGTTAATAATTATTTTTATACAAAAATACGATATGATTTGATCAATTTATATATTTAACTAACTAAAACAATGTACAAAACCATAATAATGCACATAAAGCCATATTACAATTGGTATATTTTATGTATTATAATAATGCTTATTTGATAATATTATTATTTTATGAATATATTATACTATATTATAGTGACTAGAAATTGAATTAAACAATATATTGTACCTATTTATGTATAGATAATATATATATTATTTAGGCATCAACATGAATATAAATAATAAATTATTGTTAGAAGTACAGTTATAAATCTGTTTAAAACAGCAAGTACAACAAAATGCTTACATATTTGTACAACATTTTGCTAACTTGCATATCATATCATTGATAATCACATCGACAATGTGTCTGAACTACTTACTATAATACTTGCATTTGTTTTAAATGTTCGGAATTCGCTAATATATTCCAGAAAATGCATTGGTACGTAATTGTACAGCTATATAATATAATAAAAAAAAGACAATAATACCTATACATTAACAATTTGAGTTTAAATTAACATAATAAAAATAATATATACACTAAACTTAAAATCCTTGCAGTAGATATTTATTTAAAATTAAGTAATAATTATAATGTAAAATTAACATGTCGTGTAAATTATTAAATTTAACGAGTATTACAATATACATAAATAATTAATATTTTTACAAATCTAATTTAAACATAAATAAATAATTTATTAGGATATACTGCTTCATTGACCATTGTGTCATAAAATATAAGTAATAACACATGTGAGATGTATATAATATGTTTATATAGCTTATATAAATATTACACTATTAGTATAATACATAGCCTAGAGTTTGTGACTTTTTGTCAAATTTTCAGGAACACGAAACTTATAAAAAAAAAGCTCAGTGATCATAATATGAAATCAATAGTTATTAGTTATAAACACTTTTCATTATTATACTACACAAACATATTATAAGTGTCATATCATATTATTTTTTTATTATAAAATAATACGAACATTCTCAGTTCAAATATTTAACTTAGGTAGGTACCTACTATCTTATATTGTATTATACTATTATATGTGTAATATAATATATTATAACCTATATGTTACGTCAGATTTTCGTAACACACATTATTATAAATGTAAAAAGCATATTACAGGTAACAAATTATGATATTTTTAGCCGTCCAGGTGTTCAATATTAACAATAAAAAAAAAAAACAAATTTTAATGATTATCATTATTTGATTTAGAGAAATGCTTTTAAAATATCAAAACGCATCTTAAAAATATATACGCATCGTTCTGGGTTAACGAAAAAAAAAAAACCAGCTCTTCAAGAGATGTACAAAAAAGACAAACAATCATTTATTCAGTCGATAGAATTTACTCAAGCAACTTCTAAGTCTGAAGAATCGGGATCTTCTTCGAGTTCTTCTTCGTCCTGCACGTGCAGATGGACTAACCGCATGGGATCACCCCCCCTAGCCGCGGCTGCCGCCACTGCAGCTGCCAGCCCATTAGACACTCCAGGCTGTTCCACTAGATGATGTTGCATTTTCCTCAGTCTATCTTGTTCTTCGCGTCTTTGCTTTCTCCACTTTGCCCGACGATTTTTAAACCACACCTAAGGACACAAGACAGAACAAATTCATATTAATATATAATGCAACAAGGACTCGAAGTATACCCATATAGTGTTATCAAATTCTAATATACCATAATATATAGTTTCCATGAATTAATATGGAGTATTATTGATAAAGTCACATTGAGTTATTTCTAATATGTAATTATTGATAAGAACATTTTATTTTTTTATAGCTATTTATTGTAATTTTTTCATCTGGTATAATAATCCACATTTCGGTTATAATATGTGTATTTGTGTATTTGTGACTTTGAGAGTAAAGATGTTTCCGTAAGTATCGATTATGAAAATACAATTTATAAAGAACAGTATATTTATAATTTTGTTTGAAACTGTTTAACAGCATCGACAACAAAATATTTTAAATCTCCGTTGTTTTTCAAGGATTTTTCTACTTAGATCAAATGATAAATAGGTATCAAAATTAAAATTGAAATTTTTGAATTCTCAAGATAAAATTTAACCAGGGATTTACCCAGTTGTTATTATTTATTAAATATAAATAGATACTTATTTAATTTATTATAAGTTTTATAAATATATGTGCCTAAAACGTGTAAATACCAAGTACCTACACTTTATACTTGCATATTATACATGAAACACGTCTTCAGTTTAAAGATATTATACTTATTTTCTTATTTTATGTTATTATGTACCTACCAAATATGGGACATAAATATAAAGACTAAATAAGTTTATGTTTATGAATGGGTTAATATAGTTATAAATAGGTATAATATTACGATTGAGTGTTTGACACAAAGAAAACGCAGAAAACGGTAAAAAAAGGCTTCGTAATTTAATTAAATTATTTTATTTCTGTTACGTAAAAAATGATTTTGTATGTTTTTTGTTTGAATTCCAATAATAAGTAATACTATTTAATAAACTGCGATTCAAACAAGAAATAATTTCACGTTACACAAAGGTACGCTAAAGGAAGACAATATTTTAAGACAACGAATCATATATATATGTATATATATAGTATATACCTACATACATATTTATATAAATATGTATATAATCAATTAACCTTATACCTTTATTTAATAGCAATTAAGTTATTGTTTTTCATTTTGGAAAAATTTATATGTTTAATCAATAGAATAAGAATAAATAAATGTTGGTGTACGTTTAGAAAAATACATTTTAATAATCTCAGAAATACGCTTTTACTACCCACCTCTATGTTATACACCTACCAACATATATTTATTTTTTTTATTGCCTTTTGCTTTTATTTTACATTTTTATAAAATATTCTTTTACAGATACAAATAACTCTGATTATTACCGTTGAAAAAATGTCACCACCTCCCTTGTCGCATGCACGGTGAAAATGTCAAAATACGCTACACGTAGCAACATAGCAACAAGATAATAAATTGTAATATTATCATGTATCGGGGAACATCAGTCAAAGAGGGCCTTTGTACCAATTATTTCGGTCTCATAAACACACCAACGTGTTCACGGATCAGTTGAATTTTCCAGTGAAACACAGGTAGATAGGCTATATTATATTATAGCGTATAATGGGGTGCGAATGTGCTATATATAGCCTATATAGTGTTCGATGGTGTGAGATTTGATAAATTGTATTCAGACATATTATTTAGTATTTATATTCATAATATTATATTTTATAGAATTTGTGTTTAGCGCTCTGATATAATAGTCGACCTATAAACAACGATTTAATGATTATAGGATGTTTAGTTATATATCGAAAAAATTATAATATACCTATGCTGTAAAGTGTATGCATATTATTATTCGCAGCATTTATAGAATTTCAAAGCGTACCTACCAATGTATAGTTTTAAATCATAGACACCTATATATTTTATAATATATAGCGTATTATACAACTTTTATCTAATTTTAACGGGGAACGTTCAACATTAAAAATAATAAAATGAAATAATTGTTTATACGGTTTTGGTAGGTATAAAATAATATAATTCTAAAGGTCACGGTAACAACGATATAAATAATAACAACTAAGTTGACTAATATGGTATGTATAATATATGTACCTATTATGACCATTTTTCCAGGAGGTGGTACAGAGGAATTTTATTATGTGAAATGTATACAGAAAAAAATTCAGATTTTTCTATTGGTTCCAAGTGTCCCTATTTCCCACGTCCGGATTTGAATGATGACCAGGGATGGCGGCGGCCCTCAGGGAGCTTATTGTATTTTCCGCGTTACAGTTGAATAGCCTTATGATAATAATAAAAATAATACTTCAGCCAGCCATATTCTTATAAATATATGGTATAAAAAAAAAATATTTATTATGTATATAGTATTATAAAATAATAATATTTTATGAAAAAATAACACAGAGCTCGCCTTAGTGCCCTTAGTAGTTGTTTATGTTTCGTTAAAAGGATTCTTTATCAAATTGACGTATTGTTTTAGCGTAATTCCTTCCCTTTTCCTTGGGGGTATCAGGATACATTTTATAAAAAGTTTAGGGTTCTTTCTGGATTTTGTATTATTTTTAATTTTCCGTCTGCTTTTTTAAACTTGTGTAAGGATGAGTTATACTTATTAAGTCAATGAAAGTCGACACACAGATGTGCATTCTACACAGTCAAAACAAATGAAGGAGAGCGGTTTTATTTTTAAATATTACGACTAAGTAAAATAATGTTGATACATTTTTTATATTTTAATAGTGAGCTTGTAAGACTAAAATAATGATAATATTGCTTTTAAGGAAGAGATAATATTCTACCACATAATATACTTTTAAATTATATTTATATAATGTTGCTGATGAAAATTTTGAAGTCAGAGAAAATTATTAACTAAATTTAGTGATGAATATCATTAATGCAGGACTTGAGTATTTTTCCATTTTGATATCTCGCATGGTTTATCTATAGGGATAATATATATAAATATAAGTATAAAGTATAAACAACCAATAACTATAATCTGTTTTAGTTAAAAATAACAAAAATAAAAAGTTTATTGGACAGAAATATATTTTTTTTATACCTATTTATTCTATATTATTTTTTTCTCCAAAATGGATTGAAATAATTGTGATAACTTTACTATAATTACGCTCGTAAATTGAAGAATGAAGATACTGCAGTTAATGTTTTAAAAAAAATAATAATAACACATTTCAGTTTTGTAATGATGCTTAAATTAAATATATTTTGATGAAAATCCATTATTCTTTTTTATGGGTTTATGAATTCTAATGGCAAAACAGCTAATAATAATAAAAAGCTTTTGACACAATTGGAGATTTTCATTTATAAGGGTTCGAAGATCAACAAAAGCACAGAGTGCCCTAAGTTGGTTAATCATCGCCGATGAAACTGTATAAAAGCCATTTCCCATTAATTCGTCTTGTAAACATGCGAATATTGTTACGGAAATAGAGAAAACGAAACCATATCATGAAATTTAATTAAAATAAATCCAGGAGGTTCATTGTTACCCCAAAGCCATTCGATCGAACCCAATCAAAACACTTCAGAACATGATTTCTCACCCCTAAAATGAGCAGCTAAAGAGAGAGAAAAAACCTCTTAACCCTGACAACTACATTATAATATATTCTATAGATTTCCTATCAATTACACCCCTAAAATAATAAACATGTGTGAGTTTTCACAATCGTTTATGGTAGGCTAGAATAATAACGGCATTAAAATATGAGAAAAAGATAATATACTACAACGATATTTACTACCCATTTATATTCGTCACATTATATTAGATTAATATTATGTTAAATCCTGTAAATGATTTACAATTTTTCCAACGCGTTTTAGTTATAATAAATTGTATTGTCATAGTTACAACTTAAAACTAATTAAAAATACAACAATAAGTACAATACATTTACCAATATCCGAATATTCAAATCTAAACATTAAAACGATTTAAATCTATAATGTTACGCTTTATAATAAAATTATGTAATTTACTAATATGGTAAATATTAATTACTTATATAATTTAATAATACCAACATTCATTATAATTACCATAATACCTAGATTTTTATTAAACACGTTTTCCTTATTTTCAGCTAAATTTGATTTTTATATACTTGATGTCTTGATACTTTAAAATGTAGAAAATTGTAATATAAATTTAAATATGCAGAATAAATATATTATAATTCTGTTATATTATATTATTCGATCAGATTTGATTTCTATCGTCTGCATAGAAGTTTTAACACTAAATTTTTGTATTACTGTAAAAAAAAAATGTGTATAATTTTTGCTTGCAAATTTATCTATAACTTTTTAGATATTAACAATACAATTGTATATATAGTGTAAGGGATTGGCTATTGAAAGATATGAAACAAAGAAACTATAATTTTATATTATCTGGTTAATTGTATTTTCTAAGAGAGCTACCCTATAGCCTTTGTTAATAGTTAATTACCTAATTATCTAATTTTTTAATATTCATAAAAAAATATCTGTAGATACACAGGTAATGATATCGTATCAACATTAATTGTTTTTAAAAATGAGGTTTCCATTTAAGGAAAAAAAATTGAAAATCCGAGGACATCATATAAATCGGATACTATTGTTATACGATTTGCTCATTTTGACGCAGAAAATAGTATATTAAAGAAACCTTTTGTATAATATTGCATTTTATAACTTACACTTAAAAATCTATAAGAAAAAATTGCCCTTTTAAAGTAGATTGCTTTTTTTTCTATATATATATATATAATGTATATAATATAATGTATACCAAGACTCAATTCCCAATCTTTAAATATAAATAATACAATAAATGTATATAATAATACAAGTATTCACTCATTAGTCTGCTCGAATAAAATTTGATTATAAACTGTCTGGTATGTCTATGAATAATTAATATTTTTTAATATTTTTAGTATTTTTTCTAAGGGAAAACTAAAAAAAAATTTCGAAGAAATCATTAAAGAATAAGCAACAGCTGGTTTAACTTTGCTCCGCTTAAAACAATTTTACAAATGCAATCAATTGTTCAGCCATCAGACTTATAAATTACCACTGTCATATAGGTGTCGGGTGATTGACATGATGCGAGTGATAGCCTGCAAGTGGAGTCCTATACACTCGGTTTTTCTGTATCCTCTTTTTTTAATCGCGAAATGCGTACATGAAAGTTATATTTACTATTTATAAATTATACCTAATTGTACGTAGGTGTAAGATCTCCTGCTGAATACAATTTTTCTCAGGGCAAGATTAAAATTCAATTGCCCAATTATTAGGAACTTATATATTATTATACTTTATAGTACACTATAATAATTATAAGTATCTCTATATTATTCTAATATATAGCATATACTACATCATTGCTAACACTTTTTCATCCCAAAAATATTTTATGAACTATGTATTATGATATGCCATATTATATGATGGCTATATTAAATTACGTACTGTTATCAAAATTACAGGGGGGGGGGAGGTGAGTTTCTCTGCGGAGACGCTATCGTACGTAGGTTGAATCGCATTATTATTGATTATATGAAGGTATAAATAATATGTTCGAATTATTTGAATGTGAATACATTCAATATAATATATAGATGACGTACTGACGCGTATCACTCGGTGTGCAAATAAAAGTGTAATAATTTAATAATACACGACTACATCGTATATACAACCAGCATATATATGGTCTACTTTAAAGTTTAAATAAATACTATAAGTTCTAACCTCGACTCGTTCTTCTTTTAAATCCACCTTCAGCGCCAACTGCTCCCTGAGAACCACATCCGGGTAATGCGTCTTCTCGAAAGTCGCTTCTAACTGTTCGAGCTGTTCCTCGGTGAAGATGGTCCGGTGCCTTCTCTTTCTCTTGGCCGGTGGACCGGCGAACATGGACGCGGGACCGTGATGATGACCGCCAGCAGCCCCGTGGCCCCCCGTCACCGCCATGGCCATCATATAACTAGGATAGATGCTTTGGTAACCAGCCGCGGCAACTAATACGACCAAGAAAAAAAAAATAATAGCAAATTAAATCACCATCGCGATTTTACCAACCATATCGAGGAAATAAAATCGCAGACCGTCAACCGCGGTCATCGTATGACGTTAATTTTTTTTTCGTTCGGTTTATTTAACGCAGTATAATAATAACCAGTGCGTATACATAATATTATTACTATTGTCTATTATACACTGATGAATGATGCCTGTTTTGGTTGTACGCAACATTGATAATATAAGGCGTATTATTACTTATTATTACGCTTTCGGTGCAGACCGTATATAATATATGGAAACTATTCGGCAAACTTTAAAGAACAAATACGCGTCTTATAAATAATATTATTTGGGGGTGGGGAACGACAAAAAAAAAAGAAAAGCAATATCGGAAGAAAAACCGAGAGCAATGCGTACAACACAACAAATAATAATATTATATTATATTATTATATATGTACTATATTATATCACGTACCTACGTGCATACGTGTATACATATGCATACATAACACAGTATAAGGCCCGAGGCACCGTTGATCTGATTTGAACCGCAGACGGGGAACAATGCAAACACACACGGCCGTCGCTGTGCATTACTTATTCATGGTTGATTAAAGTTCGATCCGCGTGCGCGGGCATCGGCGTGGTCTCCTCGACCCGACTAATAAATAGGTGCATATATATGTGTTGTATACGAGGGAGCGAAACAAAGCTCTTAGGATTTGCTAGATTTAAGGCTCCGCGCGTGTGTGTGTGTATATATGCATATAATATAATATGTATAATATCGTATATTATATATAGATTTGTTCGACACGAGCCCGGGGAGCCGAAACGAAACGTTGAAAACGGAGAGGAAAAAAAACCGAAAAGTCTGCCCGGAAGCTGTGAACATTATAAATTAAAAACCATATACCGCCGCGGTCCTAAGTGATTTATAATCACATGCTTAGGTTAGGTTATTACGCCGGGTACTGTACTACTGTAACAGTAAAAATATTATGAGAAATGGAAACCGATTGACTGCGAGTTCTACACCGGATGTCACGGTCGACATTTGATTTTGTTTTTACGATTGGCATTAGGAGGTACCCAGCTGCATTGATTAGAGCACGTATAATATAGGTATAGTGATCCATGAATAGCCAATGATAAAATTATTACAATGATCCTATTTTCAATAATATTTCGCTCTTTTGAATTACGATTTATATTCTTACGATTTATATTATTGTGTTTTTTGAAAAAATCAATTAATATTGTTTTAGGTTAATATTATACTGCGCAAGATATAACAATACTATTGTAATTCGTAAAATTATACACCAAGTGCGTCGTATAATAATACCATTTCCTGATGACTTCGATGTACTCGTACAATTTTTCAAATGATTTAACCATTTCAGCAATAATTTAACGAGTGTAAACATGTAAGTAGGTACCTATTACCTATAGACACATGTTTTTATTAGAACGCAAGGGTTATTACATAATACTGCTGCACTAAACTATATAATGTTATATTATAGAGTACAGTGTATTTACTATGTAGGTATAGTCACAACGTCAAAACGTCTTTATTATTTATCTAGGGATTTGGAGAAATCACTGGTTTGTATTTTTTTTTTTTTATTAAATACATGTTTACTCTAAACCAACGCGTTTATTTAATACAAGTATCAAGGAAGTCACTGGTTTTTTAAATGCCAACTAGTACGAGTATCAACAAGCGATTATTGTCAGCGAGAGGTTTAAGCGTCTTCGTCTACCTTCGATCCGCGAAAACCCCTTTATGCTCGATCAGGTGTATTTTCATTACATTATACTTGAAAATATCAGAAATTGAATGTCACACCGCTCACAAAGCATTGCACGGCCGCGCGGCTTCACACGGTCCACAGGATCTTTTTGAATGCGCGAAGCAATTATTTGCGAAGCCTTTGCATATTGCAAACGGATTTAAAATACCGCACAAAACACAGATGTTTACTGGGTGGCAAAGGGGAGATTTGTGTGTAATACTATCGGCTGTCCACGTGTCGAAAAAACACAGTGCTCATATAGAAATAAAATATGCAATATATGTCGTGTACAAAAGCATATATTATATTGTTATATATACTATGTGAGCCAATAGTATATATTTTACACGGTGCCAGTTCCGAGCATTTGCACCTATATATATTGTTAAAATATAATACCTCTTACTTATATTTATATATAATATTATGTCTGCACTCGGAAATGTATATATTAACATTTTGCGGGCGATGTAGAAATGAATAAGATGAAGCCAGACCGAGTAACAATTTGTCATTTTATTAATTTATATTTGTTTTAATCACAATATTTAGTTACATTATTCGAATGCAATAATTCATTTTTTTTGTCATTATTAAAATAAACAACGGCCCACAGATTTTGCATATTTAGATTTTATTAAAATTTATTATCAATAAAAATATTTTAGTTAAAATGTCACTGCTGATAGACGTTTCTGAGGATCGCGAGCAATGTCTGTCGAAAGTTTTCAGCTATATCTATAAGCAATTACTTTAATTTAAGTAAAAATACTATTCAGTTAAAGTCTCTGAAATGTTGAATCTGCAAATTTCCAAGTATAAATAATTTTACTTAAAATGCATTAATTAAGCTATATAATTAGTTTTAAAAATTTCCTGCATGAGCGTCTATATAAATTAAATAATGTATAATATAATATAATATACAACTAAATAATTTTATGTCTACTAAATGTTTATAGAATAATATTTTTATTTTAGCTGAAATGTTTAAAAGTAAAACAAATTAAAAACTCCTAACTACAAATGTTAAACCAAAGTATTTCAATTATTAGTAAAAATATTTATGAAACACAATATGTCAATAAAACAAATTTGAAAAAAAATTAAACTTCAGGTACATTTTCTTTTTAATCAAAATATATTTTTTACATAATACTATGCAAAGTAAAAAATAAAACAAATTTAATAATGCTAAATACCCTAAATGTGAAGAAAAATGTAGATATAAAAAACACATATAATAGTTATTGTACACAAAATGATTTAAAATGTATTCATAATTCTTAAATTCATATAGGTAGGTGTCATATGTATTATGTTATTATAGTATAGTACTATATATAGCAGCTATACACACTCGACCAAAACTATTAAAATATGGCAAAGAAATAATCACCCCCCGCGTTCATCCATCCAAAATCAATTCAACAGTCAACACACATCGTAAAGCAATTACATTTGTTGTAAAAAAAAGTTATTTTATAGATCGTGTAATGAAAATTTAAGTTGATAAATTTGAATATTGATAGATATGCATTGAAAAAACTGTTATAATATTATAATATTAAAATGCTACGTAATATTCAAATTCTCATATGAAACAAATTAAGCTTTACGATAAATATTATTTTTTTAAAATTCCATTTAGAACAATAGTTATGGAGGACTATTCTATTACATTTTTAAGCTTTTTCATAAAGCATTCAATATTTTATCAACATTTATGGAAAAAAATTGAAAAACAGTCCAAAGAGGTTATTCATTTTTGAACTACAACAAAATAATAAAGTACATTTTGTATCGCCTAAATATTCCCGTTTTATTTTAGTTATTTCCGATTATTTAGAAATGTGCTGGTCATTTTTAATGTGTTCTTAACCCAAACTCCTAAAGTTCCAACTTGAATTAGCTACAAGAAACCTGCCTCTAAGTTGAAGGTCAAAGAATTTTGATTTTTGACTACTATAAAATATTAAAATGAATCTTTAGAAAAAAAAATTCATATAATTTCAAAACCATTCATTCATTTAGATTTTAGATTCTAAAAAATAAATGATAATAATATGCTGAGTTAAAATATAAATATATAATATACTGAGTCTGAATACTTGCTCAGTAGTCAGTATTCCCACAATCCCACATCAAATCAATTCATCTCACTTCGCTAATAAGGGGGCAAGATAATATCTGTGTATTTTTACTTTTTTACAAGCGTAACATGTAAGTTATGTTTGAAAAACGATATAATAAATAAATGTTTTAAAACAATTTAATTACCTACCTATACTTCTGGGAGTTTTGGTGAGCAATATTAAATTAATAATATTTGGTTCTCAAATTCCATCAAATACTTCAAAATCGCTGCTGTTTGACACGTTATTCAGGGAAACCACAAATACCTAGATACTAACCAATATGTGTTATAGATGTGCTGCGAAGACTAACATTTTGTATTTTATTTGATAGGTTAATACGTTTAATAACGGCAATAGTTAGGTATGAAGGCATGGTTGAAAAATAAAATAGATGTCGTATGGATAAAAATACCAGTAAAAACAATTAACTATAATAATCTTACAATAGCGCAATAAATAAATGAATAGACTTGTTCCTTAGCAAGAACTATTATAGCTCATTACGATACTTTGAGAAGTATTGATATATATTTTATTAGAAGTCTTACGATTTTAAAAGTTTCATATTATAGACATATTGCAGGTAGTGGAACTATATAGAATGACCTCAGTGTGGTCAAGGTCAATTTTAGGTGAAACTAAAACTCATCTAATCGTCTGACTTTTAATATAACTCATCTAACATCTGTGCTATACACGCATAATATATGTATAAACCACGGTTAAAGATAGTATCTACTATCTTTAGCCGTGGTATAAACCATAACTGCAGACTGCAGTTAACTAGATAGTAAACTATAAATTGTCTATTACACAAAAATAATAACAGTTGTCGAATAATAATTAAATGATTGCTGGTAATATGAATAAACTGGTTTTAGAAGATATACCTGCTATAACTAAAAATTATTAATAATAACCGATTGCAATATAACACTAATGTGTGTATCATAGTAAATTTGTGTGTCACATAAATTGACTATGCATATCGACATAAGATATCTATAACAATATAATAGGTAGTGTATAATGAATTTATAAGCCAAATTATGTTATTAATATTGTATTATAAAAATATAAAGAAAAAAGAAGATTTTTACTCAAAGCTATAGTGTTCGACAAAATCGATTTTGGTTTTTGGAGTAACTCTAAAAAAATGATCGTAAATACATGAAATGTTCACTGAATGTTTATATTAGAATTTTCTATACACCATACAATTTTCAAAATATATTGACGAATTTTGAGATATTTATAGACATAAGAAATTATCGATTTCTATTAGTTTCTTTAATTAATGTTGATAAAAAATTTTTCACTTAGTCATAAACAACAAGTCGTTATCTTTCGTTTAATCACAATAATATCATAAAATATAATTAGTAATATTATATGTTGACAGACCATTATAACTTCACTGAAAATCATTTTTTGTGTACAACGATTTTATATCATTGAATTCGAATTGAACACATTCATTACAGTGAACTTCTCAAGACACTTAATATACAGCAGGGTGTTACCCATATTGCCTGCTATTTTACCAATGAGTTATAACAATACCTATACCAGTTATATATAGTACATAATAAATGACTACAGCTTGTGAGGAAATTTAACGAATTGAATATTATGTATAATAGGTATATTATACAGTTAAATGATAGAACTTTTAATAATGAAAAAAAAACACAAAATGCACATCTTATCTGGTTTTTAAGTCTTTCGCTGTACTTTTTATGTATTTACCTTATTACCTATATACTTAAACTTTTATATTAGTTTCATGCAATACACAAACCGCGGCCAATGACTTTTGTAGTCGAGGCCTTGTATGTAAAATAAAAAAATAAAAATAAAAAAAGAACTGATAAATACAATCTGTCATCTTCGCACGTTTATCATATCAAAATTGGCGTCAGTACTTCTAATATTATGTCCTTCGTTTATGATTAGACTATATTATTGCGACTTAGACCTGACCTACCATATATATTTATATATAAATTTACGTCAGATTCTATACTCATTACTCATCTTCTTTTAAAAAAAAAATTTATATTTTAAAGTAGCTATACCGAGACTTAATTTGTATATTGTCCTTTAGTACCTATACTCTACATCATTCTTCATCTTTTGTATTTGTACTCAAACTTTACTATCTGTACTATTGGGAATCGGCCCTTTTATTCTACTGAATAAACTATTATTATTATTATTATTATTATTATTATTATCGTAAAAATATCGAATTATGATGACATTCCAAACGAATTCAGACACTTAAATGGTCACAAAATAATATTTTATAAATAGTTAAATAATTGCAATATTAATATAAAAGAACCTACATATTATAAAAAGAGTAAATATAAAATGAAAAAAATCGTACCGTCATTCTTTGATAACCGTGTATATTATAGTGGAATATGTCAATATATATTAGAATGTGATAAATAATACTGGAGCACACGGGTTGTAACATTTTTAACCAAAAACGAGCTTTCATTTCCAACTTAATTAGGTATTATCTTTAGTTTAGTTTATACGATACTAATTTAAAAAATTGATACAATTAATGGTTATTTTGTTTTAAAAGAAATCTTATTGGTTTAAAATGTCTGTGGCGCACGATGAAAACGATGAAAACGATTTAAATATTGTTTATTTTTGGTCGAAATGCATTGCATAAAATAGAAATGTAAAGCTTTATATCTACTTCTTTTTTTAAAAATAATAATAAACAATGAAAAATGGTTTAGCACCTTTAGAGATCAAATACGGACATTGTTATTTGTTTGTTTTATTAATAAAGCTGATCGGCTATTATCACAGTGTTCGTGGTAAATGTTTATGCAAGAGATATAACATGATGAGCAGGGTCGTCATTTCAACTCTTTGTATGGTATGCTAACAACTAGGAAGGCCAAAAAGATTTTTAGAAGGTCAAAATATATGTTGTGCTCTAGAGTTATTACAAAAAAACCTATAAAAAATGCTATTGGCAAGTCAGGGATCAGCATGTAAACTTTCTTGATCTTTAATTTTTTGAAATTTATTAACTGATATCTCACCCAAGCGGTATAACAATTTGAACCCAGTAAAATGTCGGTGTGAACAGCCCCAAAAAAAATCCTTTTCATTTTCATTTCCTCTCCGAAACTGGAGAGCGGATTTCGTTGTTGGGGGTCTTGTTAGATGCACATTGGTTATAGGAGAAGTGTTTTTTTTGTGTTTTTCAACTTTACAGCTTTATAGTGAACTAACGATTGGAGCTAAAGTTCTGAAAATCTTCACTGCACTTCTCCTAGCCAATGTGAATCTAACAAGACCCCGAACAACAAAATCCGTTTTCCAGATTAGGAAATCTATCTCGCTAAATGAAAATCTAGCGAAAAATAACTCTTTTTTGTATCTGTAAAAAATTAAGAAATTTTACATTTTACATTTTGTATCTACTTGATAATCCCTTTTTAATGAGTTATCAACCAATTTTCTAGCTATCATACTTCAGGAGAAAATTTAAAAAATAGAAATTTTGGGATCGTTCACTCCGACGTTTTTATGGATTCAAGTGGTTACACCGCTTGGGGGTGATATCAAATCTCTCTCATTAACATTTTATTTTAAACCTAGCTAAATTACCAACCTACTCATCATTACTGAGGTAGGTACATTTTTATTATTTTCCTGTTTAACACAAATTCTTGAAGTTTTCAAAATTTAGAATTTTTTCATTTCAATTACCTACCATATTTACTTGATTAAAAATCAAGAAAGTAAAATGAATCATTATATTTTCCATCTAACAATCTATAATATATTATGAATATTGTATACCTAACAATACTAATAATTAACATTGAAATTATTTCAATTTCAATTTAAATATTTATAGACACTATATTGTATCTAAAAACACTGTAATTTGTTATTTTTAAATACTGGACCTATAGGGTCCTAGGAACTAGGAAGTTATACATTGCATTATAAGTATACATAAATAGAGTGTATATGTCGCATCCACTTAATGTAATCGTATTTTTCATGAAATGGATATCCATTTCATGAACAACGATCATATCGTGTAAGTCAAATTTTAGTTCATGAAATGGACATATATTTTATCCATTTCATGAAATGGAAACTCTTATTTTACACTTTGTGTAATATTTTTAATTAATTACATCAATAGGTAACTTTTTGTGAAATCGAAATAATAACATTGATACGAGTACATTTTATTACATTTATTCATGATTATTATAATTATGTAATATTGTATTATAATTATATTTTATATAATCGCATCAATTGTATGAGTGTAATAGCACTCTGGAAAGTTTTTATTTTTATTTTTATATGATGCCAGTACGTTCTCTGACTTGATGCGAGCCGTATATTAACGTTCATTACAAGGAATACAATTTATAAAATGGAATTTGATTCATTTGCTGAATATTATGAAAAATTAAATGCCTACTATGTAGGCAAACCCGGGAAAAAACCACCCACCAAAAATGAGGTTCAATTAATAATTGAAGAAATATTAGCGGCCAAAATAAAAATGTAAGTAATTGTTAAAATATACAAAATATTTAAACTTCAAATAAAATTATAACAATCAGCCATCAGGGCTTGTATTTCAAAAAACTATTTTGTTTTATGTTATTTGGAATTAAGAGGTCTCTGTCTTACTAACGTACATTATAACAAATTTTCATTCAGTAGAATACATTTTGTGATGTTAGCTTTAATATTAGAGTAAATTTACCTATGATCAAATTTAAAGGTAAGAATATTATCTAGACAATGACATATGTTTTTAATGATATTATTATTTTAAAGTGAGTTATGAACATTTTAAAGTTGTAATATTGATTTACAAATTGGTGATTGCGTCTTAATAACAGTACCTAAAGTAGATCGAGGACCGTCAGATCCTGCCAATGTAATTGCAGTTATTGTCAATCAGAACGAACATAAACTGCACCAACTCGGAACTCAGTATGGCTTAGTAAAAGGGTGGTACAATTCAGCAAGTTTAAAACCCGCGACATCTAATTTTTTAAAAATTACCGAAGTTAATAATGATAAAGAACTTACATTACGTGAAACCGTTTCTCATATTTCTGGGGGACAAGGTTTTTTAAGTTGCATTTGTAAACGCCAATGTGAATCAAAACGTTGTGCTTGTTTTAAAGCTTCGGTAAAATGCAACAGTCGTTGCTAGTAGCTCTAGTATTTGTAAAAATAAGTAATAATTTATTATTTATATAAATAATAAATTATTAATAAAAATAAAAATTATAATATAATAAATAAAAATGATAATAAAATTATCAATATTATTATTTCGATTTCACAATGATAATGATTATATAACTATTTATATTTATATAATTTATTATTATTATATAAAATATAATTATAATACAATATTACATAATTATAATAATCATGAATAAATGTAATAAAATGTACTCGTATCAATGTTATTATTTCGATTTCACAAAAAGTTACCTATTGATGTAATTAATTAAAAATATTACACAAAGTGTAAAATAAGAGTTTCCATTTCATGAAATGGATAAAATATATGTCCATTTCATGAACTAAAATTTGACTTACACGATATGATCGTTGTTCATGAAATGGATATCCATTTCATGAAAAATACGATTACATTAAGTGGATGCGACATATATAAGACAAATCCTGAAATCCCCAGTCAGCCCAGTCACATAAAATATATAAATATATAAATAATACAAACATTTTATATTTCATTTAAATAATACATCAATAATAATACCACATGTCCATATAGTTGCCTATACTTGGAAGTTATAAGATAAAATTTAAAAAAAAGATTATTTTTGCCCGGTGCAAAAAAATTATAGTCATGCCAAAATGTAATCTTGATAAGTTTTAGGTATATTAGGTATAAACATACCCTTTTTTTTTCCGCCGTTCAAAAACCGGGAACGGGTGGGAACTGTTTAGCACAATACTGCGCCACCATGCATGAGCATGTACCCCGCATGACCTCAAAGTACTTCCTTGGATAATTGTATTTAATATAGCTAAGTATTAAAGGTACATATTGTGCTGGACGCAAAAACTTACCTAAGAAGTTTGCGGCAGTGGAGTGCGCGTATCCGGACGCGGCTGCGGCGGCTGCCAGGTGTCCAAAGCTCAACGGCTGCTTGAAGAACCCGTTGGCCGCCGCCGTGGCCGCTGACACGTTGTTCCGGCCGGAAGCTGCCGTGACGGCCGACACGTCGGACGACCTGGACGGAGCGAGTATGCTGTCGATGGTAAACAGTGACGAACCGACGGCAGACGTCTTCGGCACGACCGCGGAACCGGCCGCCGTGCAGGTGGCCATCGCCTGTCCACGGGCGTCGGAGTCGCAATCGCACTGTTCCCGCGGCGACGTCAAGCCGCGTTCGTCCACCACGGCTGTGGCGGCGGCGGCGGAAGTCGGTGGCCGTTCCGTGCGATCCACGTCGTCGCCGAGACCCGCAGAGGCGCCGTAAACAGCACCGCCGCCGTCGCACGTCGTCCCGCCGAGACGTCCGTCCAATTTCATCGGTTTCTGCGGACCTGAATGTACTATAATTATGGTACCGACAATTTTTGTTCTGTTCGCGGATCGGGTACAGATAGGGCAACGACGGCAGCGTTCACCGTACGGCCGCAATCGTCATCGTCGGTTCCGTTTTTAAATATTAGTAATTTTTGTTACGACTGATAACTGCACTACTCGCGATAATGATATATTATATTATTAGAGAAATACTATCTAAATAACGAAAATCGATTTATCCTAAATATATTTAGTTATGCGGTGCACGTAGACGATATAAATAATATGTATTATATTCAGTGTTTTGCAGTATTACGCGCCAACGATAAACGTTTAATAGAGCCGTCAATCGGTTAAGTGCCGCGCGTTACGTTTGATTACCGCCGTCGCGGACTAGTGTGCGGGCTACAGCGGGGTGTCGGCTACACCGCGTCGCGATCGGGTGTCGCGCGCGATTGGTCGACTGCCTGCGGGGCTGGTACACCCCGGCTCGCCGTACGGTCCCGAGGGGGCGTGTTCGGCGGCGCTCGCATAATCGGCGCCGTTCGGCATTTATTCGCCACCCTCCGCTACCCACCCACCCACCCGCAGTCCACGATCACCACCCTGCCGCGGAATACCGATCACCCCGCGCAACGTTTTACCGCCAACGCACGCCACCGGTCCCTATCTTCGTATTTACACTGACACATGGGTAGCGCGCGCTCAGTTTCCTCACCAGCCGCCGCCGCCGCCGCCGCCCCTGATGCTATTTTGTGATTTGTCAACATAATCCATCGCCAATGGCACCCTACCACCCTGGAGACGAAATTCTTCCGAACGCTCGCCGAATAACATCGTATAATGACGATGATGATATGACATTTTCTAAACATTATAATTTAAGATATTTACAAACGCACCGTAAAGTCGACTGCCCGCAATAGTAGGATTATAATTTATTATTATATATACGTCTGCTTATATATTCGAGTTGAGCCGAGCAACAAAGTTTTGTTGGGTATCCGCGGGTATTATATACGCTGTACTAGCTGAGCCCTGGATTCGTTTGCAACTTGGGTGTAATAGTATCCTCTACCTGTAGGTACTCTCTAGTTTAAACCTTACAAAGTTTCACAGGTATTCTGATAATAAAATATATATTAATATGTATAATATTCGATATATCGCCAATTTAATAATTAGGGTTGGACGCTTTACCCATCCTTCCGGCCCTATATGAGATTTGTTTTTGGCAAAAATTAGTTCAATCCACCATATTAGTATTACTGCAGATTACCATATTATAATAGCAACATAAATATAAAAAAATATCCCCAAAAATATAAGATGCGACAGACCGATATCAGAATGACAGAACCAGCTATTTCTAATTTTTGGTAATAGATTTAGTATATACAGTATAAATATGTTGATTATAAGATGTAAATAAATATAAAAATAATTTATTGTTAAAACTCAAATCATCAATCCCCCGACCGATGAACCACCGCACTTATATTTTTTCTGTCGACTGTCAGTGGTCAGATACAACAACGATTATATTTATTTTTGTCGCTTCCCTTTAGATGGGTTTTAAACTTTTAAGCAAGCATGGTCCTTTTTCTATAATTATTAATTTTGTATAGGTACTACACATTGATTACACAGATTAGACAATATAGCTAATGATTAGTATTTTATATTTGTATTTATTTGAATATTGCAGTTTATACGAATGATTATATATAGGCACCTATAATTGTATGTTTTATACCACTGATGACGGAACCAAACACATAATTAATAGAAGTCGACCAGTGCCCAATACATTTATAACTGTTTTAGTTTTAATATCTTAAGAATATGGTAGACAAAAACTCGTCTTAACTGTCATATTTTTTTCTCAATTATTTTACCGTTTATAAAAACACTATATATACAACTGTTTACCTATAAAATACATATTGTACCTATAAAAACTATAAATACAAACATATATGTACATCTATAGTGGCTTTGAAAATTATGAAAATTTCCTTATTATGAATAAAAATTATAAAATTATAAAATGTTTTAATATAATATACAATATGGCTTTCAACTCACTGCAATATCTCACAAAAAAAAATTTTCAAAATGCACCATTCTAAAAAAATTTTATGATGTACCTATATAGTTAACTAAATTATACCATATAGGTACAATTACTTTTAGAAAAATATAGATTAAAATTTATATAAAAGGACTTTTATCAAAGAATTTGGACCAGAAGCTTCTACAGTTTACGAAGCTAAATCCAGATATCTATGCATATAAATAAATACCAGATGATAGTCTTAGAAATTGATTAATCACTAACATATATAAATTATAAAGTATTGTTGGTATTGTAAGAAATATATTATATATAATAGATAATTAGTATTACAAATAATTAATATATGTTTCGATTTATTTGATATAAGTAAATAGTCCCGGGATAGAAAACGTTTTTGATCAACGTTTTTAAAAACGTTATTTTTTTATATCGTTTCCAAATAACGTTTTTGATAACATATATTTTTTTAAATTCTTATAATAGAAACGCACAATATAATATAGGTTAACCTACTTAAAAGTTAAAATTAATTATTCTTAATATTTAAATTTAACCGACTAACCTAATTATAATTTACACGTAAATAAAAATTTTAATTTTAAAAGTGCATTAGTAAAGTGAAGCACTACTTAGTTCTGGAGTAAAATGTAAAAACGATCCTGAATTCAGAAATTTAACATACAATAACTATATGAAATATAAAAATCAAAAAGTTGCTCTTAGCATTGACCTTTACTTAACAATTAATTATCAGGATTACCAATTTTTCGATAACAGAATTATTATTTTATTATAGTATAATTTATTTTCGTTTTTGATTTTCTTTCGTTCAATAGCGTTTTTAATTTTTTTCAAACTTTAATTTTTTATTTGATTGCGACAGTATATTTTGTTGGATAAATTGGATTTCATTTTTCAATGACTGGAATAAATTGTATTTAAATCGTAAACAAGAGCTGCATTAGTTGCAATCAAACTAATAAAATAAAATTATTTGTATATTATATAATATTATATTCATATCCACTATAATATTATGTTGTTAAATATTGTATAAATATGATTCTTGGAAAAAGATGGAACCTTATAAAATAACAAATACATTTAATTTAATATTTTTTACATTACAAGTTTTCATGTTTAATTTTATTGCTTTTTAAGAGTTTCTCGGAGATTGTTCTAGGAAATTTTTTAACCACAAAACATTTTTGTACAATGTACATAATAGGTATATATAATATTATAATGGAATAGGTACATTCGTAATTTAAAGAATATTATTCTTAATTATATTATTGTTTTGTTAATAATTTTTAATATTTAAATTCTATTACAATGAAATAATGTTTTGTTCGCTAATTTGAAGCTCACAGAAAATAATAATTTTTTTTTTTTTTTTTTAAATGCCCTGGGGCTTTATATTATTTAAACGACCCAAAGGTCTTTTAAATATGTTTGTCAATTATACATATTTTACATACTAGATATAAATTATATATACATTACACGTTGATGGAGTCACTTCCAATAAAGTGTCCCTGCCTTAATCTAAAATCTTAAATTAAGTCGTATGGTTTCAGACGCTTAAGACTTCTGATATCCTTGGAGCTCTCTAATAGTTGAATGGCCAATGAATTGACAGGAGAGTTCGGAGACTGAGGTCTTTGTGAAGTGATTTGTCTTTAAAAATCAGGGAGTTCCTGTAATTAGCCTAAGACTAATGTACTGAAAGAACCGAAGTGGACTTATACATTCGAATACCCGCGTAGGACCAGACTGGTTTTATAATAGTTTTATAGTTTAGGAGTTTGTTAGTGAGAACTTAAATTATAATTTTCCATACATAATGCAATTTTCAAAATATAAATTAAATATTTTAAACTATTTAATATTTAAAGTAATTTGAAATTTGGAAATTTGTTTAGTTTTTTTTTAATGTTAAAAAAGCTTGGACATGTAATTCAAGAGTCTTCATAAGTTGTACTTGCAATAAACTAAAAATATCAAAAAAACATATTATGCAAATATTTTTGTAAACATTTGAAATTCCAATGTTTACAAAGTCGGATATTTAAACGAAAAATAACCAATTAGTTATTTTGTTGTATTTCAAAAAATATTATTCACAGGAACTTAACACCTTTCACCATTTTACATATATCATTATTTAGTAATATTTACTAAAAACATGGAAATTGTATACACGAATACACCCAGTGGTGTATCAAGGGGGTGGCTAAAGCCACATTGACTGTGTTGACCTTAGAATTTTATCAAGATTAATAAAAAAATAAAAATTTTAAATAAAAGACATATTGTATTTGTATATTTTGTATATTTTTTTTGTGAGTCTTAGCCCCTCTCCCATACAAAATTCCTGGCTACGCCACTGAATACACCTACACAATGTAGTAAATTTCTATAATAGTAACAGTATGAAGTATGATAGTATTTACTATTTATCCATAGACCATAGGTAAACTATAATAATAGGTAGGTAGATACTAATAGTAGTACCTAAATTAAGGGGATTGGAAGTGGTTTATAAAAGATAAGATACGATATGTTGAAATCGAAGCACTCCTATTCTGGTATACATTTTGTATACAAGATAAAAAAAATAAATAAATAAAGACCATTGTAAAACCACTAGATCCCTCTCTCCACTCAGAATCTAAAATTGACAAATTTATAAAATTTAAAATATTTATTCTCATCAAAATATTGCTACAATTTAAAAAGTCTTTCGACCGATGCAAAGTAAACTTGTATACCAACCAATCGTCTTTACGTTTTTTAAATCAAACAACTAGAATTACCTTATTTTTTGTCAGGTGTATGGCTATTTTTCCTCGTGTGTTACACAAAGACAGAGAATCATCACCTCTTCCAATCCCCTTAAATCACGATTCATAATAATTCGTAGAAAAATAATTCTGGCTTCGTCTATCATCCAATATATTATTTAGTTTACCCACACATGGCGACGACACATACCTATACCTACTGTAAAATACACAATTTGTTAACACTCGGCAATACTCTATTTTGGTATCCACCCATACCCATCCATTTTACAGAGCAGTTCAATCGAACACCGGCGACACTGCTATACGACCCACCTCAATCATTTAATATAATAACGCATTTGCCACATAATATTTGTAGTCACATTTTATATATTGCTCATTCATGATGTACTCGGGACTCGGAATGTCGTTAAAAATAAAAAAGTCTTTACGTATTTATTGTACGTAAAGGTAACAAAATGGTGGTATATTATAATATATTATTATCAAACAGCAGCTGCCGCAGCCGCGTACAGAACTCTGCATAAACACAAATCGATTTGATCACAGTTGGAAAGATACACCAAAATACATAGGTACCTACTATATTATAATACACATAATAATAAAATATTACAATATGCCGCAATATTATACTCTAAAATGGTTTAGGACTTGGGTGATGATCGTTTATTGGGCATATATAGGTACTTATAATATGGTCGCTCACACACACACACAAACACTGTACATTGTTATAATATTGTACGCACTGCGACGATGTCACGAGGGCCGTAAGCAAATAAACATTAATCGTTCGAGTAAACAAATAAAATAATATACATATAGCGACAAACGTCGTGACCAGCGTCGTCGCTGCAAACGTGGACTGCAGCAGAATGTCAGAATAAGCGTTTTGTACAAACTATAATGATATAATATAATGCGCTGTATATGCATTGTGTCGTGCTTTATTAAAATATATTGTACATGTGTTATTAGTATTATGTTCGAAGAGTGGCAGAGCGGTTCGCGCTGGTCAAAGGTGTATTATTCAATCGACCGATTTGTGTCCCGGTGCGAGAAAGCCGCCTCTCGCGGACGCGCAAGATCACCGGTGCCGGTCAAACGACCCCAAACGAGCAGAGCCTCCCTCCTGGCTCCCTCCTGGATGAGGTTTCTCATAACTTTTCAGTTATCATCGTCCTTCTCCTCCTCCACTCTTATCATTATCCTTCTTATCTTGTCCTATCTTCCTCAACAACCCCCTTATTCCAACCACTGCGTCGTGTCCTCCTCGGTATGTATAGTTGTAGGTAAATAATAATAATAATATAATATAACGCTGAATCACTAAGCACACAAAAGAGCCAATTGTCCGTACGGTCCCCTAAACAACAGAAGCCCAAGTCCGCAACAGTACATATATAATATTATAATATAGGTATATTATTATTTATTACTATAATTATGTAGAAACTTAAGACAAATTCGTATTTATTCATATATTATACATTATACATAATACGTACACGGCGTAGTCGTCCCACCGTGTTTGTCCCAAACCATAACATTTTTCAAAACTCACATATGCATTGTGTCGTGCTATATATTAAAATATATTGTACATGTGTTATTAGTATTATGTTCGAAGAGTGGCAGAGCGGTTCGCGCCGGTCAAAGGTGTATTATTCAATCGACCGATTTGTGTCCCGGTGCGAGAAAGCCGCCTCTCGCGGACGCGCAAGATCACCGGTGCCGGTCAAACGACCCCAAACGAGCAGCGCCTCCCTCCTGGCTCCCGCGAACTACGACTGCGTCAGCCGATGAGGTTTCTCGTGACTTCTCAGTTATCATCGTCCTTCTCCTCCTCCACTCTTATCATTATCCTTCTTATCTTGTCCTATCTTCCTCAACAACCCCCTTATTCCAACCACTGCACCGTGTCCTCCTCGCGGTATGTATAGTTGTAGGTAAACATTAAAATATAAATGCTGCTGCAGACACAATATTATGCTCTCACGCAATAATATACTCTTCGTCCAGTGACGGAACAATTATTAAAATATGTATGTGGTTTTAGACAAGTAATTATTATAATATATGGTACACTTTTGTAGCTGGAGAAATGTTATATTATTTTATGTTGCGAAATTTACTTTTCTGTATTGTAATTAGCAGCGTTTTTGAACCCATTTTCCAACATTACAAAAACGATTATGTGTAAAATAAAATACCTAATACGGCAATACCTAGTACCTATATATATATTCGATGTATAAGAAAAATTATTAGTATGCCTGACGACGAACGATAATATTTTTGACAAAAAAATACAAATTGTATGATTTTTTAACTCCCAAAATCCCAATAAGATATACATTCCTTTCCATCTCAGTTAAGTCAGTGGTAATTCATGTTTATGTATACGAGGTTGGCTATCTAGTGGGACTTTAAAGTCTACACATACCTATCTCAGAAGGACGTCCAAGAGCGTTGTATGGAGACAATAATAATATACAATAAATAACACTGGTAGATAGTATATTTAATATTTAATATTATAATATATAGTGAGTATATATATATAGGTTATAGGTACACACAAGTACACAAGTATTCCACTCGAACCGAACAGTCGACTACCGTTAGGGTCTACTGCAGCGGTGCGGGCGGCTCTATCACACATAATAAAATAATAATAATAATATAATATAACGCTGAATCACTAAGCACACATAAGAGCCAATTGTCCGTACGGTCCCCTAAACAACAGAAGCCCAAGTCCGCAACAGTGCATATAATATTATAATATAGGTATATTATTATTTATTACTATAATTATGTAGAAACTTAAGACAAATTCGTATTTATTCATATATTATACATTATACGTAATACGTACACGGCGTGTTTGTCCCAAACCATAACATTTTTCAAAACTCATATTTTTTTGTTCTTTAATAATATTTTGATATAGCCGATATACGTGGTCTAGATGTTTCTTTACAAAATAAACCCTTCGGTAAATCTTAAATCACAATTAATCCGTCCAAGTATACAAATATCGTTGTGAATTAGAAAAACGTACTTAAACTCACAATAATTATTATTGCCTCATAATACATTTTACACATACAGGTATCATGATCAAACTACTTTTACATAATAAATTAAATTTATAATAATTAAATGTATTTATTAAAAAAATAATATGCATGCAAAATAATATATGTATATTGTATATATATATAAAATAAAAGCTAATATTTCCAAGATTTTACCACTATGATTTTTCTAGACGAAGCCTTGTACATACTTTAATACATTTATATTTATTTATTGCATAGACTTAAACACATACATTGGGTCATCATGAGGGGAACAAGTAGGTTATGTTCCCTCAATAAATACGTATTTAACTTATTACCAAGAATATGATATATTTTATTAGATATTATAAAGTATACCGTTTAAAGAAATACTCTATAGACTTCCCCTTAGAAATCATCTTTTATTCATGCCACTGAATTATTGTATAATATTAATTGTCAATTGTCATAAGCTTACCATATCGGGTAATTATGATAGGCATTATGCGAAAGCCGGGGATCATTATCACTCAAAGTCTCAAACAATATTAAATTATAAATTAGAGAAAAACCATGTTCTTAAAAAAAACTCGAATCATCAATAAATTGTTTATTAATCATTAAATATGAATGTATGTGCATAATAACAACTATTTAATTATATATTTATTTATATTCAGCATACAGTTTGCTTATTAATTTGTACACGCTTTAGGTACCCACCGTGTTGATATGCTAAATCTAACTACATGTCTATACTATACTGAACGATATGTGGAACACACCTACCTATTTCAAATGTTCAAAAATCAATCATTGACTGTTACCATGTTTTGGAACAATTGGTTTTTATTAACTAAAACTTTTTTCAAAATTACACAGGTTACCGATGAGGAATGAGGATCGAAAAGCTGTTTGTATTGAATATACAAAATTTGAAAATAAGAACCACAATTATCATGAAACATTTACCTTGTTTGAAATTTGTATGTAGGTTAATTTTGTAAGCTTTAGATAACCACATACCTAATCTATATAATGATGCCCGTTATTTAATTTGATTATTAATTTAATACAAATAATATTTATTTTGGAATGGCAAAATTCATTAAATTATACAACAATACATAAGTAGTTCAATTTTAAATTAAGATTTTCAAATTGTTAATTTGATGTTTAAAAAGTAATCTGCTATATTATATAGTTATAGAAATATAGAATCACAATTTACAAGTTAGTGTGGTTGCTGTATGAAAACCGAATGGGTAAATTAGATAAATACATTTTAATTTCAGCTATAAGTAATGTATCAGTGGCGGCTATCCTATACTTCAAGTGTATCGATGGATACACGTGATTTTGAGGTGGGTGGGTAGTTGGGTGATTGCTTGACATATTATAGGTATTATATTATAATATATATAGTGTAAATAGGAAATAGTATACATAATTACAGACATACAGTAGGTACTTACTGTATTGCACTAATTAACTGAATTCAGTCGACAAATCTCTACGCTGGTCGCAGTAGCAGTAATAAGAGACATGCAGCATGCACCAAGGTTAGGTTACCTTGACATGCATTGACGCTGAGGGAATAGTCATGGCGATGCGTTCTATAAGAATGATTCTGATATACTATTAACGAACCCCGCGTCCCCAAAATATTGATATAATGATGTGAAGACCCATGTACAATAAAAGTGTCTACTAATATTGATTTACAGTGCAAATTTTACAAATTAGAACGACCAAGCCTATTTGATTAAATTCACAAAATATTTTCTTAAACATCTATGTTTTAATAATGATTTTTATTGAATTTTAACGGATAAAATAATAATTTTCAAAAAACTCGTATTTTTTAAATTGTATTACCTATATTTTAAATGTCTGTTTATAAACAGAGGCGAACAGCTCTTATGGTTGCAGTAGCCAGTAGGTATTAAAATATTAAATCGAATTAATTGTGTTTACATTGCACAAGAGTCAAGAATATCAAAGAAATAATTGTCTTGCGTCTAGACGACGACGAAATCAAACTCATATATTATGTACGCTCGTAGGATTACCACTTATATATGAGTCATCCTTTTAACGTTGAGTGCCCACGCACAATCGCGCGTACCACACAAACACCACCACATACATGCACACGGGGTAATAAAATAGTCATTGTTGTCGAATTGTCGAGTTTTATTTCGCTTTCCGATCTCTAGCTGTTTGTCTTCGAAATCCGCTGAGTGCTGCAGGTTAAAAAGTTTTCGTTTGTAACGGGTAAACACGCGCGGCGGCGTGTGTACGCCCCCGGGAAAGACAGACAGAGTGGGGGTGGCCGGGAGGTGGTGAGAGAGATAGAAGATAGAGAGACATATAGGTAAATACACCGGACCGAACACAATATTATAGTGGACGCTGAGCAGAAGACGTGAAAATCGAATAGCTCTATGGGATTGGGTGTTTTGGAGTGTGAAGGAATAAGAAAAATAAGTACGAGAATAAAGCAAAGGAAACGAAAGAAGCTATTGCGATGAGAGACGGACGAGTGAGACGAAAATAGAGAGAGAGGGTGAAAAATAGAAAATAAAAAGGAATACAGCACACACCGAGAGCACAGGAGTCTGTACTATGTATACGTACGGTGTGTGTGTGTGTGGTTTTTGTTGACACGGGAACCCGGTAGTCAAGTGGCCGATGCCTTTTATTTGTTTATCGAGAATCACTGACATTATCAGCTGCCATAAGCCAGGCGTGTAAAACAATTAGTGCGCGCGTATACAGTTCGGGGGCGGTGTAGGGCGGCGGCGGCGGCGGCGGCTGCGGCGGGGTTGAAACAAAAGGGGATTGCCGCAGCTTGTGTTTCCATTAAAAGGGACGCGCAACCCGAGACCCTCCTCTGCGAAGCCGCCACCCCTGTTGCCCCGGCGCTGCTATTATATTATTGTATTTATTCGCCGACCTAACGCTCAAAGTCCGCGATATTATCTGGCTGAGCAGCAGCAATCGTCGTCGCCACCGTCTCTCTAACCGCCAACACTGTGTACATATACACACCATAATAATATACTCGCGTGTAATCGGACACCGATTGCCGGAGCCTCGGGACATGCGATATATACGACGTAGTACGCACACACACACACACACACACACACACACACTACGATTTCTTTTATTGCCGTCGTAATGGGTTACAAATGTATAATAAAGTGTATATAGGCCGCCACCCCTACCGCAACAAATGGTTATATATAGTGGCAATATCGCACGGAAAGAGGAATATATAGGAAAGTAAAAAAAAAATAAAATGCAATAAAACCAACAATAGTACTAAATGCTTTTCGGGGTGGTTTTTGTGGCGGTGGAGGTAGTGTCTGTTGTGGTAACATTTTATGGTGAAGGGAGCTAAGGGTGGTTAGCAAAGAGTGACGAACCGTGTCTCTCGCGTGATTTAATAATACTAGATATTTATATATAATATGTGTACATATAATTATACTTATATATATATATATACACACACACACAACTCTTAATTGTCAATTATACGCAAATAACAAGTCGTAGTTATTTATAAGGGTTAATGGGCTGGCTACATATATGACACCGAAGTTACACTCCCATATACTCTATTATACCGTAAGGGGTAAATACTCGATTATAATTTATTATTATTATCAACGAGGGCTGAGAAGAAAATAATAATGACATAAGATTTGATAAGTACCTTTTATCTAAACGGGCGGCGTGTACGATTGTACTAATATTTGTTCGATTTGCACATTGATGTCCTCGACAAATGGAAAAAGTTGCAATAAAAGAAAAGTGCTACATTATCATTCTTCATTATGATATCAGTAATTCACAGTTCGTTTCGAACGTATATAATCTATACACATATATAAAAATTAATTTGTGTGTGTGTGTGTGTGTGTGTTACGCTACATTTTCCCCACTGAATCGTCCTCTTCGTTCTTACGAACTTACAATGCGTGTGAATCGTTTAATTTTCATTTAAAAGACAATTTTTATAAAGAAAACTAATATATTTATGGGCAGTGGCGTCCTCAAGTGGGAGGGGCTAACGGGTATTACTATTACTTTAAAAAAATAAATATTTATCAAGTTTCAACTGTCAATTATAGTAAGCAAGGCGTAAATTTCATATAATATGTCTTACCAGAATGAATTCATTTTTGAAAAAACATTGTAATTGCATACCAATTTTGATAAACTATCTGTCATTTTTGGGTAAAAGTATAAACTACTTGTATTAAATTGTCTAGCCTTATTAGCTATACACATTTAATATTTTATAAGTTCTCAACTACAAATTAACCGTGGTTTTGGCGAAATTTCAGGGAATGAAACATTTAGCTTATGAAAAATTCAGTTACCGGGTAAGGTAGGACCAGAAAAAAATTTCGTAAGTGGTAACCGATTTTAGGGGTTTTTAGAAGTAGTGGTAATAAATTACCGGTTACCAAAATTATCTCTAAAAATGTGGTTACCGGCGAACAGTTTGGAAGCGGTTTTAATTCTTCAAGATTACCGGTAACCACTTAGGAAAAGGTTTTTTCCATTTATGTTTTTTTTAATTTTAGTTTTTCTTTAATTTACACAAAACAAATATCCACTTTATAAAATGGTTCAGGACAAGCTAAATTAAAAAATAAATACCTATATGGCTATATTTTATCATTTGAAGCTATGGATAAATATAAATTTAAATTAAATATTAGTAAATTATACCCATAACCATAAATTGAAAAATAGTTCACTGAAAAGTGTTAATCAACGGCAACAATTACAAATTAAATATTGTGAAACAAGTTTAAACTGATATATTTTATTGTAAAATAAGAAGCATAAATCTTACAAAAAAAATCTAAAGATTAACGTGCAAACAACAAGCAATTAGTAAATTATTGCAAATTGAAAAATTTCTAGGTAATACAAAAAGTAAAATAATTATTCATTAATTTAATATTCTTTTTTTTTGAAACAGGTATTCATTCGTTATTTCGTTGTAGAAATGTTGTGTAGTTATAAAATGAAATATAGGTACCTATAAGTAAATTAGTAATTTTTAATAATTCTATGCAATTTTAATTTGTAATAACTACTTAAAATATAATATGATATGACTTATAAATAATTATTTTATTTGTGTTAAACATAAACTTTATTTTTATTCATAATTCCTTATTTGAGGAAAATGGTTAAGATTTATTTTTAGAGGAAAATAGACTGGTGGAAAACGATATCTCATTTTTGGAGGAAAATGTCTACGGCCAATAATTCTGGGGCAAAGCTGTGGGTTGGTGGTCGTTTGAGCGAAGGTAATAATTTTGACCAAAAGTTAATAGTCCGTTTTGGTGACTATCATTTATAGGACTTACGTCTGTTCGGTTGAGTGAAATTATTTTTACCTGCTTAAGATAAAAATCTGGAGACTGATGTGGACGTTTTTAAAATAGGGTTCGTTATTAATTATTTCTTTTATGTTTATCGTATATGATTTTGTTTTATTAATTGCAAAATATTTATTAATGTTGACTGTATAATTACAATATTACTATACCAATATATTTTTAAAATCAAGAGTTCATTATTAATTATCTATTATGAATTTTTTACGTGGCTTTATTTTTCAATTAACAATGTACATTACTATACAATATATTAATTAATATACACCTATTTATACTTATTCGTACAAACGATATTTTTTGAGGAATAAATAACACTCGCCCAATCTGTATATGTACCTATTTCCCAAAATTTACCATATTTTGGGTCAATTCGCCCAAACGGTCTACGTCTAAGCCGTGTGACAACAGTTCGTTTTTAAACGAAAATCCATACTGCAGGTATGTATAATAACCGTATAATTATGCCGATGCGCTTACCATATACCAACTTGAGCAATGGATTTTTTTTATTTTTTTTTCACTTGGCATTCAGTGAACAACTATTATAATTTATAGCGCAATAACTAAATATGAGGCGCTTAGAACGGCTAGAACACATAGGGTTTAAGCGACATTATTTGTATTTATATAATAATAATAATATTTATTAATTCTCCAACAAACTATATATACAAGTTAAATTACTAAAAGACAAATTTTTGTTGGATCACCTCCTAAGCCAGTATTTCGTAATAATTAAGGTCAAAGTTAACACATTCTCTCAAATTACAATAAAGGATATTGTTTAATTTAATTATTAAATTGTTATCTGTACACATTATATCAAATAATTCACCTATATCTCTTTACCACCAAATAAAATGAAAAATTCTTAGTTCAGCTGTGTACTTACCTCAGATTTTTTAAAAATGTCGCTTATACCCCTTGTGTTCTAGGCGCCTCATATGAATATGAAGTATGAACAAGTTAGAATGTGTAGCAAATGTTACGACTCGCACAATTAAAACTATATTAAATTGTATACATGGAATAACGAACTGCCAATGTATGATTTTATTTCATAAATATTATAGTGGTTCCTAATATTCTTTAAAAATTATTTTTCATCCCCATTTAACACAAGTTATTGTCACGACTATCCAAATACTATCTTTCAAGTTATATTATATAATATACATTTAATTAATTACTATACTATACACAATTATAATGGCAAATAATAATACTTCAACAATGATTAATTTTCATGAGAACTTGAATATATTTTTTTTAAAAACTGTTGAGTCTTATAATTACCATGCGGTTGTTTTTGGATGCGAGTAGAATAATATGTATTTGACTTCTGGGAAATTGTAATGCTACCGTTAGTATGTTTTTGACAGTGGTTTAAAAGTTAATTATAGTTTGATACCATTTGATTGTGATGTTAATGAGGTTATTGTTGTCAAATGGTGTCAGTGCCAGGATCCAACACCCTTATAATGCAATCTCATTCGCCCTGTTTTATCACCTATTGTGTTCTTATCGCCTACACAATGATCGAATCACCCCCAAAACCTACACATTATGATAAAAATAATTCACTCAGCGGTGCTATCCTTGCATGCAATTTATGCGGTTTTAAGTGGTATAATATTTATACATCATAAGTATGACCGGATTTATATGTGTTTACATATGGTAACTGGGTCTATGCAGTCTTATGAGAGTAAAAAATGTGGACGATTCGTTCAATTCTGAATGCGTAGAAAAAAGTTTTTTCTGCATGTTTGAGAATATTTCATGGGTTAGAGAATATTTAACCCATTTAGCATGTTTTGGAATATTCGTAAATTGTGAGAAAAAATTTGTATTTATTTTAGATTCTGAGTGGAACGATGAATGTATTGATTTTACAATGATGTGTGTTTATTTATTTATTTTTTTATTTTTTTTATTTCTGTGTACACGATAAGTAGTCGAAATAATGCTTCGATTTTCGACTTCAGTATCTTGTTCGATTGAAAAGTGGATATCGTTGGTGCATTGGGGAGGTCAAAATTTAAAATTCTAAGTACTTTTCAAAAGCGCCAAGAAAAACAAAAGAAAAATTAAGGAAAAACGGGAATTTTTACGCAAAATCGATTTTTCAGAAAATTGAATTTGGTTTTTGGTGTAACTTTAAAACAAATGACCGTAGGTACATGCAATTTTCACTGGTTGTTTATATTTGCATCTTCTATACACGATAACATTTTCAAAATATTTTGATTTATTTTGAACAGTTTAGGGACATTTTCATTTTTCTTTTTTTTTAGTTTTTTTTCTAGAAATATCAATAAAATTTTATTTGTTGGTTGCGAAAGCTTGAAAATTTAATAGAAGGCTCCTAATATATTGTTTCAAAGGCAGATGAAAAATATTAAAAATCCTTAGTCACAATTTTTTTTATAAGCATTTAAAGTTCAAAAATTGACAAAATATGGAAAAATCACGAAAATTAGCAAATTATTTTGAGTTAAGAATTCGTAAAAATTTTTCTTTTTAAATCTAAGATTTGAAAATATAATATAAGATTACTCATAAGATTGCCTAATAAAAAATATTTTGACTCTTTTTGAGCCGTTTACGGACATTTTCAGTTTTCAATTTTTTTTAGTTTTTTTTTTCTATAAATATCAATTAAGTTTTATCTGTTGGGCCAAAAAGTGTAAAAATTTAATACAAGGCTCCTGATATATTGTTACAATATCAGTTGAAAAATATTAAAAATACATAGGCACAATTTTTTTTTATAAGCATTTTAACATCGAATTTTGACAGAATTTTTCAAAATCTCGAAAATTATTAATCATCGTAATAAATTAATAAATTATAAAATGTTCAGTTTTTATAGCTAAGGATTGAAAATTTAAAACAAGATTCTACGTAAGTAGTTAATTCTCTTACCGAAAAATCTAAAAAATATACAATCACAGTTTATTTTTATAGTCATTTTATGTTCAAATTTGGACGAAATTTCATATTAAAAAACCTAGTTATTTTGTTGTAATTATATAATATTATTCGTGGGTACGGGGTACCTACTTGAAACTTCTAAAGTGTATTATTATATATCGATGATAGTATCAGGGTTTGTTATTGATGTTGATGTATAACGTGTTATAAGTACCTAATGGATATTGTGATAATGTGATATGATTAATTTGGAATTTCTTATAGGTCAATTTTTTTTTAATACCATAGATTTGTATATAATATGTCTTAAACCTAGACTGACATACCGTCTTCGCTCAGAATCGTTTTTCTTATACAATGATATTATATCATTGAATTCAAATTTAATAGCATCCATTATACAGTGACCCACTTGTAACCTACTGTACAGCAGAGCGACATCCACTTACCCACCTTTTTTAATTTTAATATTAAGGTACTCAGAAAAAAATGTTTTGAACATTTATAATTTATTAATTTTTTTATAATTTTGATAAAAAGAAAACATGCAGTGCTATCAAGGTTTATGTATGTATATCTACTGATAAGATCAACGTATACGTTTATCAAATATTGAAATTTCCAAATTTTGTTTTAGATTCTGAGTGAAACGATGAATGTATTGATTTTACAATGATGTGTGTATTTTTTTATTTTTTTATTTTTAATTTTTTTTAAATTTTTTTTTGTGTCTGTCATCACGTTTTAGGACAATTAAAGTGCTTGGATTTTCTTCAACAGTAGCTTTTCTGATAGGAAAGTGAATCTAGTTGGTACTTTGGAGGGTCAGAAGTAAAAATTTCTCAGTAGTTTTCACAAGCACTGGGAAAAACAACATACAATTTAAGGAAAAACCGGAATTTTTACGCAAAATCGGTTTTCCAAAAAATAGATTTTGGTTTTTGGTGTAACTTTAAAACAAATGACCGTAGATACATGACATTTTCACTGGTTGTTTATATTTGCACTTTCTATACACGATAACATTTTCAAAATATTTTGATTTATTTTGAACTGTTTAGGGACATTTTCATTTTCCATTGGTTTTTAGTTTTTTTTCTAAAAATATCAATAAAATGTTATTTGTTGGTTGCGAGAGCTTGAAAATTTAATAGAAGACTCCTAGTATTTTGTTTCAAAGGCAGATGAAAAATATTAAAAATCCTTAGTCACAATTTTTTTTTTATAACCATTTAAAGTTCAAAAATTGACAAAATATGGAAAAATCACGAAAATTAGCAAATTATTTTGAGTTAAGAATTCGTAAAAATGTTTCATTTTAAATCTAAGATTTGAAAATGTAATACAAGATTCCTTATAGGATTAACTACCTTTATCAAAAAAAAAATGTCTATAAGAAAGTCAAATTATATTTTTATGAACGTTTGAAATTCAAATTTTTACAACATTGGATATTCACTCGATTTCTCATGTAGCGATTTCCTTATTTTGTTGTAATTCAAAAACGAACAACTGTAGATACATGAAAATTTCACTGAATGTTTAAATTAGCATTTTCTATACACCATAAAATGTTGAAAATATTTTGACTCTTTGTTGAGCTGTTTACGGACATTTTCAGTTTTCAATTTTTTTAGTTTTTTTTTTCTATAAATATCAATTAAGTTTTATCTGTTGGCCCAAAAACTGTAAAAATTTAATACCAGGCTCCTGATATATTGTTACAATATCAGTTCAAAAACATTGAAAATACATTGGCACAATTTTTTTTTATAAGCATTTAAAGTTGAAATTTTGACAAAATGTATCAAAATCTCGAAAATTATCAATCATTGTAATTAATAAATTATAAAATGTTTAGTTTTTATAGCTAAGGATTGCAAATTTAAAACAAAGGTTCTCATAAATAGTTCATACTGTAACCAAAAAATCTAAAAAATATATGAACACAGTTATTTTTTACATACATTTTAAATTCAAATTTGAACGAAATTACATATTAAAAAACCTAGAATAACTATTTTAGTTATTTTGTTGTGATTGAATAATATTATTCGTGGGTACTTGAAACTTCTAAAGTGTACTATTATATTTCTATGATAGTATCACGGTTTTTGTTGGTGTATAACGCGTTATAAGTACCTAATGGATATTGTGATATGATTAATTTGGAATTTATTATAGGTACCTACTTATTATAGATCAATTTTTTGTTTAATATCATAGATATCTGTATAGGTATATAAAAAGATTTGTCCTGGGTGATTCATCATCGCGTAGCCGGAACTGCTGAAGCTATGGATATGACATTTTCAGTATAAATGTACTTATGTCTTATTACTATGTATAGGCGCACTAAGAAAGGATTTTTCGAAATTCACATTTTAAAGGGTAAAAAGAGCATAAAATAGTTAATTTTTTACGGTGGCTATAGACGTGGCCGCCCAAATTTCCCCTTTTGTGTCACCGCCGCCGACACCGCGCACCGCCGCGCCAGCGACCAGCCCGAAAATAAACCGAACGACGAGCAGATATTATATAGATATGTCTCGGATACTCAAAACCTTATCGGTAACACATTATATTATTAATTTCGAATTTAAAATAACACGCAATAATCGACGGCGCACACAGGCTTTCCCAACAGGAGTAGTAGTGGGGGTAGTAAATAAACACGTAAACTTATTAGTCAAGTGTTTTACTTATTATTGTACTATTGTAGTATTCGGCACATGCTGTGAAGTTGTGATATGTCTTTAGCGTGTTCGCATACACAAGGTGTTTTACTTATTATTTTTGAATAATAACGCGTCTTCGTATATGCACACTCATGACGAAATAACAAGGTATGATCACAATAAACTGAATTTCGTTCAGTCAACGCAGAATAGGGTGGGAGTCATTCTCGTCATTTGATTGTACATATATTTATCGTGCGTTTTATGAGTTAATAATAATATATTATCAAAGATCAATGAAAAGCCCAGGAAACTCCCACTCCTATACTCCTATTTCAGATAATAGAGATATAATGCGTATCACAAAATTGTGATCATACCTTGTTATTTCGTCATGCGCACACTTACATACATACTTCATGAACGGTTTTTTCTACGTATTGAAATGTATTAAAATAACATGAAGCCGTGAGGTATCCTACGCGTTTACGCATACACGACGTCTTATACTTTCAATTATAGACTGATATCTTTTACATAATATAACATTTCTGTTGTAAATTATTTTTGATATCATATTGTCGTATTCGGCACACGCTGTAAAGTCGTGAAATATCCTATACGTTTTACTTATTATTTTTGAATAATAAGCGTCTTCGTATACGTACACATACAAAGTTTATGTACGGTTTTTTATAAGTATCGAAGTGTATTTAAATAAAATTTAGTCGTAAAATATCCTACGCATTGGGCATTCACAAGGATAACTAGGACAAGGTGTTTTACTTATTATTACGAAAATGAATGCGTCATCGTATACGCACCCCAGTTTATTTACGGTTCTTTCTAAACATTGAAGTGTATTCAAATAAAATTTACATACTGACAAATTAATAAAAAAATAATTAATATGGTTGTCGAATTATTGAACATAAAATGGCACAATGATGCCCCACACTATCATTCCAATTATTGGTGACGGAGCTTGCCTGTTTAGGGCAATATCTTTTGTGTTATATGACACTCAAGATAAGGCCCAAGAAGTACGTAAAAAGATAGTAACCTATGTGATAAATAATTGGGAAGATTATTCAATAATGTCACATGATAGTGATGGAAAAAATTATCGTAGTTCTGCAGCTGACTACTTTACTGATATGTTAAAATTTAATACTTATGGAGGTTTATGTGAGCTGGTGGCAGCCGGACAATTATTACGACCGAGCTCGCCACGCCAGCTAACCCGTCGCGCCGCGGGTGCAGGTCGGAGAACGTGCGCGGGTGACTTACCGCCGCGCACCGTCCGTGCTCCTTCCTGCATCCTCCCCTCCATTCCGTCGCCGTCTTCCTGTCTGTCGACTTCGCCCGGGGGGGGGGCGAGCTTCGGACGTCTCGTCATCGGCAGAAGCAACACAGTCAAACCGTCTTAAGCTCTTCCACCTCTTTGGAGGCGCATCGCAGCAGACTGTGGGTGCTTCGGCCGCCGGGTCTAACCAACCGACAAGCTCGCCAAAGTTATTCAACACCGCCTCTCCCCTGACGGGCTGCTCGATCTTTTCATCCGGCACTTCTGGACCAAAAATGGAACGGTCCTCCGCTTCCAAGACTTTGGAATCTCCGTCTTCACAGTTCACGTACAGTGTCTTCGTCGCCGAGCGGTGCTGTCGTTGGGATCGGAGCGAGCTCCGACTCTGCAGCAGACGACGCTCGTCGCCGCCCGGCACACCATCACCGTGCGAGGAGACGGTCTCCTCGCCGCGGCCGTCTTCTTCCGACGCCTCTCCCACTGCACCTCCGAGAGTCGAGCCCCCGGGATCAGACTCCAGGGTCTGAACTTCACCAGTGGTGGTGAACGTTTCAATGGCAGATAGGATTGGCGCGACTAGACCAACGAGACCTTCTTCTGTTTTATCAGCAAGAGCTCCTCCTTCCATCTTGTCGGCAAAAATATCCTCCAGTATTTCCATCAATATTATGTTTACCGCGGCGCGGTCGATGTCGTAGTTTTCTGTTGCCATAATTAAATTTTTGAGAGAATATAATATTTTGTGTTGGATACGTTTGGATTCAATCGAGAGTTGTAAATGAGCTAAATAAGAATCTTTCAACACATAGACCGATCTCCGAGAACATTTCCCAGACGACGACGTGTGTTACTAGCCAGCTATATAGTATGTTTATCGTTGTCGTCGGCCCACAGCATTAGAATTTTGAGAGCGTTAACAATAATAATATAATAACAATTTTATTTTATTTGAAAACAATTCCCATTTTCAATTATATAATTAATACATTAGTAAGTTTGCTCACCTCCTATATAAGCAAAAGCTTGGGTTGAAGGTGAGAGGTTCTCAAATTAGACATTAAACTTAAATTCGAATAATAACAATAAAGTACAATACAAGATTTACTTAATACAAAATAGAGAGTAAATTTTTCTAAAGACCACTATTAATATTGATATCCAGCGACACGGTCGTAATTAAAAATAAAAATAATAACCGTGCGACGTTGTGTGATGTATATAGTATATCGAAGCAAGAGTTGCCTATTTAAACTGTGTTAAATGCAGGTAAATTTGTTATAAGTAATACAACATATACTCATAAGTCATAACTAACTTTCTATTTCATCAATTAGTCCCTAGTAAACTCCAAAACATCAGAAATATTGTGTAGAACTTGCTTTTGTAAAAATCATCAAAATCATCAAGAACGATGAATGTATTGATTTTACAATGAAGTGTGTTTTTATATTTTTTTTTTATTTTTGTGTCTGTGTACACGATAAGTAGTCGAAATAATGCTTTGATTTTCAACTTCAGTATTTTTTTCGATTTGAAAGTGAATATCGTTGGTGCATTGGGGAGGTCAAAATTTAAAATTCACAGTAATTTTCAAACGCGCCTAGCAAAACAAAAGAAAAATTAAGGAAAAACGGGAATTTTTACGGAAAATCTGTTTTCGAGAAATTCGATTTTGGTTTTTCATGCAACTCTTAAACAAATGACCGTAGGTACATGCAATTTTGACTGAATGTTTATATTAGCATTTTCTATACACGATAACATTTTCAAAATATTTTGATTTATTTTGAACTGTTTAGGGACATTTTCATTTTCCATTTTTTTTTTAGTTTTTTTTCTAAAAATATCAATAAAATTTTATTTGTTGGTTTAAAAAGCTTGAAAATTTAATAGGGGCTCCTAGTATATTGTTTCAAAGGCAGATGAAAAACATTAAAAATCCTTAGTCACAATTTTTTTTTATAAGCATTTATTAAAGTTCAAAAATTGACAAAATATGGAAAAATCACGAAAATTAGCAAATTATTTTGAGTTAAGAATTCGTAAAAATTTTTCTTTTTAAATCTAAGATTTGAAAATGTAATACAAGATTCCTTATAAGATTATCTACTTTTATCAAAAATAAAATGTCTGTAAGAAAGTCAAATTAAATTTTTATGAGCGTTTGAAATTCAAATTTTTAATACATTGGATATTCACTCGATTTCTCATGTAGCGACTTCCTTATTTTGTTGTAATTCATAAACGAATAACTATAGATACATGAAAATTTCACTGAATGTTTAAATTAGCATTTCCTATACACCATACAATTTTGAAAATATTTTGACTCTTTTTGAGCTGTTTACGGATATTTTCATTTTTCAATTTTTTTAGTTTTTTTTTTCTATGAATATCAATAAAGTTTTATATGTTGGGCCAAAAAGTGTAAAAATTTAATACAAGGTTCCTGATATATTGTTACAATATCAGTTGAAAAATATTAAAATACATAGGCACAATTTTTTTTTATAAGCATTTAAAGATCGAATTTTGACAGAATTTTTCAAAATCTCGAAAATTATCAATCAACGTAATTAATAAATTATAAAATGTTCAGTTTTTATAGCTAAGGATCGAAAATTTAAAACAAGATTCCACGTAAGTAGTTAATTATGTTACCAAAAAATCTAAAAAATACACCAGCACAGTTTATTTTTATGGTAATTTTAAGTTCAAATTTGGGACGAAATTACATATTAAAAAACCTAGCATACCTATTTTAGTTATTTTGTTGTGAGTGTATAATACTATTCGTGGGTACTTGAAACTTCTAAAGTACACTATATTTTATATCTATGGTAGTATCAGGGTTTGTTATTGATGTATAACGTGTTAAATATTAGATATAAGTATCTAATGGATATTCTGATATGATTAATTTGGAATTTATTATAGGTCAATTTTTTTTTTAATACCATATATATTTATATAATATGTCTTAAACCTAGACTGACATACCGTCTTCGCTCAGAATCGTTTTTCTTATACAATGATATTGTATCATTGAATTCAAATTTAATACCATCCATTATACAGTGACCCACTTGTAACCTACTGTACAGCAGAGCGACATCCACTTACCCACCTTTTTTATGTTTTAATATTATACTGTTATATTTATATTATATTCCAATTTCCTACTCTTACTAAAGTGCAATAATTTTCCATTAGGTATAATACGCAACTTTTAATACCTCAGTAACACCTCACTATTAAAATAATGTTAAAAAAAAATTTTAAAGCATATAATGATGTTTTTTGATTATTTTTGCATATTTTTTAAATTTTTGAGAGAATATAATGAGAATATTTGAATGTTTTTTAGAGAATATTAACATCATATTTTGGGTATTTTAAGAGAATATAAATCCGGTCTTTAAATTCATAAGTGATAGGTATTCTAATTCCATGTTGCATAAAAATTGGTTGATTTAATGGTTCGCTAAAATGTAATGGTCTACTAAATCATGTTTAAGCAAGAACTTTTAGCTCACTGTCGATTAATAATCGATTCATAACGATCAATAATGGTTATGCAGCCCGGTTTATTTTATATTGACATTTTAAACAAAATACGTCAAATCTTGCCTATTGTAAAACGATAACGCACAAAACAACAACAAATTTTAACCTAACGCTTTTAAAGATATATGTAATTGTATTGAGCATAATATTTGGGTACTCTATAGGTAATTGGTGTATGTATTAATAGGTTTACATACCTATAACATTAATATTATTTTATAGGTAGGTAAGTAATTGTTACTACCCGGCCGTTAGCTGTTTAGTTAGTCGCATGTGTTAAATTAAATTAAATTATTTCTCACTTTGTAAAATTTGCAGATCACTTAACAGTGTTTGTTGGTTTATTAGATATCATATTTAAGATACCTATCTAAAAAAATAATGGGAACGGTGAAAAGGTTATAATAAGTACATTGTTATAAAGTTTTTAAACAGTATACACTATACATACACTATTATAATATTGTATTATGTATTGGTCGGTACGACGGTACTATTGTATATAGGTAGGTACATAATTTGATACTGAACTATCCAAAATATTTATACAGCGAAACATGGGAAATTAAGTAATTCTCTACTGCAGTTACAAAAAAAGGAAAACATTATTGTATTGATTTAAAAAAAGTTCTATGCATTTATTGACCAGTTATTATATTTATGGTTTATATGAACACTTTCAGCCAGGTGTATCAATCAGAGTATCAATGAATCGCAGAGGTAGGTATACCATAGCATTTTTTTTTTATGCTGTATTTATAGTTATGCACACTTTATTTTTCCATAGTCTACCCTTATATAATTAGGTATTGTCCATAATGACTAATAATTACTAATTACCAAGCCTAGGCATAAACGAGTTAAAAATTTAAAGTTAAGTTAATTTTTAACTTTTTAAAATTTAATTTTCGTTAACTTAATTTATAACTAAATATATTTTATATTTTTATTGATATAAACTTAATAAATAACGAGTTACTTTTAATCAGATCCAAGTTACTTAAATTTATAAATAATTAAATAATAAATATGATGAAATTATTATTGATGATGCATATTTCATGAACATTTACTTTTTATTATTTTAAACCTTGTTACTGGCTATTAATATATGGCTATTAATGCACTTTAAATATAAAACTTAACTTAAGTTGATAAGTTAATTTAAGTTTCAATATAACTTTTAACTCAACTGATTTAAAAAAAAATAGGATTCCTAACTTATAACTTTTTTAAATGTTTACTATTAACTTAACTCGATTAAAAATTATCACTAACCTAACCTGGCCAGACTTGCTAATTAGTAATTATTATTAATAATAGCTATAATAACATACCAATGTCCAATATATAATATTATGGTAGGTATTGTATAATATTATGTGCGTTTGAAGACATTGCGACCAAATGAAACTTGTGTTATACGCCATGACCCATGACTTTTATCGCAAAAGCCATTTCCAACTTTAATAATGTTTATGACACTGTTAACTTATTATACAAAGTATTGCCGGAGAGTCGGTGGACTCTTCCCTCCAAAAGATGATTACGCAGAAGAAAATGGTGTCAAAGAGAGAGACAGACCGACAGACAAACAGACAGTCAGAGGTGGCACGACACAATGGGATCAGGGACTTCCCACGAAACTACCGGCTCCCGTGCTGTAGGCCCAAAGGCTTTTACACTATAATATACCTATAAATTACGATCTAGAGGATTTGGCTCCATTTTCATTTAAACACAATCCGGGATCATGGGCTCGGAAATCCCTGTGTGCCCGCAGGATGTCCTGGCCCGTCTTAACGTCGAACAGCCCAAAATCCTTTTGTTACGCGTGAAACATATTACGTCGTTTGGTTTTCATTAGGATAATTGATTCACGAACGACCCGCGGCAGTGGCCTGCATAAGATGGATTAAATGAGTTCTACATAAGTATAAATCGTGGGTGTTACCAGATATAGGTAATAATGTAATATTATATTACTATATATACACTATAATATAATATTATGAAAAAACTGTTTTCGTGTGTGGGGAGTCGGATGACGGAGTGTATCGTATTTGGCGACCAAATGCGCCCGTTTCATATATATATACGCACGCATTTGCCCCCTCAAAAAGGACGCTCGACGTAGGTACCTACTTTAAAAAAATCAAAATCCGCCGTCGTCAAAGGAGAGTGACGGGGACATTAGGTACTACGTGTTATTATATTTTTGTCGAACACCCATCATGTCTATATAGATATAAAATACGTTGTATATCAATTACTCGCGTTGTCGGCTCAAATCATAACGCACAAAGGAGATTGATCAGACGAAAGTTTTATGAACGGCGCAGCGCCAAACATGGCACCCTCGCCAACAGCATTTTCTGCAGCGCTCCGCCGCCGCTCGGTCCCCACCTTAATTAACGTACAAAAGCCCCGCGGCCAGGGATGGGGGGGGGCGGGTGTCGGACGGGAGCCGTTGGCTTTTCACCTTTGTCCTAGATTACAACCGGCCCGACGAAATGCAATTTTAATAATGCGACAAACGAGCCGTTAACTCATTTGTCAACATTATATTATTTTCCACCTGTATTACTGTTATTTTTTTTCTTTGCTTTTAATTATTTTTATAGTATCTCATCGTTTCCTTCTTTATTCATCGTCACGCTATTATTGTTACTATTATTATTATTATTATTATTATTATAATTATTATGTGACCAATAATGTCTTTGAGGAGATAACTATATAAATTACTATGGTATTGCTTTCACGTTTCACTATTGTAATTGTCATTACTTACGAGTTTTTCTTTTTTTTTTTATATAATTGGGTACACTTGGGCTATAAAAAAATAATGATTTCATATTCGTTAAACACTACAATAGAAATTTATAAAATGATAACGTCTTGTTATTTAGGCACTATCATTGAACAAACTAAAAATTAAATTGGTTGTCATTTTGTTGATTTGTATAAGTGCATCAGTGCATGTATAGGTATCATTTATAAAAATATCTGCATTCACATGTATTTAATAATGTATACTTTAATAATTATATGTTTAGCCTTAGTAGCCAATGCCCAATTGAAATACATTTTCTTAAGGGAACTACAATTTACAAGTAATAATGTATTATTATCATTTATCAGGGCTTTATCATAGCATTTGCTTATTATTTTGGCTTAACAGAAAATCTAGCAGAGTGCTATGGAAACTCATGTCATGTTAAAATTATCTCAAGTATGAAATTTGAAATTACTTTATTTTGATTATTTTTAAACAAATTGCTTTTTTCGAGTTTTTCTGATTATTTTTGCTTTTTTCATATTTCTGCTTAATTATGACCGTGCCACTGACAAAAGTTTTAGTTAAGTTTATAATTTATTATACATAGTACATACTTACTTGTATTTTCATTTATTTTATAGTATTTAGGTACATGATTTATATTTATTTTAATGACAAATATGAATATATTTCTTCATTTTATAGGTACATATAATATATTGTAACGTATTGAAGCCTTGAAAGATGTAATTGTATTATTGTATAACAATAATAATATAATATAGGTAATATATTATATTGCTGTACCATAGATTATAGATATATGTATTCTTGGCGCGTCTGCGGGATGCAATTGTGTGCAATTGTGTAAATGCATTCCATGAATACTTTAGTATTACTTTAAATTTTCAATATTGGTTTTGCATCCCATGAAAAATATGTGAAATGACGCCACTGATGTATTCCATTTTTATATTGTATATAACCTGTACAAGTATCAGACAGGTAAATACGATAATGAATATAAAAATAATAGTGTTTACTGTTTATATGCATATTATGAATTCTTACGCTATGCATTGAAAGTTATTATTTAAGATATCCGCATTTTATAGTGCCTATGACACTGTGGTATTTAGTACTCATAGGCGTAATTTCGCTAAAATTCAGGGGGTGCAAAACTAATCAGGAAAGTTACAAACTTTCTACAAAATTGCAAAATAGGTACCGCTTGAACATTTATTTACTACTTTTTCAATACCAGTTCCTCGATCAAAATTCAAAATTGTATACACAATATAGTATTATCATTAATAATATGAAGTAAATACATTTTATTATATAAATTAAAATATTAGTAGACACTGTAATTTATTACATTGATATAATATTAATACATATTAATTAACAAAATTAAATTAAACTTAAGCATCTGCCATGTACAGTTGCTGCTGCATTGAACTCGTCGATTACAATTTATTTCAGAATCTATAACTCGATTTCTATCAATTTGTAAGTTGTAACATAGCTATATCAGACAGCCATTCTTGTCCCACAGTTGTTCTGAGGTAAGTTTTAAGCCTTCGTAATCAGGAAAAACTTCGTTTACAAGATGATAGTGTTTGTAGGTATTGTCATAAATAGTGTTAAAATTTCAGATAATAAAGGACACCTATTTTTAATTTCACCTTGTTTCATATAATCTAATTTGTTTTAAAATACACTATTATTTGAGTTAGTTTGTTTAGATTTGAATATTCTAATTAAGATTTTTAGTTCTATTTGAAGTTCATGATTATAAAACTTATAGGTGTTACTAATAATGTCTAATAACGTTAACATTATTTTATAAATATTTAAAAAATTGGCAAAATTATACATTATAAATATAGAAAATTTAGGGGGTGCAAAATGATAGTTTTGCACCCCCTCAACAATTCCAGGGGGTGCAAGTGCACCCCTTTGCACCCCCGAGATTACGCCTATGTTAGTACTGATTTAGTTACTGATACTATAATTTAGTCTGTAAGTTATTGTGGATATGAATTATCTTTTGTAATTTATTAATTGAAGGAAATTTACAAACCCATTATAGATTTAGTTTACTTAAAACTCAAGATTAATTTTTATGATACAGGTACCTTCCAAAGACATTTTTTCTTTGAACATGAATCGTGCGCTATTCTCGTTAATATTTCCATGAATTCATTTTTAACAGTTATTGCAGTTCAACAATATTTTAACAACAATTATTGAGATATTATAATTCATAACATACCTATTAGGTATATTATAATAGCGAAAAATGAAATAAAAAAAAAGTCTGTATTAATAACAGTAGGTATAAATTATAATGGTTTTAATGAAATTCCAAGCATTAATAATAATTATGTAAAAGTCAAAAGTGTAAAACTATATAATAATAAATGATTAAAACATATTTTGTAAAACAAAAAAAAAACCATTTTATATTATATAATTTAAAAATAATAATTATAAAATTACCCAAATTAAAAACTAATCATAACATTACATTTTACAAATATTTATTTTTTCTAGAATGATGAATATAAAATATAAAATACATATTTTCGTTTAAACCAGTAAATGCAGAATAAATTCTTGCATAAAAGTATAAAACCATAACAACAATAAAAATTTAAAAAAAATTGAAATAAAAACATTGTCACTAAATCATCACAGATCATAGACGTTCTCTAAACCTAGATATATAAATTATTATATACAAATACACAATAGTAGGTATAATATAATATAATACATAATATATTATGTAAGTAAATTGTGTAGTGTGTCATTCATACAACGAAGTAGGTACCTAAGCTTGATTTTATAATGACACTCTGGATCTGACTCTAAGTCGTAGCAAATAGTATGCAACTACTCTAGTAATCAGCAGAGTTATGAGCAACGCGTACACATCGTAGTTGAAGTGATCAGTGGTCATTGCAACTTCTTCCAAAAACTTTGTTGGATATTTGTAATGGCAATACAACGTGTAACATGGCAAAACGCCACGTTTATCATACATAGCGGCGACTAGTGCATCCAATCCGTATCTCAAGAATGATATTTCCGTTCCCCACTTTAATAGATATGGAATGTCACGGAGATTCACTCCAAAGCCACTGAACACCATCAACATAACGACGATAATGGGGCCAACGAAGTTACCGTTCTATATAAATTACATAACAAGTGAAATTCTTAATTTGTTTGTATAGATAATGCAATATTTTATTAAAATATTGATAAATTTATTATTATCATAATTAATCTATAATAATAAAATATATATACTATATAGCCATATAGGTACTACCGGCAAATAGAATAATATGAATTCTAATAAATGGGAATGTACACAAATTCTAGCGAATGATCGGGATAGAAAATATTATGATGATTGATTTATCATTAATAATAATAATTCTATATTTATGTTGGGGTAGGAACTGATTTTCTGAAATAAAGAATACGTTTTTTCATTATAAAGCTTAAGTAATTCCAAAATACTATCTATAGGCTATACCAGTGCCCAGTGGCGTATATAGAAATAAATTTGGGATGAGCTATAATAGATAGAAACTATAGCAAGTGATCTATTAATTAGAGGCTACTGTCTACTATATATTTAACAGTTTCTATAAATATATTCGTATTTGTTATTTTTCAACAGGCTATGAAATATTATATTTATAACTTATAATAGTACATAATAAAATATATTGTTGGTCTATTTAAAAAGACTGTAATTTCGGTGGGGGGGGGGTGCTGCAGCCCACTAGACCCACCCCTATATACACCACTGTAGGTACCACCTACACGGTAGGTATTATTTTAATTTTTTCACTTTGTTAAGTATATTGCATTTGAACACAATATAATGATATAATTTATATATAATTATATGTACTTATGAACCTTGCACAAAGCTGTTTTTATAGAGCTAAAATACTAAGCCCAATTGGCAATCGCATGATTACATCAATACATGAATAGATTAAGGTCACTAAAATATTGATAAGAACGTTCGTTTTTTCACTTACAATAACGCTGAACCAAGCGCCAATAATGAATCCCAAACTTTGAGAAATAAGAACCATCAACCAACAAATGAATGTAAACATGCTAAATCTATTCCATTCCAATGGTTGTCCTGTCATTAAATAAATGATCACGGAAAATATCACACAACCAATTGTCTAAAACAGAATAATTATAATAATTATTGCTTACAGTATAAAACAATTAAAAATTAATATTTTTTTACCGTAATTGGAATATCAAGTATGTTCGTAGCGATATAGTATGATTTTAATGAATACCATCTATTAAAATGTTCTTTTGTCAATATAGAGATTTCAGCAGGAACTTAAGGAACATAGTTAAATTTAAAAAATTACTTTTCGTTTAAATATTAATATAACATGTATTAAAAACTTACAGTTAATGATATTTAACATCAATGTTGATCCAACGTGATGCATGAGAAGGGAAAAAAGTAAATTATAGTTATCAAAAATTTTGCTGCCATCATCGCCAATTTGTAAAAATAGTGTACCTAATAATACACTTACTGTTATATTTACACCTATTCGTAGGTAAGTTAAATCCTAAAGAAAATAAATAATCCAATTACTCGTAATACATTAAATGTAGTAATTATTAAATTATTTTAAATTTTAAATAATTTATACTTACTATTTAGGTTTATTAAAACAAGCTTAAATTTAATCTACAGGTATATAGAAAACTATATCAATAGTAAAAGAAAATATAACATTATATATAAAGCTAGGTACCTAATACAAAATATTTAAATTTCAATCATATTATTAAACTTAATAAGTCTACATTTTTTAATAAATTAAAAATAATAATAATAATTTGTCCTGTATGTGTTATATTATTTAAAATCTTTAACAATAAATTGTTAGTAAATATAGTTTAACATACCGGATCTCTTTTGCATTTTAAAATTCCTCGATGTAACAAACATTTCAATTGGTTATAAGCAGAAGTTTCATGATCGATGTCTACCTCTTTTGATATTTTTTTAGGTGTACCTGTTTAATAGAAAACAATTGAATATTAAATATTTAACTAATAGTTATATTTCATGGTAAAGTAAATCATGTTTACGTTTTAAATTGTGTTTAATTGGAAAAATTAAAAATTAAAAATTAAAGACTTAGATTTGTAATATGTCCTCTTTAGTTCTTTTCTATTTTTATTTAAATACAGTATATAGATTAGGCTCGATTATTTTGTAATAACAAGAAAATAGTGTTCAATATACCCAAAGGTGCGTCATCGATGGCTAGCAAATCAGAAATTCCTGTCCATGTTAAACATTTTCCATTATCGATTTCTTTTGCCATTTTTACAATCTTGTCGTTTCCATGATCGCCGCAAGCCAATTCTATCACTGTGGCATACAGTTTATTTAGATAAATATGGGGAAAGTTTCATATTATTGTATACAATTATTTTACCGAAATCCGCTGGATTGTGATAGAGGGGACAGGGGAGTTCAAGTTTTGAGAGATAAGGTATCACATTTTCAGTAGATCCTTGGTACAAACATGTGCCTTGCGATAGAATATATACTTGGTCAAACATCTGGAATAGTGATGCACTAGGTTGATGAATTGTACATATTATAGTTCTTCCCTGGTGAGCTAATAATTTTAGAAGTGATATACATTGAGAACATGAAGAACTGTCTAAGCCTCTGTTTAACAAAAAGTAATAATAATCAGTGGTGATAGCAATATTGAAAATTGTTATTCTTACGTTGTTGGTTCATCTAGGAACATGACCATTGGATTGTTTATTAGTTCTAGAGCTATTGAAAGTCTTTTCTTTTGACCACCAGATAATCTCGCGGTTCTAGTGGCCTTACATTTGTCAAGACCCAATGTAGATAATATTTCGTTCACCTATATACAATAAAACTCTACTCATAATTTTGTAAATGTTTGTATTTTAAATCTTAAAAATATCTTACCACAGCGTCTTTATATTTTTGAGTCTTGTCCATAGAGAGCTTAAGATTCGCGGCAATGTGCATGTTTTCATTCACTGTTAACAACGGTTGCAAGCGATCATCTTGTTGGATATAGCAAGACAATCTTCGGAAACTATCCAAACGCCGTTCTTCGCCATTTACAGTAACGTTCCCTCGGACACCCTTTAAACTTAAAACAAAAACATAAATTTAAACGTGATTTTCTTTTGATTGGACGTTAAATTTCATACTTATATCCGGATAGAACGTCCAAAAGTGAAGATTTACCCGCTCCCGAAGGTCCCATAATAGCAACCAATTGATTTGGGGCAAAAATACCATTAATATTCTTAAGAACATCTTTAGTCCCTATAGATATAAGACAATAAATATAAAAATTATTTGCTCTAAAAATATTTACAGTAAAAGAAATTATTATTTTTTTTTTCGAACCGTTTAAACTAAACGGTGCTTTCAAAATGAGTTGTTGATGAACAAAATTTGAATAAAATTATATAATACTTTAGTATATAGTACAAGTATTTAATATTTAAATTTATTATGTATGAACACGAAAACAGTCAAAAATCAAAGTAATAGGTATATTAAATTTCCTCTTGATTTGAATAAACATCGGTCCCTACTATAATGCCAATACCTTCATAATAATAATACACGATTTCAAATTCGTACATATGTTCACAATGTTTTTATTAAGTGGAACATAGTATACTATTAAATTAAATCTAGATGTAATATAATATAAGTCTAATTCTTAATTTTGGAATTTCAGTAATACATTATGTATTTATGTAAATGAAAATGCTACAAGGAATTGTAATTAATATTTTAATTGGTTAGTATTACTTACTCTTCGTATACCTAATTTAATAATTTTATAATTAGTTGGAAATAATTCAAAAACAATAATATTATTTAGGTATAATTAATTATTATAACATAATTTGTATAGTTAACAAATTATGTTATGATTTATTTGAGTAAACAAAAATTAATATTAAAATGTAGGTAGTTTATAATATATATTATTTATGCGTTTATAATATTTATATAAACGTTCATAAACTGCAGTGCAACCTGTGATGATTCTACTATTTAATTCATTAAATTGTACTAAATATAAATGATTTGGGTGTATAAAAATGGCAAAATCAGTAAGTTATACATTTAATTAATATTTAAATTAGTCTCACCTTTTCCAAATCCAAGTGAGACTGTATAGAATAGATTTTTAAATCTCAGCTCGACTTGATCTTGTTTCCTGTCTTTGATGAACAGCCCCTTTGGCTCACATAGCCCGTTTGAATCATCCTTCGACTCCATAGACTCACAGCTAAAACATATAGGTACCTACAACGTAAATACAATGGCACATTTCACTCGAATTCGATAAAAAAAATAATTACAAAAAACAATTATATAAATATTGTCTTAATTTTTTAATGTTCTTTAACCAGTTTAAAATGTGTGGATAACCACGAACCTAATGTCGTCAAGGTATAAACATGCACAATGGACGGATATGTGATAATATACAAGTTGGGATCTCATATACGACGTGTCCCCCACTTGGCCGAAAAAATATTCGGTAGTGACAGCTGTTGGCGCGATAAAAGGGGTTTGAGATTCCTTTGAAATAACCTGGGCACGGACAATGAAATGCTTATCACGGGTCTGTATAAGGACACAAAATGCGGTTGGTTTTTGTTTAACCGTTTTTTTTTCTAATGTACAGAGTGTTTAAAATGAACATACCAAATACGATTTGTAATGTTTATCTTTTAACAGTAAATATACCCGATCTTCATACAACTGTTTATTATTTACAACTTCGTAATTATGTTTTCACATAATTTATTTTATGTGAATGATAGTTTCAAAACAAAATTATAAATTACGCAACTAAAAATACTTTTACTATCTGATTATTATATATTTCATGAAAGTAACTATATAGGTTACTAAAAAATTAATGTAAATTTAGTTTTTACAGAACAAAACTAAGTATTAAATTACCTACAGTTTAATTTCAAGGTCTATATAGGAATGATAAATGGTAATATATTATTATTATGTGTATTTATAGAATGTATGTAAGACATATATACTAGATACCAATCCAATTAAATTTGATGTTTCTTACGACTAAAGCTTGACTACCACAATATAGAGTATTTAAAAAAAATCTCTCTTCACATAACATTTTAAATGCTTGATTGAAAAATTAAAATAAGTTTTAACTAGTAACTACTTACCTATAATACAAAACTTATCATTGTACCTAAACACTCCCTTCTATAAGAGTCGTAATCATATTGATACAATTAAATGATTTAAGTTTTAGCTTAACTAAATGGATTACATAATAAAGATCTTTCGTTATTACGTCATCAATCTTAATTTTAATTTTAAAAAATATCGTTTATATTTTAATTGAATAATTTAATTAGTGCTGAAAAATTCGGGTAAGTGCAGCGGAGTGGAGAAAGTCAGTGGTGGTGAAAGTATGTCCATCGTCCCTTAGGTCTTCGAACAGGATAGTGTATTATTACAATATTCGATTTGAATGCAATGATTGCATTCGATAAAAAACGATTCTGAGCGGACGAAAGATAATATATGAATCATAAATAGGCATAATGAGTAACCATTAATTGCATATTATAATATACCGTAAGAGCGGGATACTTTGCTCCAAATATATTTCTTTTTTAGTTTGAACCTATACTATAGCTTCAATAACAAAGATAAAAATTACCTGTTCGCGTTGTTTTATATGTATAGATGTTAAGAGGTAAGAAAAATTCAAAAAAATCCGAATGTCGTACTAGTGACTTACTTATTCCCAAAAGTTTGGAGCAAAGTTAAAATACATTGCAGGTTACATTGCACAATGATTAAAATTACCTTACTTTAATGCATATAATAACTATTGGTGCAATGTTTAGTGCTTGTGTTTTAACTTATTTGAACCTATACTTAATATAATTTAATAATATATATTTTTTTTTTTTTTTAGTTGATTAAAAGTCTTTTTTCAATACATTTTAAATTAAATTTCAATCCCCTAGATTTTGGATAACTTTTCCGTTATGTATTTTTGTGTTTTTGAAAACCATTTTTTACATGATATAAATCTTGGAGGAAAACTCATAGATTCATGTCCGTAATGTTTGAAAAAATTAGTAATGTTAATAAGAATAATATAAAAAAAACTACAATCTCTGATCTCAAAATCGTAATGTGCTACGATTGATATCAATAAAAAATTTTTTTGGAGCAATGTTTAACCCCTGGAGTAAAGTATCCCGCTCTTACGGTACCTAGTGGGAATTAGATAATTATTAAACTTTTTTCGTTGCTATAGTGATAGACAAAGTGTTAAAAAAAAATAGCTTGGAAAAATAAATTTGGTGGTTTTTCCCTTGGCGTTAAAAAATTATTGAGAAAAAAAACGAAAAACGACCTCGCTAAAGTACCATCTTGATCCAATTTATTAAAAGATAAGATACCTTATGTTGAAATCGAAGCACTCCATCTAGTAGAAATGTTGTTCACAGAATAAAAAAAATAAAAATAAAACATCGTTGTAAAACCACTAGTTTCCTCACTCCGCTCAGAATCTAAAAAAAATGGAACAATCAGATAGGACAGGTATCTCTAACTAATCTGCTGTACAGTAGAAGTCGAGTGTATCTCGTAATTGAACAAGTCACTGTAGTGGGTGTGTTAAATTTTAATTCAATGATAAACCATTACATTTAAAAACGATTCTGAGTGGAGATGGTCAATCAGCCTATTATCACATACGTTTTTTATTAATTATTATATTAATTTATTTTACTATTTAAAGTAAAACGATATAAACTAAAAATAGGCAATACCATAAATTGCAGAAACTAAACTAAATGTTTTGAAAATGTTACTGTGTTTATAAAATATAATCAATGGTAAAAGTTTCAAATACCTATAAAAAATATTTTTGAATTTCAACAAATTAACCAAAATTGTTAATGAAAAAAAAATACCTATGTATCTTTAATATGCTTAAATGGCTATAATAAAAAAGAACCTTCTATTAAATTTTCACGCTTTTCGAACAAAACACAAACATTTTTATCGACATTTATAGAAAAAACTAAAAAAAAAATATAACATTAGGTAAATAAATGTTTATATTAAATAGCTTAAATATTTTAAAAATATTTTGAAAATACAGATATTCTAATATAAACATTTAGTGAAAATTTCAAATGTCTATCTAAGGTTCTTCGTTTTGTGTTACACCGAAAAATCAAAATCAATTTCCAAAACCTGGTTTTGAGTATAAACTTTTCCATTTTTACCTTTTAAAAGTACCAACTAGATCCAATTTGCTATTAGAAACCAAAGTAATAGTTTAAAATCGAAGCATTTTTTCTACTACTTTGCATGTACACAGACACAAAAATTAAAAACCACTCATCATTGTAAATTCAGTACCTATACATTCAAAGCCCCGGTCAAAATCTAAAAATCATCAGTACCTATACATACATTGAGTAATTTATTTTAAATTTAAAACAAATGCTAAGGCAGTTACATTATACCTAATCAGTAATCTTATACCAGTTATAAATATACACCAAAGTGGAAGATTTAAAAATTACAGTACAATGCTGAATGCGCCAATGCCTGATCAATGTGTAATTTATAATTTGAATAGTCGATGTAGGCAATTTTACAAGGGCCCTAACATTGAACACGAACACATCACCAATACAATTAAAACTAATATGAACAATTATTATAGAATAAAGGTTTTTAAATCATTATTGCTATTATATAATTACTAATTTTATTAATGTTTATTAATAGGATATTACTTTTATTTTATTCCCACAGCGGAATTGTCATTACATTTAGAAATTCATTACCTACCTCTACATTCAAAATTATTATTTTACAGCTTTTTTTAAATAAAGTTTGTAGTAACCCTGGCCGGTTTAAAATGTTAATTTTGCATCTCTTAATTGTGTTGGGGATGACTTGAATATCCTTTTGATCCGGACAAAACCAATTGCTACACCAATGCAGTCAATTACCTTGTGTATGTCGTCGTTTATTTCTGACACACCGTTCACTGTGGCCGATGACAACAAATAAATATAAAATATGTATAATAATCTAATACTAACATTTTTAAATTTTCAAATTTATTGTTTTGATTCAATTTGAAAAAATGAGTTGTTTGTGAACCTTTTCAAATTCTCTTTTGTACCAAAAATGATAGAAAATTCTGAGTAAAAATTGACAAACATATATCTACGTTTTTGAATCCAAACTAGGTATTTACTTGTGAATGTTTAATAACAATGCACAATACAACACTGCCGGAAAAAACTGGGCAACATTGTCCGGTAAATAGTTAATTTAAATTAATAATTTGTTTAGATTTTCTTATTTATCGACTAAAACGAAAAATATTCTGAATATAAATTGTATATTATAAGGCCCCAATTGTCCACATATCAGTAACATGTTAAGCATAGACACCTAGGGAGCTGTAATGCAAATTACAGTTCTTTCCCCGGTCCTCGATAATACGGAAAAAAAAGTAAGTATAGATACCTACTATATTATACATTCTACAGTTCATAAATAAGTATATGATGAAAATAATGAAAACGTAATTTATAATTTATATATACTGGAAATTCTTATTTATTACTATTAACAAAAACAAAAAAATACCTTCAACTCAAAACCAAATTAAACCATAGGTATGCTTAATATCAGACAAAACAAATTTAAATAGGTAGTGTTAAAAATCGTTCATTTTAAGAGGAGTATTAGGTATTAGGTAACCATCACGTAATTTTATATCTTTTCAAAGAAAGACAAACAATAAACTATACAAGGTTCAGTAAACAAAATAATAAATACAATCTGTTTATAGTATAGCAATAATTCAAATTGATCTGTAAAGTAAAAACCTACTCAAAAACAGTCGCTAAAGTTCTTAGTAATAATGTACTAAGCAAAATTACGTTATAGGTAGGTATACTACCATTTAATATATTATTGTATGACGTAGTTAGTTTTTATCAGAGAAAACAACTAAATTAAAATGTCATAACTACCTATATATAGTTAATAAATAATAAAGTACCTACCTACCTAATGAATTAAAATTTAGCACATTCTTGCCTGTGCAAAGCTTTTTATTATCATGCAATTTATTACCTATAAAATGTAATTAGGTATATTATTATTATACTGTTAGTCATCATAGACAATTTTTTTTATTCATGATACAGCATCAACTACTGGGTTAATAGCTTGCAACAAAAAAAAAAAAATAAAAAATAATAGTCTCCTTAAATTAAGTTGTACATATCAATAAGTTTTAGAAATGTGATGATTTTGTTTGTGTTGTCTTGGATTGGTCTAAGGGCTTCGAAGAGGTCGTCACGCATTTCTAGGCTTTTTCTGGTATCTATATGGTTTTGACAGGAGACAAGGATGTGTTTGACTGTGAGAGATTCTCCGCAGGTTTGGCACATTACAGGTTCTTCTCTGCCCATAAGATGTCCATGGGACATCTTTGAGTGACCTATGCGTAGTCTGTTGATAACTACTTTATCTTTGCGATTTCATGTATGGGGTTTAGGCCAGTATAGGGTAGTATTTTTTATTTCTCTAAGTTTATTATTAGATGTACGCCGCCAGTTACCATAAATTGGTACAATAGGTGCTGACATTCCTGGATGTTAATGAGTGAGGAGTAAGTGAGTATTTCGGTCAGAGGGTTATTAACTATTTCACGAACTACTTTGTCAGCTTTCTTATTGCCATCTATTCCACAATGGCCTGGTGTCCACATAAACCGTATGTTATTGTTAGCTTTTCCAACATCAAAGCTATTGACCATTTTGTAATACTCAAATTATATATTTTATATTGACAATCAATCGAAATTATTTTTTAAACCATCACACGTCATAAATAATAATATAATCATGATGGTAACTGATAAATAATAAACACTCATGAATTATTAAGTAATATTTTATAGTTAATCCATTTCTTGGATTTTTAACTATGACGTATTTACGCACCTACACGGGTAATTTGCACTTGGAAATAATATATAGGTAGTATAGTTTTAGTATAATTTATTATACTATTTATTATTTAAACTTAAATGTTCTAACAATGCATTAACGTAAATGTAATATTAATTCATAAGCTATACTAACAAGTAAAGTCCATAATAATATCTTGTGTACACATAATTTAACAATTAATTGCACTTTTTATAATCTAAATTTAATTGAGCCATATAAAATTATATAATATTTTTTAGAATATAAATACCTAAATTATGACATTAAGTTATTTTAAACTTCAGTTGATTGTTTCTCGCAATTATCATACGCTAATTAAATTAAACACTATATCAGTCTATAAAGTAGTTATTTTGGGTTGGAAATTCATAAAAGTTTTTCTTTTTAAATCGAAGTTTTGAAAATGTAATACAAGATTTCTTATAAGTTTGTCTACCTTTATAAACAAAAAAATCTCTACCTGAAAGTCAAATTACATTTTTATGAGAGTTTAAAGTTCATATTTTTACAACATTGGATATTCACTCAATTTATCATGTAGCGATTTTCAAATTCTGTTGAAATACAAAAACAAATAACTGTAAATATATGAAAATTTGACTGAATGTTTAAATTCTTACTATAACATTTTCAAAATATTTTGACTTGTTTTGAGCTGTTAACAGAGAATTTAAAATTTTAATATTTTTAGTTTTTTTTTTCTATAGTTGTTAAAAAATTTTATTTGTTGGGTAAAAATGAGTGAAAATTTAATAGAAGGCCCCTGATATATTGTTACAACAGCAGTTGAAAAATATTAAAAATACATAGCACATTTTTGTTATGAGCATTTAAATTTCGATTTTTCACAAAATTTATCGAATTTAAAATGCAATAATTATTTTGTAGTAAAATGTATAAAATGTTCAACTTTTATTAGCTAAATATTGGAAAATTTAAAACAAGTTTCCACGTTATATATAAATTACTTTAATAACAATAATATCATCAAATATACTTAGTAAATAGTAATATCATACGCTGTCTGACTGTCTTCTCTCAGAATCGTGTTTCTTATACAATGATATTATATCATTGAATTCGAATTTAACACCATCCATTACAGTGACCCACTTGTAACCTACTGTAACATCAGAGCGACACCCACTTGCCCACCTATTTTTCTTATAAATAATTTTTACTTAGTAATATGTTGATGTTTATTGTTTTAAGTTATTTTATAATGATACCAAAGATAGTATTTTATTTTATATTAAAAAAAAACTCAATTGTACTATATAAAACTATAAAATATAAAATATAATACTTTGATAACGATCTAATGGAATTAGATCTAATGAAAATTTTCTAATTAGAAAACTAGGCAATAATAAATTTGCTTAATATTAAATTTACATCTAACTAAAAATAAACAAATGATTGTTTATTAATTAAATTAGGATAAAAGTACTTTTTATAAGTGGGTGCATTTTTATTAACTTAACTTAAGTCATGTAGGTAGCCAGGTAGGTACAGCATATCTGCAATAGTATACCCATTACCATGGTACTGCATGTATTATATGTGTACCTACTGTATTCAACTTCTAAATATAGTTGTGCACATATGTAGGTAACATAGCTTACATTTTATAAAGTGTTTCATATTCATACTTTTACTAAAAAATTATATTCCAAAGACCAACATATTACTTACTTTGGTACCCAAATTATACTTCGTATTAAGTAATAAATTTAAAAAAAAAAAATTTTGGTATCCATAATCTCGAGTTAAATCATACATCCAAGAAAATAGATAGGTAGCTCTTCATTCTACAAACAAAACTTAACCCAAACTATATAAATTTATTTTTTATTGTTCGAATCTTAATTAAGATACATACAAAATCCTCATCAATGTTCATAAAACATCCAAATCAAATAAAATATAAATTATACTTTACAAAAAATATAGCAGATGCTTATGCCTATTTAAAATAACATTATAATCTACAAAGGTTTATACTTTTCTATAAATTACGTAATACTGTACAATTCATATCTGGAACATGACAATGCAGTTCAAATATACGTATTTTATAGTAAATAATTTAGATGGTACTAAAGAGTAAAAATATAAAAATAAATGTTTTCTTTTAACTTTTATAATAGTTTGTATATTACTCTCATAAATGATAAACTATATGCATAAAGTTTTATTTTTTATATATATATATATATCACAACTAGGTCAATATGTTTTGAGTGAATTATATTGTACGTAAAGCATACAAATTAAAATAATATAATTTATATGCGTCTAATAATGTGTTTAATAAATCTCAGGACAATAGTTAATACCACGTTTTACTATATTTTCACTACTCCTGGTAACAAACCTTTAAACAACGAATAAGTATTTGTTAAACAAAAGAATTTTGATATTGTAGTTCATCAATAAAACGTCGATTGGTTTATGATGTATTTATTCAATTGTTTAACTCTCTCTCTGCCTGTACTACTAACATTTTGAATTGTCATAGACTTACAGGTTTACAATCATACTTTACAAGCTATCCTAAAAACATTCTTTTGTGTAATTTATTACTATTTGATTTATATTTATATTAGTTTCCATGTAATAGAAATAAAAAGACATACATCAAGTGGTGTATAATATATACGCATAATATTGGATCTTACTTTTCGTAAATTTAAATAATATTTTTTCTTCTATAGTTATAACTATTATAATAATACAATTTCATCTTACTACAACATTGATTATATAATTTTAAGAACACTTAACAATGCTATAACTTATAACTTATTAGTTGTGTGTGTAAATATTGTGCTTTGGGTAGAAATGCTTTGAAATTACAACATTTCCTATATCGCCTCTATCGATCGGAATCTATAGACTGCATTTCCAGGGAAACTTTTAGTTTAGTGGTTTTTTAGGAGGACATATTCTCTAAGCCTCCCACAGTCCCACTTTTGACTTTTTAAACAACTGCAGGTGACTGGGGTTCCAGTAAAACAATTTTAATCATATTGCCTATTAAAACTATTTTATTGTACTTTTTTATTTACATATTATTTTCTTTTTTATATGAATACTTAGTTGCCAAAAGGTGTTTTACCGTGTTTTGTACTTTAAATATTATTAAAAATGTATAATTACTTATAATATCTATACTATAGATTCTATAGGTACTATAAATGATATTATACATTATTATATTATGAAATGGGTCATATGTTTGAAAGTCATTTGTCGTAAAATTGAGTCGCATAATATTAAGTCTCATAAAAGTCTTGTATTTATACAAAAATATTTGTTAGAAAAATTGTTTCCGCATGTGTTATACATATTTTTAAATGTGGTATTACCATAATACCATGGGCTATACATAATATATGTATCATTGTATCAATAACCCATTTACAGAGTATAATAATATGTTATACCTTATTTAATTTCGATAATACTTCTTAGTTATTGGCGAACCTATAGGAAATACTTTTTGATTGATTTATTCGGTGATAGCCGATAGGTGAACGGTTTATCATGCAAGGGTTAACAGTGGCATAACCAGGGGGGGGGGTTAAGGGCTTGTAATTTTGTAACACATGACTCTTATAGTTTTATAATATATACTTTTTTTTAAATCTGATTTTTATGAGACTTCATTTTGGAAATCTCAATTTTACGATACATGACATTGGACTTTCGTTTGAATGACGTGGTTTCCAAATTCCAAGTTAAATAAGAAAAAATGTTGTTTTGAATGTTTATAGTTTGCACGCATCATAGGTGCCGGTGTTACTCAATTATCCAATGCGCCGCGATGAACTTGTAAATGTCGTCACGTGATACTATATATTATATACATTTATACAATAATACCCAGTTTAACTAATTTATACTGAATTGTAAATATATTTATTTTATATTCGATTTTTATTAGGTACTACAGATTTTTCAAAGTTGCTCATATATTTTTACTCTAAACAGCAAACATTTTTATGAGCATTTATAAAATGTAATAAAATATGTCCAATAAAAACTATGAGTAAGCTATAATATCCACTCAAAATTGTTTTTAAAATGTTAGATTTATCATTATTTTCACATAAATAAAAATATAAAAATATACCTATAATTATACAATGTACAGATTTCCTCTGATATGAGCAAATTAATAAGTGAGACAAATGCTATGCAGTATGTGTGTTATCTGAATTACTTTTTTTAAATAATTCTGATTAAAAATATGTTTAATACAAAATTATGAGACTGCAGTTAACTGTTAAGTATCGATTTATTATTATTTAGTAGTAAATATCATAGGTACATTTTTTATTAACATCTTCATGACGCGGGTATATTCAAGAGGAAAACTTACCAATATACTAAAATGTGAAAATCAATAATCTAAACATTCTAACCTATTACTTTAAAACGTTATTAAACTGATAATAAAATGATTACATATTATGTAATATATACAGTATGATTATTTTATTTGCATTAATTATATTAATTTAGTGGATTACCTATTTAACTTTTAAATTTAATGTTAATTCGTTTAGGTAAATACTATAATATTTATTGATCAAATAATAGTTTTGGATCATAATACTACATGTTAAATCACCCAATTAATATTTTAATGTCTCATACTCTCATGGCAACAATCTTGATGGTCATATTATTAAAGTAAACTATATTCCCATCATTTGACATTTGTACAACTATATTTCATTGTTTATTGTCTATATTATGTTAAGTATTAGATATAATTTTTGTATATATTATTATTATTATAGTTGTTCTTATATAATATTAACTATTGACTAGCCTTAATTATGTTAAAATGTTACTTATTCACAATTGCCACTATAATAATGGAATTTGACATTATACAATTTGTCCGTAAATAAATAAATAATTAATTAATAATAAACAAACGAAAGCATTTTCTGTGTACCTATCACACGAATTAAATTGTAACATACTTTATTTCCAAGCAAACCAAAATAATTCCGGATATAACTCATTAATGAGCAATATTTAATTTGACAATAAAAAAAATGTATTATATTATATATAATAGAAAGGTTAGGTACCTATAATTACCTACCATTGAATATATATACTCAATGATATTACTATATGTCAACATTTAATACATTAAAATTGTCTGTGTTAAACATTTTTAAATTATAGTATGTTCACTGATGATATTTTATGTAAAATTTAACCATTTTATGAATATACACACGTTTACAAAAATTCATTAGGAAATTAGTTAATTAATTAATACAAAAATAATTCTTAAAAAAAATTATAGTTGTGTGTATTAGGTGCATATAAATAATTTTATTTTTTATGCAATAATATAATTATAAAATACATATAAATGTAATAGTACAAATCTCAGTAGTGGAACTTTTGTAGGGTGGAAATAGATAACTGTCAATATAATTTCTAAAAACCCACTACCCACAAAAGTTAAACATTTAAAACACTCTGTATACTATTACTAGTTATTAAAAAAGTTTAATCACAGTTTATCTTTTTTATTGAAAAAGTCTACAATCATAAAAATCAAATATTATATAAAATATATCAAGCTGTTCAATAGGTTAATCCTTTATATTGATAAGAATTACTTTAGGCGTTGAGATGTAGGTATATATATTTTATCGGTATCGACAATAGAAAAATTAAACATTTCTTACATTCATAATACAAATAAAATGATCGTTGTTCATTAACTTTTATAGATAAAACACATTTTCAGGTATCAAAAATAAAACAAATTATTTATGAATAAACTTTAACAAGAAATTATGAGGAAAATAATAATTGGTCTCCCTAAATAATATTTTCTCCAATTAATCGAATATATATTATACATAAAAAAATATACATACAATATATACAGCTAGTTTGAGCATTTTTAAGTACAACTTTTATTATAATTACTTTTTTTCAATATTGTGTAAATTAAGCAAAAGGTCTAAAAAAAAATTGTATGATAAACTATCGAATAGCAATTCTTGAAAAAAAAAATCGTACGCATGAGTTGTGTGATGAACTCTAAAAGTTTCAATTTAATCAACGTTATTTCCTTTTAATTTTTATATAATAAAGTTGCATACTATTTTCTCATGAAATTAATGCATATATATAAGTATAAATTTGAATAAAGTATAAAAGTTCTCCCCAGTAAACGAACGCTGCGTATACTAAAAATCTACGTTTAAAAAATGAATATACATTTTGTTATTACGCTCGATATGGGGTTGATACAGAAAATATAAAAATATATAGAATAAACAAATATAAAAAAAGTTTAAACGCTAATATTTAGTAAAAATATTGTTTAATTTGAAGTAGGTAACTATTTTTAAGCTAAATTACCTTGTTAATGTTAAATCAAGCAGGTGATCGTGGGTAAATGATTTGCTTGAAGCCTTGAATAATATTGATGCATCAACGTAAGTAGCTATTGTTTGATTGACGACTGGTCCAGCAAACAACACTCACACGCGACTGACCGGAATATAAAAGATATCGGTTTATTAAAATTTAATATACTGACAAAACATATTATTAGTGTTAAGAACAGTTTAATCTAAACGATTGAATTTTGACCTCTGAATTGTATTTTATCACGAGACACGTTTCCCACTAGCCAACAACGATGCGCCAACATTTCGAATAATATAAGCGATTGTAGCAATAATAAATAATAATAATAAAAATAATATATTTTTAATTTTGTATAAAATATATATTGCATCAATAATTTCAATTGTGTTGAAACCGCTAAGTAAATAAATATTAATATATTATGCTCTTTTATTTTATAGAAAAAAATCATGATTTGATGATGTTGTATGTATTAGGAATTTAAGCATATCGTACCATATGGGATGCCATATTAAATTTTTAGGTAAGACTTATCTCATGTATTTCTGTACTTTTTAAATATTCATTATTATTTTTAGTATCAGAAATTTTAACTTTATAGATGTTAAAATTAATACGATTCATTTTTATTTATTTTTTATTAGAACAAACAACAATCCGTAATAAAAATGTATATAATAGGTAATATAGTGGGGGGGAGGGGTCCAATGACCCTACTTTATATAATTCTAGGCTGTTTTTTTTTATATATTTTGTGTTTTTTTTTTTTTATGTTGAAGAGGTCCCTTGGCCCTTGGCCAATTTTGCTTAAGACGGCGTGATGGGTTATCAAGGAGTGTAAGGGAGGACAATTTGTAAATTAGGGGATTTGTATAGTTGAATATGTTTTTATGAAATGGTTTATAATAGTGGGACGCTAGTAAATGAATGGTTGACATTTTGAGGTCAGAGTGAAGGGGAAATTACTGACGTACCTGCAGCAGAGGGCATTTGTAATGAGGCGAAGGCAAATTGACTGCGGAATGATTGGAATATTTGAATTTTGGATTTTTTGGCCGTTCTCCATAGCTGAATTCCGTAGGTCATCGATGGTTGGATAATTTGTATATATAGTTATAAGAGTTTTATATTAAGTGGAAGATTTGATTTGAGGAGGAGTTTATAGAGGAGGCATTTTATAAGTTTGTGGAGCTTCATGTTGAGGGATTTTCCTCTTTGTTTTTATATATGAGTGACCCATGTTAGTTTGTTGTCTAGGTGGAATCCAAGATATCGAGTGACTTTTTTGGGGGAATCACTGCATTAAGGTGTGTTTGGATTGCGACAGAGGCTCTGGTTAGGTTGACATTTGTTGAAATAATGGATGAATCGTCGGCGAGGGTAGCAAGAGAGGTGTTTTCAGAGTGTGGAATGTCGGATGTAAATATGTTGAAAAGTGTTGAAGTTAATATAATAATATATTACCCTGGATTGCCTGCTTTAAGGTAGTGGATTTGAGATAGGTAGTTCGTCCTCACAAAACTATTGATTTTGGTCTATTATTTTTAATTGAAATAAAGAGCAGGTATTTATTTTAAAGTATACAGTCGTAAGTTATAACAAAACATTTTAATTAGTAAGAGCTGATGGGTGATGAAAAATATTTATTAGTTATTACTTAAAATTACCTAATACCTTTCAGGTATGTAATAAGTTTATTTCTTTAAAATTCAAATCACTGTTTATCGTATGTGCAATGTACAATGCAATGCAATTTACAATAAGACATAAGTACAATGTACATACAATACGCATTTGTGTAATTTAAAGGGAATATCTTACCTATAATAACTAATGTGTTGCCGTATTTGAACGAAAGATCTGTAGCTGATGTATTATGTATGTATACATTAATATGTACATATTGGTCTTACTTTAAATAATAAATAATAATATAATTAGTATGCAATATAAAATAATTAGTTTAATTTATCTAGTTGAGCAACTATAATAACACCGAAATTTTCAAAATTCAAATGATACAATTAATTTAATTCTCATATTAATTATAGGCTTATGATTTTGAAGAAGGATCTATATCTATACTTAAGAGTTAAGGAACTATAGGTACTAGATGTTTAATTAATTAATAATATATGTATAAATTAATAAATATAATTATTATTGTAAACAGAGATTAAAAATTGAAATAGTTGTCTATTAGAACATTCCATTAAGAAATTTCACAAAACTAAAAAAGAGTAAAAAAAACGATATTGTATAACACAAACCTATCTAACACTTTTCCCTAAAACACAAATATCCTATGTCTGCCTAATGATTATTACACGGATTAAAATACTTTAGAAACCTTACGTAATATCAATTGTGTAAAGCTATATAGATATTATATTATTATTACTAATGTTTACTTCTATACCTATGTTATTGGAATCAGATTGTTTTTCTTTTTTTCGTCATTCTAAATATAATATATTTATTATTTTATTAAATGGATATTGTTCTATAGCACGAATGCTGCCTCCATAGCCTCGCAGATGACGGTACAATTATTACACAGCTATATTATAATATGCTCGGCTTATTATACTCGGGGTCAGAGCGGCGCAAACCCGCGAGAAATACATTTTGATCCGCAGCCCGTCACACCACTATCTCCTGTACCCCTCCCACCGTGCCATGCAACAATAATAATATAATAACACGCGACCCTCGTCCTATTTCTCATCCTCATCCTCCTCTTCGGCGCTTCTCTTCGCCAATGCTACCGTTTAAACGCTGCAACGATAATATTATTACAGTAATCGCAGTACAAAGGCGGAAGACACGCTGTAATGGAAAAGTAAGTCTTATTGTAAACGAAAACTCTATATTATGTATGTGTACTATATAATATGTAAATACATATTATGTGTATTATGTTTATATGTCTCTCGAGTTTAATCCCACGAAGAGTTAAATATCATCGTATCGCATCATGAAAGCGGTTACAAATTATAGTATACATATATATATAATAACAACACGGTGTACGGGTGAAATTTGCTAGTGTTTATTGTTTCAAAGTTCTTGACGCCGGGATCGTAATCTAAAAGCGTTATTATCATGGTGAGTTCAAATCTGCATATATAGGTACGGTACCCAAATAATACAGTTTATACATCGGGAAAATTGTATGTATTATATTATATATTCACATAAAAATTAGTTTACAATCTCCATTAAAATTTAAAAGTATTTTTAAAACTAACAACTGCAGTATGTCTGTATCATGTAAATTTAAGCACAACACGATGATAATGTCTATAGCTGTAGCGGGTGAAACCATTATTAATTGTCAAACTTACAAAAAAAAATGTCCGAACGTCAAATTTTACTGTCGTTTTTGAAATGTAGTTAAATCAATAAAAATATATAGGTATTACAGTAGGTATGATGTATAAAAAAATTGTATAAATATTTATATCTACTCAGTGTATCAAGATTTCCAAAAAGAAAAATTCGATACATATCAATACGGAGTACCCAGTTATGTACCGTCTTGTATCGAAATTCTAAAACGCACGTGTAACTTCTTGTACACTCAATATTGATCTGATACTAATACGTATCGATACACTCCAGTGGCGTAGCAGGGGGGCTAAGGGTGCTATAGCCCCCCTCCCCCACATTGACTGTGTTGACGTTAGAATTTTATTAAGATTAATAAAAAAAAATAAAAAGTATAAATAAAAGACATAATATTGTAATTGTATTTTAGATTCTGATCGGAGCGAGAAATCTATTGATTTTACAATGGTGTTTATTTTTTTTTATTTTGTATACAAAATTCTACCAGAAGGAGTAGTTCGATTTCAATATATAGTATCTTATTTTTTAGAAAATTGGATCAAGATGGTATTTTAAACAGGTCATTTTTGTATTTTCTCTATAGTTATTTAATGCCACGGGAAAAACCACCAATAAATTACAAAAAAACCGCTAAAAATGGGATTTTAATTTCTAACGCTTTGTTTATCACCATAAAAACAAATAAAAATAAAAATAATGATTTTATTTATTTTGTTGTAATTTATAATATTAATCACAGGCCTATAATAAAATATAATAACAATATAAAATATCCAGACCGACAAACAGTCTCCGCTCAGAATCGCTTTTCATATACAATAATAATATGATATTATTGAATTCAAATTTTATACAATTCATAATACAGTGAACCACTTTTAACCTACTGTACAGCGACAGCGACATCCACTTACCCGCTTTTTTGTATTTTTTTTTTTGTGATACTTAGCCCTCCTCATAAAAAATTCCTGTCTATGCCACTGATACACTCCAATTTATTCCTATTGAAAATCTTTCATATATTTAACACATATAAAGTAGGTGGCACTAGTGTGCTCCCTCTGATAAATTAATGTTACCCAATAATGGGTGGGCGTGCCACTGATCCAAACGACTAAACACTCACATTATGACTTTGATAGAATTTTTAATAATATTATGTAAGTACCTACTTATAAATAATTAGTATTGTAATTCAATAAAACTATGTATGTATTAAAGATTGTATAATGAAGACAATAACCGAGTTTTGGACATTGTCATTCGGCCATTCCATATTTCCATCCATCACTCATCCGAGTTCATCTTGTATTATACAAATATAATTTATTGGATTTAGGACTGGTCCTAACGGCGTGCACACAATTATAGCTCTACTACGATTGTTTTTATATTTATATCAATTAATTGATTTATTACTATCTGCAGAAGCAGAAACAAAACAAGTAGTCCTATACACAGTTTAAACAGGTACTGTTATTGGTGTTATCGTCTATTCGTCTATCGATTTCGTCGGAAGTTGTTAATCATCATCGTCTCCGTCTCATTTAATGTCTATAATCTATATACACTTTGTTAAGAACCATTATATTAAGTATATAATTACTTTTAGATTCTGCGTGAAACGATGAATGTATTGATTTTACAATGATGTGTTTTTTTTTTTTTTTTCATTTTTTCATTTATTTTTATTTTTTTGTGTCTGTCATCACGTTTTAGGACAGTAAAAGTGCTTGGGTTTTCTTCAACAGTAGCTTTTCTGATAGGAAAGTAAATATCGTTGGTGCATTGGGAGGTCAAAATTAAAAATTCCCAGTAATTTTCAAAAGCGCCAAGAAAAACAAAAGAAAAATGAAGGAAAAACGGGAATTTTTAAGCAAAATTGATTTTTTACAAAATTGAATTTGGTATTTGGTGTAACTTTAAAACAAATGACCGTAGATACATGAAATTTTCAATAGTTGTTTATATTTGAATTTTCTATACAAGATAAAATTTTCAAAATATTTTGATTTATTTTGAACTGTTTAGGGACATTTTCATTTTCCATTTTTTTTTAGTTTTTTTTCTAAAAATATCAATAAAATTTTATTTGTTGGTTAAAAAAGCTTGAAAATTTAATAAAAGGCCCCTAGTATATTTTTTCAAAGGCAGATATTAAAATATTAACAAATACACAAATATTAAAAATCCTTAGTCACAGTTTTTTAGATTCTGAGCGGAGCGATGAATGTATTGGTTTTACAATGATGTATGTTTTTATATTTTTATATTTTTATATTTTTGTGTCTGTCATCACGTTTTGGGACAGTAAAAGTGCTTCGATTTTCTTCAATAGTACCTTTTCTGATAGGAAAGTGAATCTAGTTGGTACTTTGGGGGGTCAAAAGTAAACATTTCCCAGTAGTTTTCACAAGCGCCGGGAAAAACAACATAAAAATTAAGGAAAAACGGGAATTTTTACGCAAAATTGGTTTTCCAAAAAATCGATTTTGGTTATTGGTGTAACTCTAAAACAAATGAACGTATATACATGAAATTTTCACTGGTTGTTAATATTTGCATTTTCTATACACGATAACATTTTCAAAATATTTTGATTTATTTTGAACTGTTTAGGGACATTTTCATTTTCCATTTATTTTTAGTTTTTTTTCTAAAAATATCAATAAAATTTTATTTGTTGGTTGCGTAAGCTTGAAAATTTAATAGAAGGCTCCTAATATGTTGTTTCAAAGGCAGATGAAAAATATTAAAAATCCTTAGTCACAATTTTTTTTATAAGCATTTAAAGTTCAAAAATTGACAAAATATGGAAAAATCACGAAAATTAGCAAATTATTTTGAGTTAAGAATTCGTAAAAATTTTTCTTTTTAAATCTAAGACTTGAAAATGAAACACAAGATTCCTTATAAGATTATCTACCTTTATCAATAAAAAAATCTCTACCGGACAGTCAAATTAAATTTTTATGAGCGTTTGAAATTCAAATTTTTACAACATTGGATATTCACTCGATTTCTCATGTAGCGATTTCCTTATTTTGTTTTTATTCATAAACGAATAACTATAGATACATGAAAATTTCACTGAATGTTTATATTAGCATTTCCTATACACCATACAATTTTGAAAATATTTTGACTCTTTTTGAGCTGTTTACGGACATTTTCAGTTTTCAATTTTTTAGTTTTTTTTTTATAATTGTCAATAAAATTTTATTTGGTGGGCCAAAAAGTCTGAAAATTTAATACAAGCTTTCTTATATATTGTTACAATATCAGTTGAAAAATTTTAAAAATACATAGGCACGATTTTTTTTTATAAGCATTTAAAGTTGGAATTTTGACAAAATTTATCAAAATCTCGAAAATTATCAATCGTTGGAATTAAAAAATTATAAAATGTTCAGTTTTTATAACTAAGAGTTGAAAATTTAAAACAAAGATTCTCTTAAATAATTCATACTGTAACCAAAAAATCTAAAAAATATATAAACACACTTATTTTTTACAGACATTTTAATTTCAAATTTAGACAAAATTTCATATTTAAACCAAGAATTACGATTTTAGTTATTTTGTTGTGATTGTATAATATTATTCGTGGGTACTTGAAATTTCTAAAGTAATCTACTATATATATCTATGATAGTATCAGGGTTTGTTGTTGGTGTATAACGCGTTACCTAATGGATATTGTGATATGATTAATTTGGAATACATTATAGGTCAATTTTTTTTAATACCATAGATATGTATATAATATGTCTTATACCTAGAAGGACATACCGTCTCCGCTCAGAATCGTTTTTCTTATACAATGATATTATATCATTGAATTCAAATTTAATACCATCCATTATACAATGACCCACTTGTAACCTACTGTATAGCAGAGCGACACCCACTTGCCCACCTTTTTTTTTATATGCATTTAAAGTTCAAAAATTGACAAAATATGGAAAAATCACGAAAATTAGCAAATTATTTTGAGTTAAGAATTCATAAAACTTTTTCTTTTTAAATCTAAGATTTTAAGATGTAATACAAGATTCCTTATAAGATTATCTACCTTTATCAAAAAAAAAAATGTCAATAAGAAAGTCAAATTAAATTTTTATGAGCGTTTGAAATTCAAATTTTTACAACATAGGATATTCACTTGATTTCTCATGTAGCGATATCTTTATTTTGTTATAATTCAAAAACGAATAACTGTAGATACATGAAAATTTTACTGAATATTTATATTAGCATTTCCTATACACCATACAATTTTTAAAATATTTTGACTCTTTTTGAGCTGTTTACGGACAATTACAGTTTTCAATTTATTTTAGTTTTTTTTTTCTATAAATATATAAATACATAAAGTTTTATCTGTTGGGCCAAAAAGTGTAAAAATGTAATACAAGGTTCCTGATATATTGTTCCAATATCAGTTGAAAAATATCTTAGTTTTAAATATCTAGTTCAAATATATATAGTTTGTAGAAACATCTGAAAGGATACAATATAATTAAAAAGGTACAGAAATAGTAAAATAGGGTCTGTTTTAAATTTAAAGTTCCAGCGAGAAAGCTATTAGATTGCATTGCTTTGATTGAGAATGTTTAATTATATTATATTATATTTTTGGAAAGTAAGACAATTTTTAGTCCCTTTATAATGGCCTATGACAATTTTTTAGCTTACCTATATATAATTAATATTTGGTTTAAGAAATAACTTCCTTACAATTTTCATCTTTTGTTTCAACTATTTAGATTTAGACTATTTCAAGTAGTTATGCAATAAATACTTTAATATTACAAACTTCGTTTACAACACTCCTGTGTATAGTTAACTAAACGATAGGATTTCAACATATATAGGTATTTAATGACTTGTTTTTATAACTTGATAAGAAAATTTGTCAAATAACCACGTAAACCCTATTTTTATAAACATGTGATAACGTAGAACGAAGGTCGCCGTCTGAGTACGAAAAATTACAATACCTAAAAATTTAAAAAAAAACAAAACAAGTTTTCTACATAATATGTCATAAATGTATATGATATATATATATGGGTAGGTATATATATATTTATAGGTTTTAAATATCAATCTGACAAGAAATCGTGAGTAAAAGTTAGTCGGATAAAAACACCGCGTATAATTGTATAGGAGTTTATTATGTACCTATAGGCTATAACAGTCTTGTGTTGTACTGACCTCATTTTAAAATACGAAAGCCAGTATAAAACCTTGAGCTTTATCCGAGTTTATATGACAAAAAAAAATTCAATATGTTACTACGATTTGTAAATAATATTGTTATGATTGCATATTATTGTGATTATGTAATCAAAATAGTATTTCATTACAAATCACATTGTTTTTTTATCGACGTTTTTTTTTTGTTATTGAGTTCCATTATGGAAACGCTAAGAGAAAAATTATTATAATTGACTCGGCGTACGACGTTTAATTACCTATTTAACATGACAATTTTTTTTGTTTAGTCCTAAATATTATTATTTGTTCTTATTAATTATATATATTGTAACTATACAGGGTGGTTATTTTATCATGAGATTAATATTATTGTTTGCGAAGATTTAAGTGAATTAAGCTAATTTCTAAGCATTTAAAATTAGATAAGTGGGGTAGGTATATAGTGCCCCAAAATGTCAAGGGCCGTAATAGGTTAAGTTCCATATCCAATCACTTCTATTTCACTTATCTCAACTCAGAGTAACTAATAATTTGTTCATATTTGGTAAGTACCTACTAAGCAAACAATAAACATAATAAAACAAGGTCATCAAAAGAATAAAATAAAAATATTTTTCTTCGGAATATAATATAATATAGGCAATATGAAAATGTAACTTTTAACCTAAAAACATAATCATTACCTATGATGAAAAACATTAAAAAGTGGGTATATGTGGATGTCGCTCTGCTGTATAGTAAGTTACAAGTGGGTCACTGCAGTATAATAGATTGTATTAAATTTGAATTCAATGATATCATATCATATTATCATTGTATACGTAAAACGATTCTGAACGCAGACGGTTTGTCAGTCAGGATATTTCATATTATTATTATATTTTATTATAGCCTATAAGTTGAATTAATATTACAAATTGGGGGACGGAGTGACCGAGCGGTCTAAGGCATCGGTTGCGACGCAGCCGTCGCCGGATCGATTCCCGGCCGCGCGCGGCATTTTTCTTAGGGCAATTAGTCACGGTTGAGTCACGGTGTCAGGAGAACAAGTGCCGCCATCCCCCAACCGGGCATGGCAGATACCTACAGATGCCCAAATCGAAAATTCTGCCAAAAAACACACAACCTACAGACTACAGTACCCCTCCCCCTACAGTACCACAGGTTAATGACCTAAGTAGTCGAAGCTTTAACCCTAATAAAAAAAAATAATTTTCAATTTTTTTAATTTGTTTTTACAATAAATCTAAAAAAGTGGGTAAGTGGATGTCACTCTGCTGTACAGTAGGTTACAAGTGGGTCATTGTATAATGGATTGTATTAAACTTGAATTCAATGACATAATATAATTGCATAAGAAAAACGATTCAGAGCGGAGACGGTTTGTTAGTCTGGATATTTTATATTGTTATTACTTATTAGTTAGTATTTATTTATTTATTTATTTAGTATATCATGTAAGTTGAATTAATATTATAATATCATTAGTTTTTATTCGTTTCTATAACAAAAAGTTAGAAATTAAAATCCAATTTTTAGCGGTTTTTCGTAATTTTTCGGTGGTTTTTACAGTGGCATTAAATAACTATTGATAACATTGAAAAATTCGGTGCATCCGAATTGCATGCCAAAAAAATAAATATAAATCGGGTCGTCCGAATTGCATGCCGTCTATTGGAGGGGTCTGTCCGAATTGCATGCCATCTCTTAGAGGAGTATATCATCCGAATAAATAACTTACTTTACAACTGGAGGATCGGGATTTCGTTACATTACAATAAAACATATAAATATTGTAGAAGGTGGACACTGTGAATAAGAATCATAAAATAAAACTATTTTTTTTTTCATCGACAACAAAGGCCATTAGTTAAATAAAACTATTGTAGTTTAGGGTAATCAAGTGAGGGTATTTTAAATAATATTATTTTTAAATTTGGTGGTTTTTTTTGACATTTCGGGCACACAATATTACAATTTAAATAAACAAAATAATATATAATAATAATTCATAATAATAAAATATGTCAATATAGAAACATCTTTTTTTGAATAATAAAATAGTATAATAGCATTTTTTAAAATGGTTAATATTACAATGAAAAATTAAGTTACAGTATAATAATAATAGTAGGTAATAATATAGTCATAATAGTATAATAGTCTTATAATTAAAAATTTTGGTTTTGTTTATTTTGTTGTCGGCAATGACATGTATGCCAACTTTTCTACATATAAAATTCTATTAATTTCATTATTTTGAAATTCCGTCATCACTAAACTTATACTATTTTCTTTTTCTATAATATTTCTCGGCGTCTATTGCTTAAATTTGAACTACGCATTTTTACATATATATCACATTGTACTTACTTTAAGACATCAACTAATTGAAAAATATTTCAATTGATTTCGTTCGTAAAACAGTCGTCTACATCATTTGGATTTAAAAATGACAGTCCAAAAAATAATTTAAAAAATAATCCGATTTCTGTTTTTTTTTTTAAATTTGTACATAAACCTACTGATTGAATTTTTCTCCATATGCTCTGTCCTAAGTGAAAACGACATCCTTTTCTTATTGTATTTGGAAAAACAACTAGAAGTGCAGAATGAATAGCTAGTTCAAAGTCAGCGTAAATTATTTTTGGCGATAAATTTAAGTTTAATTCGTTTATCTTCAGTAATAAATTAGTCAAAGCATCTTCATAAATTAGTTTTGTTTTTCCCGTTAATAAAAAAAAAATTAGTGGCGTATAGTTGTGATTTTTAACTCCGTGAATTGTGAATAATTGATAAAACATCTTAGGGCAACTTTTAAATGTACCGTCAACAAATAAAATTTCGCACTCACTTAAATATTTTATATTTGCGTGTGATGTAAAAGCTACAATATTTTTTTCATGATTATTAATAAATAAAAAAATCTTCGTCTCTATTAGTTTTGATGTTTAAATTATCTAAAGCTGTGTGTAAATCAATCAAAGTTTCTGGCAGTTTAGGATAAATGCTTGATCGGGCATAATGTAAATTTTTTCGAACTCGTGTAGTGTCATTTGTCGTCCATGTACTAATATCTCCCTTTAATAGCTCACGATGCAGTATTTTACTTGGTTTTTCAAAAGGATCATCTACAGCCTTACGTTTTAAATTATTACATACCCGTTGTCTATTTAATTTTTGTTCGTCATCTTTATTGTGATTATGATCTATCTTGCATTCTTGCGGAATATACTTTATGTTCACTGTTTATATACGATAATTTTATGTAAGACGTACACGAACGTTTACAACAAGCCCACCTTTCAATATCATTGCAGTATTGCACAATAACTTTTGAAAATAAAATTTAAAATCATCAATTACAAAAAGTTTTTTATTTTTTTCACTCAACATATGTTCAACTTGTGGTTCCATGATCACACACTACAGTTAACACACTTCGTTAACGTTCCAAGACGTACTAATATTATAAGACACAGAAAAACACACAGGTGATATCTCCTTTTGATCTAAATTATATGTATAAATTATTATTATTACTATTATTTATGGTCGTAGTGGCGTAGCTCTATACCTTTCTTATCTTAATATTATTTCAGATCAATATTGAACATAAACGCTTATACATTTGACAGCTACAAACACTTAAGTGACCGATACATATGTCTATGTCTGTGAAACAGACCGAGACCACAATACACTATATTACTCCAATATAGATACTGTTTGGGAAAATATTTACACGGATATAAAAATATTTCAATCCAGAAACTAATCACTAAACAGTTGTAACTACCATACACAAAAGAGCGTTTCTATACATGCATTTTTTTAAAAAAATTAGGTAAGTCCAAAAAAAAGTTTAAGTTTAAGTGCATAGTAAATAAACGTGTGGTGTACGGCATACAATCCGGACAAAGCCCTCTAAGAGATGGCATGCAATTCGGACAGACCCCTCCAAGAGATGGCATGCAATTCGGACAGACCCCTCCAAGAGATGGCATGCAATTCGGACAGACCCCTCCAAGAGATGGCACGCAATTCGGACAAACCCCTACAAGAGACGGCATGCAATTTGGACATTTTTTTTTTTGCATGCAATTCGTATGCAGCCGAAAAATTACCTCTCTAAAGTACCATCTTGATCCAATTTTCTAAAAGATAAGATACTATATATAGAAATCGAAGGATTCCTTCTGGTAGAAATTTTGTACACAGGATATAAAAAAAAAAAAGGTGGGCAAGTGGGTGTCGCTCTGCTGTACAGTAGGTTACAAGTGGGTCACTGTATAATGGATGATATTAAATTTGAATTCAACGATATAATATCATTGTATAAGAAAAACGATTCTGAGCGGAGACGGTATGTCAGTCTATGTTTAAGACATATTATATACATATCTATGGTATTAAACAAAAAATTGACCTATAATAATTAATAGGTACCTATAATAAATTCCAAATTAATCATATCACAATGTCCATTAGGTACTTATAACGCGTTATACATCAACAAAACCGTGATACTATCATAGATATATAATAGTACACTTTAGAAGTTTCAAGTACCCACGAATAATATTATTCAATCACAACAAAATAACTAAAATAGTTATTCTAGGTTTTTTAATATGTAATTTCGTCCAAATTTGAATTTAAAATGTCTGTAAAAAATAACTGTGTTCATATATTTTTTAGATTTTTTGGTTACAGTATGAACTATTTATGAGAACCTTTGTTTTAAATTTGCAATCCTTAGCTATAAAAACTGAACATTTTATAATTTATTAATTTCAATGATTGATAATTTTCGAGATTTTGATAAATTTTGTCAAAATTTGATCTTTAAATGCTTATAAAAAAAAACTGTGCCTATGTATTTTTAATATTTTTCAACTGCTATTGTAACAGTATATCAGGAGCCTTGTATTAAATTTTTACACTTTTTGGCCCAACAGATAAAACTTTATTGATATTTATAGAAAAAAAAACTAAAAAAAATTGAAAGCTGTAAATGTCCATAAACAGCTCAAAAAGAGTCAAAATATTTTCAAAATTGTATGGTGTATAGAAAATGCTAATTTAAACATTCAGTGAAATTTTCATGTATCTACAGTTATTTGTTTTTGAATTACAACAAACTAAGGAAATCGCTACATGGGAAATCGAGTGAATATTCAATGTTGTAAAAATTTGAATTTCAAACGCTCATAAAAATTTAATTTGACTTTCTTATAGACATTTTTTTTTTTGATAAAGGTAGATAATCTTATAAGGAATATTGTGTTAAATTTTCAAATCTTAGATTTAAAAAGAAAAATTTTTACGAATTCTTAATTCAAAATAATTTGCTAATTTTCGTGATTTGTCCATATTTTGTCAATTTTTGAACTTTAAGTGCTTATAAAAAAAAATTGTGACTAAGGATTTTTAATATTTTTCATCTGCCTTTGAAACAACATATTAGGAGCCTTCTATTAAATTTTCAAGCTTTCGCAACCAACAAATAAAATTTTATTGATATTTCTAGAAAAAAAACTAAAAAAAAATGAAAAATGAAAATGTCCCTAAACAGTTCAAAATAAATCAAAATATTTTGAAAATGTTATCGTGTATAGAAAATGCAAATATAAACAACCAGTGAAAATTTCATGTATATACGTTCATTTGTTTTAGAGTTACACCAAAAACCAAAATCGATTTTTTGGAAAACCAATTTTGCGTAAAAATTCCCGTTTTTCCTTAATTTTTATGTTGTTTTTCCCGGCGCTTGTGAAAACTACTGGGAAATTTATACTTTTGACCCCCCAAAGTACCAACTAGATTCACTTTCCTATCAGAAAAGCTACTGATGAAGAAAATCCAAGCACTTTTACTGTCCTAAAACGTGATGACAGACACAAAAATAAAAAAAAAAATAAAAAAATAAAAAAAAAAATAAAAAAAAAAATAAAAAAAAAAACACACATCATTGTAAAATCAATACATTCATCGTTTCACTCAGAATCTAAAATAAACACCATTGTAAAACCACTAGATTCTTTAAATAAAATTATAAATTAATAAATAAAATAGGTACCTTTTAAATATGAAGTTTTTCATATAACTGGACTCGTATGGTATATAACTCTGTCATCTGTGTGCATTAAAACAGTAGGTACAGCGATATTCTATATTAATAATTTATAATTAACAAGTTAGGTGAGCTAACCTTATCTATTTACATTAATACGTTATGGTATTTATCGTTTTAAGAGGATGTCAGCGTACTATTTGTTTTCTCTCTCTGGCCCACGTGCAACATAGAAAAAACACATTAATCATTCTATGTTTTTAAGTAATCTTAGAGTAAAATCACCCATTACAAAAAAAAATAGAGAATAATATTATTTTTGAGGGAATGACATATCGATTTTATATTTTATTTTTTTTTTTCTTTGTATTTGACTTTCAAAATAAACAAAAAAATATTGTAAATTTAAATTATGTTTAAATGGTTTAGAGACAATATTTAGACAAATCGATATGTCATTCCCTCAAAAATTATTCTGTGTTAATGCGTTTTGTCTATGTTTCGCGAAATACGTGGAAAAATACGTCGAAAAATACGTCGAAGTTACGTGCGCTGAAATCCTCTTAAATGTGTTCCGTGAAGAATTGACCGGTTATATTATTGTGTAGGTACCATAAGTTATGAAAAAACCCCATTTTAAGGTGGGTCTAACTTTTTATATTTTTAGTAATGGGCAAATCAACTTTTTTTTAAACAATCCATACCTACCGCACATTTGTTGATGTATCTTCAAAACTTTTCAACTATTTATCGTACTTTTTTTTATTAAAGCTATTTTACTGTGCTATTAACTAAATACATACATAATTTAACCAGAAATGTACAAATTATTTTTATTTGATTAAAAAAAGTATAGAGTTCTATAGAATAATGAAATAAAAATAAAAAATGTAGTACCTAAATACCACGTTATTTGGATTTATACGAGTTATACTTTTATAAAATGCTAATTTTTTACAATTTTTTTTACTTTTTTAATTTAATAAAAATAATTTGTACATTTTTGGTTTCATTTGGTATATATTGATTGCACAATAAAATAGCTTTAAAATAAAAAAAAAAATACTATAAAAAGTTGAAAAGTTTTGAAGATACGTTAGCAAAATAAATATACGTTAGGTTTGGTAGATACTCAAAATGTTGAGATACCTATACCTATTTAAAAATATAGATAGTTAGAATTTTCACGATATTTCATAGGTGTTAAGCAGGGTCCAGACTTGCATACATTTTCATATGACACACGATTTCGACAATGTCGAGGACATTCGATTACGTGTACTCTTATGAGTAAGTTGGCTAACTGGGGGGGGGATATAAGAAACATTATCCGCAGAGCCGCAAATAAATATATGGTAAGTCTGAACAGCTTAAGGCCTCATTACCATGCTATAGTCTCATTCGTTCACGTCAACCCAAAATAGTGGTGAGTTGTATTATTATACCGTTGAAAACAACGATGAATATTTATAAAAATATCCATAAAAAGATTTTAACTGAATCTAAGTTTGCTATAAAATATAATACTATAGTATAGGTAGGTATTGCTAATGTTAATTAAACGTTTTTTTTTTAAATTAATAAAATTAATAAAGTTAATCATTTATATTTACTTACATAATATTAATGTATATAGGTACCTAATACTATTTAATACCTAATTATTGATTATGCAAATTAATAACAATATGCATAATATGATTAACCTCATAATGAACCATGTTTTAAAGTTAAAATCGTCTTATGCGATTCTACGCTTGTAAAAAAAGTAAAAACATATCAGCTAGGTAACGTTTTTTGAATAAAATACATATGTAATGACTAATGACATAGAATATTCTTAGTCTTGAATTTAATATACTTATTTTAAACATTGAGTAATATAAATTTATATATTTTAGAATTGATTAAAAAATTACATCCTTCACGTTTTTTTTAACTATGATCGATAGTGTTTGTCAAGATATTATATATAGCCATATAGGTACGAATCAAATTCTGTGCTTTTTTTTGGAAGAAAATTTATGTTCTAGGCAAATAACTTATTTCCGTTTAATGTGTTATTAACATAACCTATCTTTATTGTAAAATATAGTGTGAGACTTGAGTATAGTAAGGTAGAACACAATTGAATCATTCAATAATTTACTGTAGCTTTAATAAATACAAAAAAAAAACAATATTTGATTAATTTGATCAATAATAAGATAGTGACAAGTGACGATGATGAATATTAAAGAAACTGCAGGCAGTCAGGAACACGTTATTTATGACATATTAATAATATGTATGTAAAGATATTATTCATAAATTATAATACATTAATGCATTTATGCACTCTGTAGTCTGTATAGACCCACCCGAGCTCGCCAAATGTCGACCTGTGGATGAACTTTATCTGTCCCGCAGACAAGATATTTATTTTTTTTTTGTGGTGAATTAATTAAATGCGGTTTTCATTAATTTTTATTTATTATTATTTTATTTTGCCTTTACTTTCTTTGGGTAAACATGTAAATTAAATTATTTTAATATGGTCCCCCATAAAATTCATGAATTTCTTAAGTGGCCCTCCAAAAATATTAATTGATGACCCCTGCGGTCTGTAGCTGTAGACAATATTAAGCATTTATAACAACCACGGTATAAATCAACTTTCCGGACACCATTTTTTTCTCAAAATACTTGTTTTTTCATGATGAATTCAAAAGTTTTTGAAAAAAAATTGCGGAAACTTATCGTTTAAAAGTTGTTGATATAAGAGCGAGCAAGTATAGCAATAGCCAATAGTTGTAAACACCAAGTGCATTTGATTTTACCCTATGACCAACTCGAGGCGGTTTTACACAACAAGTAGAGGGATATTTTCGATTTTAAAGTCCGAGTGAGAATAGCGAGAGAGTGACCACCACAGCAATACGAGTAAGTGTACTTTACAGACAACTTTGGATTGCCATAACTTTTGAACGGTAAGTTTCCGCAAATTTTTTCAAACCCTTTTGAATTTGGCATAAAAATACGTATTTTGAGAGAAAAATTTTATTTTAAAAAAGGGTTCCGGTAAAATAGATTTGTTCCACAACCACCTACCTAATTTACCTATATATATAAAAATAACTGACAAACAGTATCAACTTACTATAATTAATACTTTTAATTATATGTGGCTTGGCTTGGCGCGTTGGCTGCTACCAGTCGCGTAATGAGACTGAGAGTAAGTAACGCCCACTACTACTAGTTCCCGGATGGGTGACCACCCGGGTTCGTAGTAGTAAAAACCTTGTCACACATACACGTGTTTGCTTACCTACTGACTACTGTAACAACCGTAACAACATATTACCGTACCATGTACCAACCTTACATACCACAGTTCATAACCCCTACAACAGCTAATGGTCCTAAGACCATGGCTTAATATCAATGAAAAAAAAACTTTTAATTACTTATAACTTAATTTTAATATTATATTGCAGATAGATGCGAGTGGGTTATAAGAATAGTCTGGTATAATATATATATATATATATACAGGCACCTACCTAGTGTTTAAAATCCATTTATTTTACGAAGATGATGTAATGTACAACAGTACCAGGACAATATTATTATTATTGTGCACGGTGTTTGCATCGATCCGAATTATTTTGTTTTCGATAACATATTAACATCATCTCGCACACAATATACACGATACACGCGTGCGCGCGCACACACTCCTATTTTCAGGCGAGCTGCACGCTTGCACAACAATAATAATAATATTATAATAGGTAGGTATAGTTAGGTATAGGTTACCAGTATTATAATACGAGCGAAACCGACCGCTGAAGATGGAGTACTGATTTCTCGCGGTGTACACATTTTACACGCGAGCCGGCAACAAGACGGCGATCGTTGTATACCTATCATTATTCCTACCATAGTCCACAATACTTTACATTATCTAATAGGGCGCGATACGATTGCGCGCGGTCCTTATCAGCGGTACCTTTTTAAGCGTACGATTGCGCGTGCTATATTATTTTAACTTTTAAGCAACGTTGCCAAATATATAGGTCCAAAATCGAATGAAGAATCAAGGAAAATTGAAAATTTGAAAAATGAACACAAACATTATGTAAACAATAAAACACCAGAAAATTTACTAAAGTATTTGGCCATAGTTGGAAATAGGTATCGGGGGTTTAAAATTTAATATAAATATTGATTTACGAGTATTATATTTTTTCAATTATTAAATTTCTTTATTTTGTATTATTTTTTTTTAACTTTTTTTATTTTTTATTATTTACGTTAATTTTTTAATTTTTTTTTAAATAACATTTTTTTTATATTATTAACTTTTTGTATTTTTATTATTTACGTAATACATTTGGCAACGTCGCACCCAATTTCACGCGCAATCGTACGCCTTTGAGTAATTAAAATGTTGTCTTTTGTTATTCGGGCACTGCGCGCAATCGTATACCTAAAAAGGTAAAACGCGCGCAATCGTACTCCGCCGATCTAATATAACCATGGTATAACACACCTATTAGCCACGTGTGACCATATTATAACGCGCTCGTTATGTCTCTACCTGGGTAACGCGTTCTCCGTTCACCCGGCCGTCCCGCTTCATCCACGGACCAATATTTTTCGTCCGTCGCAACTGGAAAATACCTATTTTCTCGCCGATCGCCGAGACGCGAGCCGGCGTAATATTCTCAGGATATGACGCGTATAATATTTTGATATAATATGTGATTTATTGATGCAAAGTTTTTCCGCTCGGTGGACTGTCGATTTTCAGGTATTTTCAATGTACTGGAACAAATGCACTTTACCACGCCCCTCACGAATTTCGATTTTTTTTTTTAAAAAAGACGTGTTTTTCAACGCTGATTTCGAAACTGTTTGAATTTTTGTGCGGAAACCATTATTTTGGAAGTTATAGCCTTCCAAAGTTTGCGATTTTACGTTTATACGCATGCGCTCAACACCACTATGCATTACCGCCGCGCGGAACGCGTGTATAACCTATTTAAATTCTTTTTACGGGAATCGAAAATATCGAAATATAAAAAATATCGATAAAAAATCGAAAATATCCCCCGACTTGCTGTGCAACACCTCCCCAAGTGGGTCACAGGGTTGAGAAAATTGCATTTTTGTTGCACCGAGCCACCAATTTGAAAAAACATCGTACAGTGATGCGGTGCTAGCGGCACTCGTCGCTACGCTCCTCGGCGCCGTCGCTGCGCTCCGCAAATCGAAAATATCCCCCGACTTGCTGTGCAACACCTCCCCAAGTGGGTCACAGGGTTAAGAAAATTGCATTTTTGTTGCAGTTATGTTGTATAGTATGGGCAGTGATCCCTTGTTAGCGGCACTCGTCGCTGCGCTCCTCGGCGCCGTCGCTCCGCGCGGTAATATAGTAGTGTTGCGCGCATGCGTATAAACGTAAAATCGTTAACTTTGGGAGGCTATAACTTCCAAAATAATGGTTTCCGCACAAAAATTCAAACAGTTTCGAAATCAGCGTTGAAAAACACGTCTTTAAAAAAAAAAAAAAAATCGAAATTCGTGAGGGGCGTGGTAAAGTGCATTTTAGCCCAATGTACAATACGTGGACGGGTGCGTTGTAACAATTAATTTAAACCCCACACCGTTATTCACTATACTATCGCATTACCCACATACCTATAACCTATCTACCATAGGCGCAAATTGGAGGGGGTGGGTGCTAAGTCCCCCAAACTTGGCCGTAGCCCAGCCCCCCCCCCCCAAAAAAAAAAACCTAGGACATACAATTTTAATATGCTATATTGCAATGGTCTGCTTTCCTTTAATATATATTCAGCCCCCCAAGCCAAAAGTTAAAATTGCGCCTATGCTTTCTACGAATATTTTTTAGTATTTTTTATCATAGAAATAATATATTACGATTTACGGTATATTTTATAGTATACCACACGTCACCATCCCACAAGTACGAGTTCCACGAACTGGATGACGTCGATTGATTAAGCGTAAGTATATACGTAAGTATTTTATATTTTGCAGTGGATTGATTTTACGATGGACAGAGTACATCACCATTTGCTCTAATAATATAAATTATAATATTTTAGCGATAGTTAATTAGACTGCCTCTGCATTCAGCAAAGAAGGAAAAGCACCAATGTGTAAAATTACCTAAAATATAAAATTATAAACAACATCTTTGGAAGATTTTCCAGTGGACCGTCAACTATTAGTAGTATCTCCTGGTATGTGGATAGATTCTTTGAAAAGCTAAACGATCCATCTTAATAAAAATTCATCGGTGGAATTAACGTAAGATTAGGCACTAATATCGTATACACGGTTACAACTTATACAATCGGTGTAATATACTTAGCCACATAGTTACACACTCCTGCAGTCTTTGTAATAATTTGTTGCCACACTCCTTTACCCTCGTCAATATACTTATATTACTATTTCTGAAGAAGTAATCGGAATGGAAATTTAAATAATTAAAATTAAAAATATTTACATAAATTATATAGCTATATTATTACGTTATAAATGAATTATACTCGATTATCGTATTTATAATAAACCAACAAATGTGACAAATTATAATAATTTACGGAAATTAAATTTCTGCAAATTTCAAAAGTATACCTAAGGTTATTGTAAAAGTGATTGGTAGGCAGTGAGCGCGAACACATTGATGCAATGATACACTTGCTGTATACATCAAATAATATTATACACTTAGTCATAATATAATCTCAAACCTATTATTTCTATATCTTGTGCAGAGGTCAAGTCGTATCTCGTATGTAATTATAAACGTTATATAGGTACCTAATGATATAATAAATTACCATCAATTGAGATGTATAATTATATCATTGAGTTTGTATTATAGGTATGTTGTATGTAGAATTGTAGAATGCAAATCAACGCCTTACCTATAGGTGTAATAATATAATTAACAGTTTGTATTTAGCATTTTAATAGCCGTATATTTCAAATGTATTGTGTAAAACTTAGCAAACTAAAAAATAGAAAATGTATCATTGTTTTTTCTTATTTCTTTACTTGTCCTTTATGTGCTGTCAAGCCGTTAAGGTTTATTTTAAAAATTAGATGGACGAGCAGTTATTATTAAATTAAAGTATTCCAAATACGTATTGAATACATTTAAAAAAAAAAGCGGGTAAGTCAGTGGTGGATCCATTTGCCCCCCCTCCCAATCGCCGTAGTTTTCCTTTGTTTTACACTGTGTTTAGCCAACTTTGTAGCAAATTTTTGAACTTTTTGTAATTTCCCCCCCCCCCCCCAAAATGAAGCCCTGGATCCGCCACTGGAGTAAGTGGATGTCGCTCTGCCGTACAGTAGGTTACAAGGGGGTCAATGTATAATGGATTGTATAAGAAAAACGATTCTGAGCGGAGACGGTTGTTTGTCAGTCTGCCAGTCTGGATATTTTATACCTATTGTTATTATTTATTATAGCCTGTTGGTTGAATTAATATTATAATATTACTAGCTGATCCCGTGTACTTCGTTGCCCTTAAAAAATGACAACTCTTTAAAAATTGTGATTATTCAAATCCTTTTGGATGTATTATGTAACTCTCAACAGTAAGTGCAATTTGCAACGGTATATCAAGTAGATATACCGTTATTTAAGTCGAACACAGCCGATGACCGGCTATAAGTGCAAGTGTGCAACATATTGGTAGGCAATATGCGACAATCCGATTTGATGCATTCTTGATTGTTATTTGTTAATATACAAATAAAATACTAATACGTCATTATAATAATTATTTAACTAACGGTTAACTGAATAAATCGAAAAACGATTTTGGGTGGAGACGTTGTGTCAGCCTAGCACAGGTACTTGATTAATTAATCAAGTTTAAGTTACAAAAAAAAAAACAAAGATCAAAATTAATCTATTATGTCTTTCCGGTAAACTTTTTCTCTTTAATTGGTATTGCGTAAAAAATACTTTTTTCACTGTTTTTTTGTTTTTCTTGACGCTTTCTAAAATAACTCGGAATTTTTTCAATTTCCCAAAAGTACCAAATATAGGTTCATTTTTCTATCAGAAAAGATGCTGATCTCAAGTTTAGAACATTTTTACTACCTACCCAAAATATTTCTGACAGACAGAAAAAAAAATCTACATATTATATCATTGTAAAATCAATACATTCTTTCACTCCGAGAATAATAATATGAAAAATAAATTCACAATAACGGTATGTATATCATTCGAACTATTAAAAATAAACCAATAAGTAGGTTGTGGGCATAAAGTATTCAAATTGTATAAATAAATAATAATAATTGTTCCTATACATATATAATTATATATGAACCCTTTTGTACAGCTTGTATTTTTCGAACGAATTTTTTAATTTTATATTTTTAGATTCTGAACGGCGCAATGAATGTATTCTTAATTATATATTAAATTTAACTAAAAGTTAATTTAATATTAATAAAAATATATTAAATTAATAGATAATCATTAAATTAAAAAAAATGATTTTACAATAATTTGTACAAATAAACTTTTTTTAAATATAATATTGTACCTATCAAATTGATAATTGTTTCCCTAAATATGAAATAAAAATAAACAACAGTTTAAAAACCAAGCTAAATATGCAAACAGTTTAGAATGCTTAAGAGGACGCCACACCCGCATGTGTTGTATCCGTCTTACAAACGCGTAACATATCAAATTTTACACTCTGCAGATCACGTTTATCTCCGTTAGTTTAAAAGTTAGAGTGAATTGTCCTCTTATTAAATATAAAGGTAAGATTATTGTTGAGGGCATCTCATAGGCATTTTATTATATTTTAATTTTAAAACGAACATCGTGTATTTTAAGATGTACAAACAATTTACAATTTTAAAATAGTAATAATTCTCTCTAAAATTAAAATATAATAAAAAGGATATGAGATGCTCTCGATAATAATCTTACCTTTAAATTTAATAGGAGGTCAATTTACTCTAACTGTTAAACTAAAGGAGATAAACGTGATCTGCGGAGCCTACAATTTGCTATGTTAAGCACTTGTAAGACGGAGACAACGAATGTGAGTGTAGCGTCCTCTTAATGCCTTAATGACTAATGTCTTGAATCGAGTTTGTATCCGACGTCCGACTTATTTTTAATTCAGAATGAAATATCCGTCATCAAAACAATTATTATCTTAGAAGCTTTATTATATTATTGTTTAACCATAGGTATATTCAATTTGGTTTCAACTCAGATTTAAAAATTGTTTTCGCAAATATTTCGTATAATTTTTAATCAATATTATATGATATTGGTACGTTATACCTACAATTTTTTATTCACTTCATTTTCATAGAAAGTTGTATGTTTTCAAGCATAGGTATGCGTACGCCACATACCTATTAACAATACTCTATGACATTTTGAAATCTGAAGTATATTATTTTGAAACAATGTTTATGACAATATAGATGGCTATAGGTAAACCGTACAATTTAGCTGAACAAATGGAGGAAATTAGATGTAATTTATCATATATATACGTTATATGTTATACGTACAAATTATACAATAGGTACAAAACTGTGAAAACAATAATATAAGTAAACATCCTTTTGCTACTTAACAAGTATAGACTCAACGGACAATGATGCAATTAGACTTCTGACTAGTGACTTCTGTATATACAACGCATTATGGCTTATAGGCAAAGCAAAGTATACTTTGTCTATAGACAAAATAAAGAGACTACCGAACACTGAAGTGTATTATTTGGTGCACTCGTGTCACTTTGATCATTTCCGTGCAAGGCCTACCTAATCTATGTATAGGTAGGTATATAAGTATATTATTTTAAATATGAAAGCAACGGTAATATTCAATGCGTTCGAAAAGAAATCGGAGACCTTCGTCTGTATTTTTTCTTTAATGTTTTATACATTAATAGTATTCCATTCTTTAAATTTAACTTTAAAAAGGTTTTATCTTAAGGTATTACAAGAATTTGCCGCTTGTATCTATAGTTCGAATGAAACATAGCACCATAATCTAAAACGATTTCAATTACCAAAAATCCAAGATTACAAAATTAAAAAAGAGGGTTTTCTCATATTTTCTTGAAAACTACAGAACAATATTTTAAAAGTTCCTTTTAAAGTGCAATTCTAAGATCAATTTCTAGTTAATATTCTATAGAGGTTCTGTACGGAACTGTTTGAGCTTTTAACTGTCTCAAAAGTTTTTCAGAAAAAACACACATTGTTATAGGTATATTTGTACAGCCAATACTTATATGTCTGTCACGGAGAATTTAAAATGTATTAATAATATTTGTAGTATCAACACCAACCTACTTTAGACATTAAATGCTCGTAATAAATTAATTTCGATGAAAAATTGTCGAGACAGTTTAGATTTCACATAGTATTTTTAGTATTTTACAAGTTTCCATCTAATTTCATAAATTAAAATGCATAAGAGTTTATATTTTATAATATTTATAAATTATAATTCTATAATCACAATAAAATTGTCAAATAGTATTACCTAATGAATAATAATTAAAATTTACTATTAATGATTAAAAAAAGAGGCTAAGTGGGTAACACTCTGACTCTGCTTTACCTACATTAAGTGGTGTTTAGACTCGAAATGTGTTTAATTTGAATTCAATGATATAAAACTATTATAATAGGTTGGTATATGAAAAACGATTCTGAGCGAAACGAACTGTCAGCCTCCTCCAATCACCATTATTGTGTTATGACATAAAACTTATATAATATAAGGCAAAGTACAAACCCTGATAAAGTAATAACGACCATATAACGGATATCATAATCTGATTTAGGTATTTTGTTTACCCCCCCCCCCCCCCCCCCCCCCCCCATTGAAAAAACCTGGGTATTCTATCTACTGATTTGATGCATGCTTCTTACCTGTTCTGGGCGAGTAACCAATGACAATAATTTATTATAATAATATAAATCATAATAATATAAATTATTCGGTGTACCTAATGGTGTTCAAAGCTTAATAATTTTCTAAAATTTGTATTAAAATATATTTAACCAATGATTACAATTATATATAAAAAAACAATTTTCAATTTTCATCGATCATCGTGAATCTTGAAATATTTGTAGAAGCACCACTTCAAAATGTGAATTTTGGAAAATTCTATCTTAGTGCACACTGCCACACTGTCTTATGCTGGTATGGCATTCAGTGAAAATTTCAAGTCTTAAGCTATCATTGTTTAGGCTCTACATTGATCAGTCAGTGAGTCTGCAGTCAGGACAAGTTTGAACTCTGAATATCCCGATGTTCATATATGATGTTGAATGTTGGATGTTAAATCTAAGACTTAAAAACTACTTCACTATTTTCAATAAAAGTTATATCAATAGATTCCTTGAGAATTGGAGAGTGCTTATAGCTTATTTTATCAACCTCTATACTATAATAGGGCCTAAAGAGCTGTTTATTCAAATGGTAGCCATTGGTTAAATATTAAATATATTAATATTATAATAAAACTAGCTGACAAGGGAATGCTTTTCTATTGCTAGGTTTTTGTGATTGTTACACCTTACACTCTAAAAGAGTGTAACACGATGTGGAAGCAATGTTTTTTAAGTGTAAATTATATTATATTTTAATTTGTAGCCATCCGGCGTTGTCCGTGAGATTCGCTTGCGAGTATATATCATCAGGTAGGCTGTATCGGCAATGGGTAGAACGCTGTAAATCGAGGACCCCTGCGTGATGCATACGTAAGTGTATATTTTAACTCTAAAGTATCAACAAAAGTTGGTCCACCGAAACCGTATTTCGAACTCGATACCCTATGTACTAAAATACACAGGCTTATCGCATTAATAATTATTATTATTAATATTAAAACCAATATCAACCATTTATAAACAAAAAAAAAATAATAATAATAATCTCAAAATCCCTTTTTGAGGGCTATGACATAAGCACCAAAGTGTCAAAAATGACTTATCAATGAGCCAAAATTAATATTTTATAAAAGTAGGTAGTTATTTAAAATTGTCGATCTTATACCACATTACCAATAGATATAATAGAAATTAGTAAATTATAATTTTAATAAATCGGTTGATGTTTTCGATTTTATAAAAAAATGTTAAAGTATTATATATAGTTCTAAACTTAATATTTACTATTTCAATATCTATTAACCGTGGCACAGGTATCTATAGGGTTTTGGCGCTTTCGTTCGATACAACTTTTTTTTTCTTATCTCATTTTGGGGTCTTCCACCGTTTTTGAAAACTTCCCCGGGTTGGATCTTTCATCTACCTTTTTCACGACAAAATTTAGCCTATCTTCTCCCCCGAGGTCTCATCTATCTCTGAACCAAATTTCATCGCAATCGGATGAATGATTAAGAAATGCATAAAGGGCAAAGGTAGGTAGAAAAATGTTTTGTCTTTTATACATAATATAGATTAGTAGAATTAACATGGCAAAGTATATTCTTTTTAAATCCCAATCTTTGGCATGGGTAACGCCGGGCTGCACAGTATTATTTTATATTATCCATGATCGTCTGATGTCTATGTCAGTCAACTTACCTACTTTCATCGAGTAGAAAAAGTTTGTTAATTATACTCAAGTATCTTTTCTCGTTAATCGTTATACATGTTCTTAATTTAATTCATTAATTATATTGTAATTCAAAAATTATTTAGTGGCAATTGCAGAGACTTGAAACTTTTTGCCACGGTGTATATACCACCGGTATAACACCGTTCTACGATACTTGTTTTTGACCATAGACGATGGTTTTGACTTAACTACATATCAGCCAAGAACAATGTAGATAGGTATCTATGATATAATATTTAAATTATAATATATATATATGCGATATTTTTGTCAAAAAATAGTTCAACATCGTTGTGTAATAGAAAAAACTTAGTTACTTTGAAAAATGTTCGTTATAATAAAGCACACGTAGGTATTATTTCTCGTTAAACATGTTCTTATAATTTATTGTATTCATTAGGTTTTGGGCCCAGACGTCATATCTTAATTCTTAATACTCATCTTCGAACAATTAATGGACGTATATTATATACCTATAATAATTAATAGGTACACAGACGTCAGACACACAGTAATTGCGTAAGCATCGAAAGTGCGTAACATTATATGGCTAGGTACCTATATCGTATCTATACCTAATCGTATGTGAACAGTGAACGTGAACGCCGTATTATTGCATATTTGCATGTCACATTGTCTCAGTCTTTCCATAAGAGTAATAATTAAATTAATAGCTTCCTTGTTAATTTGAAAATAATAACAATACACTCCACGGTGGGGCCATAGCCTCCCACGAGTTTATGAATGAAATTGTGGGTATCTGCCCCATAGAAAAAATTATGTACACTCCACTGTCGAAAAAAACTCAACATTCTCACATTTGTTGACGACACATCATCATTGCTAGAAAACATTTAAAACAAATTACAGAACTGAAAAACAAACTACCTACCTACACCTATCTACAGTAAAAGTAGCATTTCAGTTGGAGTCTTGAAGAGCGTCTCAAGCGAGTTTTACTGTATGAAAAAAATTTGATGTAGAAGATGTAGTCAAACTTAGTCAATGAGTATAGTTATTGCATAAACCTATGAACTTTAACTTATAAAAGTTTAAAGGTAGGTATATGATTCACTACCACGGACTTCAAATCAAGTATAGAACAAACAATAATTATGCATCACTCAGCATAAATCAAAAACAATACGTCTTTCCTACAAAGTTTGTTAAAAAAGTTAGGTTGTGTTAGGCTATTATTTGTGGATACTTGTAAAGTTGACACTTTTAAAGTATACCTATCGGCTATCATTATATTATTTTATAATTTTATATAAATAAATTCACAATGCCATTTTCAGATGCAATTTTTTCGGCAAAAATTAATTTAACCTATACTGTAATAGGGTAGGTACTAATACAGTCATAATACCTAATAATAAAATTAATTTCTTTAAACACAATAATATCATTAAATATATTTAGAAATACTATAGGCTGACAGTTTAATAGTTTGATCAGAATCGTTTTTAGTATAAGTACAATGATTTTATATCATTGAGAATTCAAATTTAACACAATATCCAATACAGTGACGCCTTTAGACACCTAATATATAGAACTACTGCGTTACCCAAAATTTAAAATAATATTTTCTGTTTGTTATTATAACTATGATTTTATAGTATTGGCAGGTGGTCAGACATATAATAGATAGGTACCTACCTACATATTTTATATTATTTACCTAGTATAGGTACCTATGTCCTATATGGCTATATTTTTATTTGATATTCTTAAACTATAATGTATAATAAACGTTTAACTATTATTGTATACTAAATACTAATTATATTTGAATTATAACTTTTGATTGATAATGATTGTATTGTAAGTATAAAATTGTAGTTGAACACTGTCATAAAATCATTGTATTTTAAATTAAGTACCTACATATTATTTGTTTTACTTTTATTTGGTAGCTATATTTTTTTTAAATTAAATGTGTCTTTAAATGTATCTTTAGATATTATTGGGATATTTATCCTTGATAATTTTTAAAGCAAAGTATCTGTATCTAAATACTAATTGAAATTATCTTATTAGAACACCTGGATTAAGAAATTAGGAGATATCATTGAAACTGAGGACCCTGACTAAGAAGGAAAATAGGAAGAAAAATTCTCTTAAAATTTAAAAGTCAACAGCTGGCTTGACATTGAACAATATGATTATTAGAGATTATTAATAATTAAGTACTGAAAATTGTTAAAATATAGTTGAGACTTGTATTAAACAATATTTTATGAATATCATGGCTTATGAACAATCGTTCAATGGTTATATTAAATTGTTTAAATCTGCACAAAAGTTGATAAAATGTAATAGGTATAGTATGGCTCAATGAGGCATGAATACAAATGTAAGAATCTGCTAACTGGGGAAAGTTACACAAAAGTGTATATACAGGGTGTCCCGTGAGGATTTACTCATTAGCCGTAGAGGGGGACTCGCCGCCCGGACAAAAACCAGTTTATTGACGTTTTACTAATAAACTAAAAAAATTATTAAAAATCATGAGATTAATGAAAATAAAATGTTAAAAGCTCAAAATGTTCACAAAAATATACTCTATAGAATAGCTATCTTCAATTTTTACAAAAATAAAAAAATAAAAAAATAATTTTTTTAACTTTTTTACTAAAAAATTTAATTTAATTAAAAAATAAAATATTTGTAGTGCTTGCCTCTGCGAGTCTTAATAAAAAAACATAATTACGATATCTCCATTATTTCAGGAGATATCGCAATGAGTAAATCCTCACGGGACACCCTGTATATGTTTTTCAGATTATGAGTGGAACGATGAATGTATTAATTTTACAATGATGTGTGTTTTTACTTTTTTTCAAAAGTATTTCTAATTTTAATCAACAATGTATTTTCAGATGTAAAATTATTGTATCAATATATCTAAAAAATAACTACCTATTCTACACTTATTTCTGCTTTAAAAATGTAAATATACAGAGGACTTAAATTCTCTTTACTTAATTTTATGAAATAACGAAGTACTGATATAATGAACGTCCACTTAATAAATTATGATATATTTATATGGAAATTAGAAGGTCTTCATTCTCAGCAAATGTTCATTATAATATGATTGTACAAAGATGTGGTTAAACAATCCCTAAAGAACATTGAAAATGCACTACAATAGGATTCAAAGTCCTGAATGATTTATATTCAATATTTCGGCTTAGAATAATCTGCATTTTATTTGTATAGAAAAGTATCAACAACTTATTAACATATTAAATGTTGCATAAAAATAACTTAGTTTGTGTATTGTTCAAGTATAATACTTCAAGTTTAACATACGAATAAAGTATTATTGCTGTGTAAAAATAATACAAAACTAATAATTAACACACATTAATAGTTATGTTTTATGAATTATGATAATTTTATATTATCATAATATAAATTATATATATAGGATTATATTAAAAACTTTTTTTTTATAATAATAATACAATCCTTCACCTTTTCTTATAGGTTTATTGTTAATAGATTAATAATATGTAAAATTGCTTAATAGTTTAATAATTGTACTGTTAATGTATAATGATTTATTATTGAATTAATCTTACCTATTCTCACAGTTCCCAGGAAGTGTATTTGCATAATGAGCATTTTAAAATAAATGTATGGGGAAATATAAATTGTTCAAATATTTCTTATGATTTTTGAACTTTATACTTTTCAATTAACAAACAGTATTAGTAATTTGAGTTTTGTGTACATAATATCTCATCAAAAACACTCCGTGTAAAAACATCGCTAAGTAAAAATAAGCACTTAAATTACAAAAGTTGTGATATCAAAAATTGGCTAAGTAATTTCATAAATTCATTAATATAAAAGTATAAGTATTTATAACTGTTTGTATTTATTGTACCTTGTGAATTTATTCAGTGCAAATAATTGTACTTAGCTTGGCGCAGTTACTATTATTTATGTCTCTATAACTAAGAACCCAAATGTCTCGATTTCTACATAAATATTCGCATCATTTTTTTTTTTTTCTATAGTTAAACTATAGAACAATACAAATATTTAAATACATTCTTCTAGTAGCCGCCAAGCTAAGTACAATTATTTGCACTGAATAAATTCACAAGGTACAATAAATACAAACAGTTATAAATACTTATACTTTTATATTAATGAATTTATGAAATTACTTAGCCAATTTTTGATATCACAACTTTTGTAATTTAAGTGCTTATTTTTACTTAGCGATGTTTTTACACGGAGTGTTTTTGATGAGATATCACTCATTTTTTTAATTATAATTTTAGATATATGTAATTCTTTTCAAGCGGTGATGAAATGTATTTGTTTGGGAGAGGGGAGGTATATTATTATATAATTTAAGTTTTAATTATTGCTGGAGAATGATTATATATACGTCTTTAGCACCACGTGGCCACCGGTCGTAATAAATATTAGAATCATTGTATCTAACCCATTTATTATGAAATCGGATAATGCATGTATAATGAGCTGATGCCATTGAATTACCATGCTGGCAAATCACCGAGTGTAGTTTATACATGCTGCCATCAATATTTATTTTTTCATTTGGTAATCCATTCATGACTAAGTCGGTGATTTTTGTGGTTGAATTTGATCATAGCTGTATTTGTAAAAATATATATTTGTTGCCATTTAATATGTGTGATGTTTGTGTATGAGGGTAATATGTATGACAATTTTCACACAGAATATTATCTATCAGAACTTGTTCTGAAATTATTTCAAACATAGATTTCAATGTCACTTTAGACTTGTCGGTATGTCGGTAAATAAATCATTTAATTGTGTAATCATATCTTTCTTTGTTTTCGATTAAAATGCGATTTTTCGTAACATTATTTTATCAATATCAGTTAAAGTCACTGCATTAACTCTTACTCTCCCTAAAATGTTTGCATAAATTGGGTCATTTTTTTGCCTCATATTTTGAGTTAGTTCGTCATAAGTAAATAAAGTAGCCCATAAGTTAACTGTTCCTAGTGAATTCAAGTAATTTTTGCTCTGCGTAGAATTCAATGTTATAAACGGAGATGCTTCATTTACAGGTGGAAGTTGCAATAAATCACCTAGAACTAAGATATTTATACGTCCGAACCAACCGTTATCGCTATCACTTGTGTCAAATATCTCACATAATCGAAGATGTATATAGGAAAGCGTTATGTTTGAAACCATACTTATTTCGTCAATAATAAGCAACACAACGTTTTCCATGGTATGACGAACTATTTTTAAAACATTATTAGATAGTGGTCGATACGATGGAGTATTGCCATGTTCAACTGGTAATTGTAGCAGACGATGTATCGTCATTCCCTCAATATTATAAGCTGATATTTATTATTTTCTAGTCGGGGCAGTAATTGCGACATTTTTTTTTACAACTGTATTAATATAAGTTTTAATCGTCTTTATTAAAAATGATTTACCAGTACCTTCAACACCTGAAACAAAATGTTTTATAGGTTGCTTATTTTTAGATGATAAACTTTCTTTAATAAAATTAAACACTCATACACAAAAGACGTAAACCCGTTGCATGGAGAGGGAAATTCAAACGGCCAGATAGTTCAACGCAGCGCCGTGACGACGGATTCCGCAACGAGTGATTTCAACCGACGAGTGGAAGGGGAAAAATGGGCGGCCAGCACAAACATCCAACGCCGCGGAACATATACATTGTGGAATTGATGAAAAAAATAGCGTTTTGCTTAATTATTATGTTAATACTTTAGTATGTAACTAAGGCTGTAATACTCCGATAAACTTTAAATGTTCACAGAATCATCTACACACCAAACTGAGCTATTTGTGAACTTTTCAAGTCAATTGGTTCATTAGTTTAGGCTACAGGGTGGTCGACATGATTTTCGTAAAATAACATTGGTTAAATACAAGTTGGTTCTCTCGTGTAATATACACCGTCGTTGCGCGCTAGTTTCTTTCTTTTTTTCCTTAGCTCTGCGCCGCGACCGCGGCGTTGGATATGTTAAAACGTTGTACTTTGTATTTCATAACACAGTACCTAGTCAATAAGTTCTCAATACGTCAAACATAAATATAACAATGATTATTACATAAAAAGAAATTATCTTTCCTATTTTAAATTTTTCATGGTTTATCCTGAACTTATTATTTATCTACAGCATAATATCAATACCATTGATTATAAATATTATAGGTTTATCAGTGAGTCGTGAAAATTTGGTTTGTGTTTTTAGAATAAGGTTTTTTGAAACAATTTTTTTTAAATAAAATACCCGTTAAATTTTATTTTTTAGTTAGTCAATTAAAATGACCAATCTAACGTTATAATACATAATGAATCAGAATGTTCAATTATAAATTATATAAGCAAGAAGAATACTCAAAATAATTCTGGATCACTTGATAAGTTTCTCAAGATCATTTTGCTCCAAACTTGGATTTTTTAACGGATTTCCAAATTCATCCATCCAAAACCATATCTTATTAGTAGTACGGCAGTCCCTACAGAGAAATAAATATTTTAATAACTTCTGTTGTACACTTTCAGTAAAAGAATATTTCACCTAAAAGGAGCATATGCAGCAACTGGGTTTCCTTCTTCATATATAGGTTTTTTATTTGGATGACCATAGTACATTGTATTATAAGTACGTGATAATGCCCTCACCCATGGACCTACATGACGTTAACAAAATAAAATTAATTACAATTAAATACAAAAATTATTAATTAATGTTGTACAAAAATATATATGGTTTAATAAAATATCAATATTGGAGACAATTTTGGTGAACATTTTTGATTTAATATAATTATCGATAATGATTTTAGTCTTTAATATTTCGATATAATATTGATATTAAAAAAAAAATGCATTCAACGCCAAATACTAATTAAATTAATAATGGTATAATTACTTAATGTGGCTTTAATAAATAATATTCCAGAAGCACAACAATATTTTTCACTATCCAACATGAACATCTTAACAGATTTACGATGAAACTTCGACCATCTAAAGTCAATTTTCTCAAAAATGTCTGAAATGGTTTCCAGGTAAACGGGTTCTTTTACTCTAATTCTTGTTTTATCTGATTCTATTTTATTCATGGACTTTGCAAAATCTTTACAATAATTTATCCTAAACATAGACTAATAAGTAAAAATTCATTCAAATATTTGTTAAATTAATTATAAATGTTACCTTGATAAATAATGTTCATTACTAATATCAATGTTACCAAGCTTATAAGCATCTATAATGTGCAATACTCTTACTCTAAGTTGCCCCAGATCTACACCTTCTAGTTCAATAGCTAGTTCACCATATACAAGTGTGCCAGGACTCATCATTACACTCTTTAAATATTCATTAGAGACCCATTGATTATTAACTAATTCATATACTTGGCTACCACCCAAACCTATAAAAATTGTAAAATAAATTATTTATACTTTACAATATTTTATACTAGAAACATACTCAAAAAATATGTAGGAGGTTTAGAATTATTGAGCAAAACACAATGCCAGTCATACACAGACTTGACGTGTTTCCGTAAATTTTCTTTGTTTAAAACTTCTGGTAATGACTGCAAAAAATCTAAATACAATAAAATACTAAATATTAAAGTAAACAATTAATAACTAAGTGTATTCTAATAATATCTAATACACATAATAGGATTACCTTTTGTTCCAGTTATCAGTGAATTACAAGTATCTTTAGGATCACTTCTAAAAGGTGCACGTCTTACACCATCTTTTACTTCCCATAATTCTAAACATTTTTTTCTCAAATCTTTTTGTCTTTCATCAGCTAAACGTTGATCTTTAGTATACGCCACAATTTTTGATAAACTCAAGGCTTGAATCTGTCCTAATCTAAATTAAAAATACATTTATTTAATTTAAATGTATTGATGATAACTTTTAAAATAATATTATTTGGCATTTATTTTAGTGTTAATACAAAATTCATTATAACCAAAAATTATTTATAAGAAATATTAAATAAAGTTTTTATTTTTATACATTTTTCAGCATTAACCGACTTGCACGACTACTATCCATTAGTCAGCTGATTATAGTCAATACATTTAATATAACTTAAGTCCATTTAAGTATTCAATATTATGCTAAAGTACCTATAAAGATCTGGGATCATACATTTTTAAACATTTACTTACTTATTATTAGAATCCCAAAGGTATCTAAAAAAATTAGTGTCTTTTTGAATTACGTGTAATGGAACAATAGATAAAATATCTTCTTTTGAATCTAATCCATTCCAAGTTAAATTCACATTAAATAAATATTGTTTTATATCTTGTATGTCATCTAATCTCCATTTACATATTACATATCTAAAAGCAATAATTATATTTTATTGATGAATATGTAAATTAAAATTTTTTGTTTAAAATTACCTTTCAGAATTTGCAGGGCGACTCGTGACTGGTTTGTAAATACTGATTTGTTTAAAACTCTGGTACAAAAGGAACAATAAACCAGCACTAAATTCAGTGAATATATCAAAAAGTTTGCACATAAAATGTCCACCCGGTTGAATAATACTCAAAGCAGCCAAAGCTTGACATAAATACAATCGTTTAGATAAAATTTCTTGGAAACTTTCTTGACCATCAACAGAAAACCCCTATAAACATATCATTATGTAAAGTGAAATTTTATAACATAAATATATTTTTAGGTATTAAAATCACTTACACCATCAGCCATAACAAAATGCACCCCTTTTCCTTCAGTCATCTTCATTACATACCTTTCTAATGACAGAATATTTTTAGGTTTATATACATCACCATCTTCATCATGACCTGAAAAAAATAATGTATAGGTTTGATTTTAAAACCCAGTGGCAAGGCGAGAGTTTTTGGTTGGGAAATGGCACTAATATGGCGTCGTCGATAATTGAGGACTTAGCTGGTAATAAGAACTGTGAGACGCATCTCATAATGTAGATAGTAAACCCCACTCACATTAAAATTCCCCTTATGCGCCCATAATGGGGAGACGTTGCATCAAACCATCTCTTTGATATTATAATACCATATTTGGAATGACCCGCATCACCTGCTCGTATGCACCGCGCCAATCTAATCTAATTTAAGAATTCTATAACTGTACAACAAAAAACCGAACTAACAAATATTGAAACATAAATTATATTTATAATATAAATGACGTTCAAATTTGTAAATAATTTATAAAAATAAATTTATTCAACCCATGTTCAAATTTCTAAGTAGGGAGATGTTGTATCATTATCTCCTATGACGCTTTGCCAGTGTTAAAACCGAATGTACTATAAAATAACTAAAATTAATGAAAAATAATTTTAAAAGAACAAAATGTCATTCTTGACAAATTTAAAATTTAAAATGAACATAATTATTGTCCAATGTCCATTTTATAAAAATTAAACTTGGTATACATAATACAAAATAACCATAGTTTTTAAAGCTATATTATGTACAATTCCCAAAAAGGTTGATTATACATAGATACGACATAGGTATTCATTATAATATGATATATTTTGAGAAAGGAAAAAAAATGTATCTATAGTGTATAACTATTTATTATTTACTATGTATACTTAAGAGTTAAGTATTTGTAAATATTTTAATTAATATAAAATAAAAATATATCAACACTTAAGTTTTCTGTATATTAGGTAATTTATGTAGAATTATGCATTTGAAAATTAAATCAAATCACATAAAACTTTTATTATTTACTTATTATATACTTATACTTACCATAAAAAGCTTCAAATGACTCTGGAGAACCTGCATAAAAGTCATTCAATTTGAAATCGTTTGCATTACGTAATGTAAATCCTACACCTTTTGCTTTCCAACTTTTTCGCCATAATACATATTCAGAAAAACCTCCGGGTCCGGCACATATATCAGCAAAATAGAGTAAACTACTAGGACTTGTCAGCATAGATGACTAAAATTATAATAATTATCATAAGCAAAAATATAATACAAAAAAAACTATGCAAACATACACCATCGTTGTATTTAGGATCAGTGAACATAAAATCACATGCCCAATCAATATTGGCCATTTTCATTGCAGCTCGGTTTTGGAATATTCCATTTTTCACCGTTTCAAATGGATTAGCTTTAGTTCTAGCATGACGGAAATCATGGTCATCAATATTATCCAAAACATTCTATATAATAATATGAACAATTCATTTTAATATTATAGATAAATAATAAGATACCTACTTCAAAAAATATAAAAATATACCTTGCTGCAATTAACAACTTTAAAAATTTCTGAATCAGCAAACTCTGTTGTTTGATTATACGTTAATTTTTTTTCCCCAGTTTCAAACCAGTAATTCATATCCTCAATCGATAATGTCAGTGGATCTTCATTTTCTAACCATTCAGTCACTTTTAAAATATCTGTCGACTATAATCGTATATTAAATATATTTAATTTTTTATAATCTTTGATGTTATATTTACTTCTTCTTGTTCAGGATCCCAGTCTAAAACAAAAGATTCTCTTGGCTCTCGTGATGCAAAACCCAAACCTCTACGGCCTTTTTGAGTAGGTAACTGTACTGGATTTACCAATCCCTGAGCATTTTTCCCCAATCCTTCACCTTCTTTATAACCACTTTTTTTCTAGAAATTAAATAATTATTAAATATAAATAGTAGATTGTAGATACTGTTTATAATAAATGTATTATTTTAATAAGTAATTTATAAGTGTCTTATAATATTTAGTAATCACCATTAAAGACATTCCCTTGTTACTCTTTTCACTATCTTCAACAGTTCCATAAGTCTTTGAAGGATGATCGTCTGATTCATTTGAATCAGAATCAATTGTTCTTGAGCAAGAAGCACCATCAGATGGTTCAGTCTTTGATTGTAGGCCATGATTTGAAAAATAGTTATTTCTATCACTGTCCGAGCTATCTTCAGAAGAAGATGAACTTCTTTTATTTGTACGTTCTAATAGAAAATCAAAGTTAAAATTATATGATTTATCTTAGGTGTTTAAAAATTTAAATACCTATCTTAATATCGCTCTTCATAAATGCAACTGGATTATTTAAATACGATTCCTCAAGATTATTTGGAGCATAGTTGTTAGCATACTTTATTTCTTTTGAGTCATCTATAGCTTTATTCGACTATAAACAATAATATTGAGTGAACTAATGATTAGATAATGAACTGTTCCTACTTATTAGTTACTGTAAAACAAATATTAACTTTAAATGACGATTGGCCTTTGGATTTAAATTTTGTTTTATATTTGTTTTGTTTGGTTTTTTTAACTTCAAAAACATCAGCAACATATGGAAGATCTTCATGGCTTTCATCTTTAGTATAAAACTTTGATGTTGCTCGATCTTCAATTTGGTGAACTTTCAACCTTTTACTCTTTTGTTTAAGTACCTCCTCCTCGTCTGATGACGATGAAGACATATCGCTGCTGTCTGACAAATTTCTTGCCCTAAATCATATTACAATGTGCATAATATAAGAAGACAAATTAATAGGTAGCTTCAATACTTACATTATGTTATATTCAACAAAAAATCTGGATCGATTTATTTTCAAAACAGGTCTCCACTTTTGTTACCGAAAAATAAACAACTATTTAGATTGTCCTAAAATTTAAAATTATAATAATATAATGTTTATTTACGAGTACTATATTGTAAATATGAATTTAAAAAATGTTACCAACATTTTAGGTTTTATAAACAGCGAGAAAACTTAAAAAAATGTTTTCAAGCATAATAGCCGATGGCATAGATATAAATTATGTGAATCACAAAATAAAAAAAACGAAAAAATAAATATTTTTACAATTGTACATTTACCACGATCTGATATTTATATAGCAGTTTAGCACCTACTTGATAATAATATACTATTATATCTTATATTTTATTATTCACAAACACTAGGTAAAATACCACAGAATAGATTAAATAACAAATAATTTATAATACTGACATTCGCAAATCCCTAACGTATCAAATGAAAACATTGAGATAAGAATATTATACTATTTCAGTATAATCACAGAATAGATGAAATCTATTCTGTGGTATAATCACGTTCAAGGTGGATATATATATATATATATTGATCACGTTATTATTTTATCTATTCTGTGTTCTTCCCATGAACATCCTCTAATGTTCATGGTTCTTCCCTATACTCTTATCTATCTCTATCTTTTTAATTTTTTTGTAGGTTTTTATTTATTGATAAATTGATAAGGCCATTCATCATTTTTGAATTTTTATTAAACGTAGGTACTAGGTAGTAGGTACGTCCTCATAGAGTAATACTACTACCTCGTACTTATATAACATTTTTCTCAATTTTATTGGTTACGATTTAGCCATATTATGTTCTATGTTCAGTACACAATAGTTAGTTACAACAGGTCTAATTTCTAGAAACCTGTAAATTATTTACGTCCCAAACGGAATTTATATTAATTTTGGACCATGTATTCTAAAAACCTGTAGAATTCTGGCGACATGTCATGAAGTGCAAGTTTAACAAAAACGATGATGGGCATTAAATATTAATGAAAATACTCCTCTAACGCAAAAAAAGCACTAAATATATTTTATATTGTCAAAATTGAATTAGTTATACCTAACTAACATACCTAATCAATTAAAAAAAAAGTTTGTTGAGTGGATGTCCCTCTGCTGCACAGTGGGTTACAAGTGGGTCACTGTATAATGGATGGTATTAAATTTATATTCAATTATATAAAATCATTGTATACGAAAAATAATTCTAAGCGGTGACGGTTTGCCTAGTGGCGGATTCAGGGCTTAATTTTGGGGGGGCATAGTACAAAAATTGGCTAAATACAGCGTAAGGCCAAGGGAAAATACGGCTATGGGAGGGGGGAAAGGAATTGAAAAAATAAACATAAAGTGATACAAATCTCAATTGCCTAGTTATTCATTTTTGAATTACAACCAAATAAGAAAATCACTACATGAAAAATTGAGTGAATATACAATGTTGTACAAATTTGAATTTCAAACGCTCATTTAAATTTAATTTGACTTTCTCATGTATAGTCATTTTTTTTTTTTTTTGATAAAGGTAGATAACCTTATTAGGAATCTTGGATTACATTTAAAAAGAAATTTTTTAAGGAATTTCTAACTCAAAATAATTGGCACATTTTTGTGATTTTTACGCCTCTTGTCAAATTTCGAACTGTGCTTATATATAAAAATTGTGACTGGATTTTTAATATTTTTTAAATTTCATTGTAAAAATATATTAAGAGCCTAGTATCACATTTTCAAGCTTTTTTACCCAACAAATAAAATTTTATTGATATTTATAAAAAAATAAACTAAAAATATTAAAATTTGAAATTGTATGTATACAGTTTAAAACGAGTCAAAATATTTTTAGGTGTATAGAAAATGCTAATATAAACAACCAGTTAAAATTGCATGTATTTACGGTCATTTGCTTTAGAGTCACACCAAAAACCAAAATCGAGTTTGTCAAAAACCAATTTTGCGTAAAAATTCCCGTTTTTCCTTAATTATTTTTCTTTCATTTTTCCTCGAGTTCAAGAAAACTATTAGGAATTTTTTACTTTTGACCCCCCAAAGTACCGACTAGATTTACTCTTCTATCATAAAAGATACTGTTGAAGAATATCTTTTTTATGTACACAATCTGCCAGTAAATCTATCATAGGTATGTTCTATTATATGTTATATACCAGTATACTGCAGAAAAGAAATTGTATTTATTGAGTGATAAATATTTATAACGGACACATTACACAATATCCAAAAGCATTTCAATATTGGCTCTGAAATGTATATTTAAAATATAATATCATTAATATATAATGTAAAATTTAAAGATTACAAAATAAACTTAAGTGAATAAAACTAATTAGTAATTAATCAATCAATTATAGCTAATTTTTTCTTACTGCTAGATTCCCAATGGCAGTTAAACTTATTTATTTAATATAATGTATACATTTAACTCACTAAGTGCTGCTATATATTTACCTAAGTGATTCCATTTTTTAATTAATACATAATAAGAGATGCATTTTTGGTTAATTGCTATATATACCAGATAAACTCACTTTCACTTAACCTCATAGTCTGGTATTAAACATTAATGTATAGATCTTATTATACTTATTCAACTGTATTCAGTGAGAATAAATATATTTTAGTTTAAATATTATATTTTGTATAATAATAATAAGATAGTAATACATTAATAACAGTTGTAAGCATACTAGGCAATATAATTCAAATTTTGAAAATATAATAATTAAACACTACCTTAATAACTATTCTTTCATTCTTAGAATTAAATTAATGTAATGTTAAATTATAAGTATATACTTTAAATCTATGTTGCCCTTTAAATAGATTTTAACTGACATACAAATAAAAATCTTATATCATTAATTAAATTAACTTAAAAAATGTACAAATAATGAATAAATAATATCAAGAAAGGTCATACGCTGGTTATATACTTATATCAAATATAATACTTATATTACATTGAATATTAACTTAATTTAAATAATGGTAAAATATATTACATCATTATTTTATGAGTTACGAATACCCAACTGATGTTCAAGTTCTGCCCGTTTCTGTTGAACTTTGGAATAGAAGTAACGATTAACAGCTTCTTGCGTCCATGGTTGATAATAAAATTCTGCTCTTCGTTCTTCCTCTGGGTTTCCAACTACATCTGTCATCGTCTAAAATATTGACAAATATAATCTGTATAGTTTAATTTAATCAACATTAAACATAATAATATTTTTAGTTTTTACTAATAAATACTGATTATTAAAAGAATTTTCTAATAAAAATCTACATCTATGGGAAAACAAATTTTCTAGAAAATAATTATACAGTTGAACTTGATTAATTCTTTTAACTAAAAATCGTCGATACTTCAAACATTTTCACATTCCCTAGAATTTCTTATTATTGTATTATCCTTAATTAACTCGATCTTTTTGGCCGGTTCATTCAACTTTTGTTAACGAAGTTCGACTATATTATTCGATAGTATCTACTAAAGATTATCATACGTGTGATGTGGTAATCTTTGAAAGTTATCGTCCATGAGGTTATGTATGGCATAGAGTATAGACCTTAAAGTTTATAGCAATAAATAATAATGTAATAGATAGAACATAGTAGTAGTTTCAGCAGCCAAACATGACTGCTCTCCTCAGAATTGTAGAGTCTACACATGCGCAAGGCTTTAGGATTGTTCAACGATTTAAGAAGTTATGGTGAGTTAAAATGCACACTATAAAGTAATTTATTTTTAAAGACAGTCAAACCTCCAAAAGTCAAAATATTTATATTGCCCTTTGAAACCTTTTAGATAATATTTGAGATATATAACTCAAAATATACATGTCAAATTTATTTTTATTCCCCTTAAGATTCAACTGTAAAACAATATAAAGCATAAATTACTTTTGTAGTAATAAAGATATAAAACAATACATTTGATAGTTCTATACTGTGTTATAATAACAAATATTTTGGTCACAAGGAATGGTATCATAGCAAGCTGTGATAGGCAAGACTGCACCACCACTTGCCTTCAGCCTGGTTGTTCTGTATGTGAGTATAAGGTACACAGCATATAGGTATAAGGTATATAGCCGTTTTAAAGTATTTAATACATATTAATACTATTAAACAATAATCAACATATTATTATAGTAAAAAATAGACAATTTGGATATTATTAAGGTTGTGAAACTAAATTTCTTACCCGTGAATATTAAATTTAAACTATTTTATAAATACCTTTAAATCTCTTGTTTGTGAGATTATCCATTTATATATAAATTGTTGAGGATCTTTAGCAAAACTCAAAAAGAATTCTCTATTTGTTTTTAACTGATTAATTGTTTCAACTGTTTCATGAATCTTGTTATCTAGGCTCTAAATAAAAACAACAAGGTATTGTAATAGGTATAAGAAATAATATATTATATCATTTGGAAAATTACCTGTATTTCTTGCTGACTAGCAGTGGATAGTAAGAAATTATTCATTTGTGCTTTTAAAGTATCATCTACTTCAACATCAATATCATAGCATGCAGTTTGTTTTTGTTCAACGCCCTCAACACTTAAAAATTAAATAAAATTAGTTGAAAAATAAATACCAAAAAGTATGTAATTATTCAATTTTACCTTATAATATGATTAATTACAATAGGATCAGGAGGATGAAGTAAAGTATTAAGTCTCTGTGGAACCTCAGCAAATTTCATACGAGTGCAATTAAATATTTGTTCCAAATACTTGTCACAGTTTATATATTCTTTTTCGTGAGAATCCTAATAAAAATATTTATTTAATATAGTTTGTCATATTTGCACATAAAAATATATATATTGTGTCTTACTTGTAGCTTATGAGTTTTTATAAACTGCCAAAGAGCACTTATAATAACTGGTCTGGTTTGAGTATGTACACCCAAAAGTCGAGCTAAACGTTGGTCTAATTTAAATTGTAATGGTTGATAATCAAGAAGCAATAAAATAGTACAGCGTACATTTTTATCACCAGGCCGTTTCACCTGAAAATTAAATAATATTATTTATGTGAAAAAGAAAAAAAAGTAAAATACATACTTGAAATCCATCAGTTTCCTGAGTAGTTGCGGTCCGATGCCATTCAACCAGATGATTATCAGGCCCATATAAATCTTTATCAAGTTCAATGACCAGTGATTTAAAGAAAGAAGAAAATTTTCTTTTTATCTAAAATATTACAAATTGGTAAAATTTAAATAACAATAAATTATTAATAAAAAAGAGATTAAGTGCAGCGGGGGGAGTAGATCATCGGTGGTGAAAGTTTGTCCATCGTCCTTTCGGTATTTGGACAGGACAGTGTATTATTACAATATTCAATTGAATGCAATGATTGCTTTCGATAAAAAACGATTCTCAGCGGCCGAAAGAAAATGTTTAAATCATAAATATGTATTAATAAGTAACCATTAATAATTGTATACATATAATATACCAAGTGGGAATCAGGTAATTTTTAAATTTTGTTCGTTTCTATGGCGATAATAAAAACATTAGAAAAAAATGTTGGTAGTTTTTTCCCGTGACGTTAAAAAACTATTGAGAAAATCAAAAAATGACCTCTCTAAAGTACCATCTTGTTCCAATTTCCTAAAAAATAAGATACTATATGTTGAAATCGAAACCCTCTTTCTGGTAGATATTTTGTTTACAGGACAGAAACGAATAAACATCATTGTAAAACCACTAGCTTCCTCACTCCGTGCCCAGAATCTAAAAATTACCTTATTCGGCTCATTTTTAGAATCTTCTAGTAAACGTCCTTCAACTCTTAATTCCCAAGAAGCGACACTTCCTTCTTCATTTTCTCCAGGTTCTTTTGCTGGATAAAATGTATTTGATATAAATATACGCAATTTACGTTTTTGTTTCATCGGACGCTTTAATGCTTCCTATAATTATTATAATAATAAAACATAAATAGTCATCATTAACTTAAGATAAAACTAAGGAAACTTTACTTGTATGTCTAATCTTTTTCTCATGATTGTTGAATCTAATTTTCTTTCAAATGCCAAAAGATCCATATATGCTTGTGATTCTGGAACAAGATCCCTTACTTTTTGGGGCAATATTTTATCTGCCAATTTTTTCTTCTTTTTGCTCATCCCAATACTGCTATTTTGAACTTGTATATTGTGAGGAAAATCACTGTAAAAGTGGCGTATTGTTAATATTTTTCTATATGACTATATAAAATATACTCTAAAAAAACCGAATAATGGGAACAATAACTTAAGAACATTTATTTCATCATTAAATAAATTTGTGTACACATATTATTAATAAGTAATAAATAATACAACTACAATGTTGAATAATTAAATTTTAAAATTTTTTTTTCTTTTTTAATAAAATACACAATCTGTACACAACAAGGCACAATAAGAGTATGGGCTATAATACAAAAGGAAGAAAATCTTGAATGAAGTAGCCACAAACTGATGACACTTTTGTCTTTTAATTATTTTATTTTATACAATATATACAATTTTTTTTTTTGTTTGTTTGTTGGATTAAGGGTTTAGTAGGTCTCTGCACCATTTTCGCTTAAGGCGCCGAGGAGTGTTACCAGGGATACAGCTAGAATTTTTATAAGTGAGTTTGGATGAGTGTTAAGGCGTAGGTGGAACCGTTTATAATAATTGTTTGCCTCTTCTTGGATTGTTTTCATATGTAGGTTTTTATGCAGGGTGTGCTTTGATAAGTATGGCGGAGAATTGGTGATTTTCCTAAATGTTATATTTTGGAACCTGTGAATTTTATCTAGATTAGAATTTATTGCATTGCCCCATAACTGTAGGCCGTATGTCTAAATTGGCTTTAAGAGAGATTTGTAGAGAAGTAATTTAATATTTAGTTTTGAATGTTTGTTGTTGACGATTATGGTTTTGAGCATTCGTAAGCGGGAGTTTAATTGTAGTCTTTTGGCTTTGATGTGGTGATCCCATGTAAGACAACGATTGAGAGTTAGCCCTAGATGTTTAACAATTGGGGATGGGGGGGGATCTAAGTACCAAAAAACGTTACTTCTGGACATGGTGCTAATTTAAATGTAAATGTGGTATGTACTGATTTGGATTGATTTATTTTATAACGCTACTTTTTATACCAGTCTTCCATTAATGAAAGATGGTTTTGTAGGTTTTTGAAGGCTATAGTAGGATCTGGACTGGATGATATTATGACTTTGTCGTCCTCATAGTCTGCTACTAATGTGTTGGTCGTGGTCAGTTTGTCAGATGTATAAATATTGTACAGAATTGGGGAGAGGATTCCACATTGAGGAACACCTGCTGAAATTCCTGCTATATAAATTTAAAAAACTATATTTTTTTGGTATAAATCTTGAGTTAATAATAATTAATAACTAATGGCCTTAGTAAAGAATATTTAACTCAACATTATTATATTTCAAACACAAATTTCTTTATATAAAAAGATAGTCGTCAAGTTAAAATAAAAATTATAAATGACAAACCTCCTACTGTTTTTTTTTTTTTTCTAACAAAAATTTATATATTTACAATGTGTATTTACATGTTATACAATAAGTAAATAATTTGATGAGATTTGATTAACGGGAGGCGGAATTAACCCAGTGGCGGCACCCCGTGTAGCTAAACTCTAAATGAGAAAAATTGTTTATTATGATTCATTAATAATGTAATCAACAATAGCCGCTACAAGGAATTAGAATATTACTCATTCTAAATTTCATTTGATTACATTTATTTTAATATTATAAGTAAAGACCGGATTTATATTCTCTTAAAATACCCAAAATATGATGCTAATATTCTCTAAAAACCCTTCAAATATTCTCATTATATTCTCTCAAAAATTTAAAAAATATGCTAAAATATGCAAAAATAATCAAAAAACATCATTATATGCTTTAATATGCATTTATTTTTTAAAATTTTTTTTCAACTATATTTTTATGGTGAGATATTAATTAGGTATTAAGAGTTGCGTATTATACCTAATGGAATAGTATTGCATTTTAGCAAGAGTAGGAAGTTGGAATATAATATAAATATAACAGTATAATATTAAAACACAAAAACAAAATTTTGATATTTGAATATTTGATAAACTCACAGATATATACAATAATTATATATTGTATATATCTGTGGATAAACTTATAAGTTGATCTTATCAGTAGATATACCATAGAGTAATTACTCTATGAGATATACATAGATAAACCTTGATAATACTGATTGTTTTATTTTTATCAAAATGAAAAAATAAATAAATAAATTGTAAATGGTCAAAAAAAATTTTTCAGAGTACCGTAATATTAAAATTAAAAATAAAAACAAATTTTTGCTCGCAATTTACGAAATATTCCAAAATATGCTAAATTGGTTGAATATTCTCCAACCCATGAAATATTCTCAAATATGCAAAAAAAACTTTTTTCTACGCATTCAGAATTGAACGAATAGTCCACATTTTTTACTCTCATAAGACTGCATTGACCCAGTAACGATATGTAAAAACATATAAATCCGGTCTTTAATTATAAGCATTGTTGTTATATTAGAAGACAAATAATTATAATTAGATGAAAACCAAAAAAAAATATTATTAAACTAATGAACTAATCTTTTTTATTTTTTACTGGGTTAGACATGTAAGTATGTACATTTTAATGTAATTAAGGCAGTAATAAAAGTTTAATTTCTAATTTTTTTTTTTTAATGAACATGTTTTCATTTAAATTAAATTTACAATTTTTTAATTACACTTATTATTGGAGTTTTTATACTTCTATGACAGTGGATTGTGGATGTCTTTTCAGTATTACAGAACACAAAATTTTATAAGATATTGTGGAACATAGCAGAAAAATAAAATTGTGCTTAAGTATATTTATTTTTTCAATGTATATTTTAAAAAAATTACATACTTAACAGTTTGCATATCAATTAATAGAAAATAATATAATTTATATAACTTTTCAATATAAGTAAAGACAAAAAATTATTGGTCTTAACAAACGTTTTTTTTTTTCTAAATTTCAAACTTTGGTAGAAGACTAATCAAGGTTTTTTAAGTTCCTTCATTCCTTGTACTTAATTCTAAAGGAAATGTTCTTAATACAATGTAATTTCCAAAGAGGGGAATAAATATCTATATTAAGTTGTATTTAACATGTATTTTAACTTTTAAGTTAAAGGAGCAGTTTTAATTGATCCTAGTTGGACCAACTATTAATTTGTATTAACCTAGTAAGACTTAATTCATACTCCATACTTTGAAATGTACCTATGTGATAAGTTTTTTTGAACTAACCAAATTTACTAAATAGTTATATACTTGTATAAGTAAATGTATGAAAATAAATAATAATATTATAACATAAGTAATTCAAAACAGAAATTTGTATACGGTTCATATTAAAGAAGAATATTAATTATTTATTACTTGACAACAATAATTTGAAACTGAAGGTGGTTATTTTGGTAAAATAATAAATATGAAGTTCAATAGAATTAAAAAATGTACATAACATTCTTACATTTTTTCTAAAAACACATACCCTTTGACCATAGGCGGTGGATTTCGATTATCGGCGGGTCGTTTGCCAGGCGTTGGCTGGCTCGGCACCATTGGGCCAGCACCGTGCCTCATAGGGCTAAATCCTTGAGTGGGGGGTCCACGAGCTCCAATCATGGCATTGGGTGGTACACCTTGAGGTATTGGACCACTTTGCTGGTACATGCCGGGTCTTTGCTGCATCTACATTAAACATACAGAATGATATTATAACTAATTCCATTATAGACGAATAAAATAAAATATAGGTATAAGCATACTAACCGGATACGTTTGATTCGGGTATTGACCAAATCTATTTTGTACATTCGGGTTGGTAGGAGTAGGAGGAAAATTCGACATTATAAAACCTATAGTTCAATAATTATTTCTGATTACTATACTTTCAAAATATTAATATTAATTGTTCATGTAAGTATTAAAAAAGTAAAAACGTTTACATGTAATGCAAAACTGTCTATGAATCGAATATTCGAATTGTAGATCTCTTGGCTCTTAAATTTTTCTGTAATTGTAAACAAACTACAATTTAAGCAATTTTGTTATCATCGGCATTCGGCACAACAATGTACAAACTCGAAAGACCACGGTTTTTAACGGGTTGAGTATTTTATACCTTGGTATAACTGATAAGTGGTAACTGATAACTGAAGGCGGGTTCACACTACACCGTGTCGTGTAATATAATCACGGTTACCTCAGTTACCAAACGATACCGCATAGTTGAATATATTCAACTTTTGACCGTGTGGTTACATTAAGTATGAACCCGGCTTTATCTGCACATAAATGTAACCACACGGTCAAAAGTTGAATATATTCAACTATGCGGTATCGTTTGGTAACTGAGGTAACCGTGATTATATTACACGACACGGTGTAGTGTGAACCCGCCTTAATAGGTGGGTCCTCTATCACGGTTATCTCAGTTACCAAACGATACCCAGTCCGTGGCCGTAAACACCTAGAGGAAATTCTGGAGCGGCAAACGTTGCAAACGTTTGATAACGGCGAAATTCGGAACGTCCGTTTGCTAAACGAAGGTGTAAACGTTTGCAAACATTGTAAACGCCCTAATCCAGCGTTTGGTCTGTTTAGTTCTAGTAACCAGAACCGTGGTTGACTTTGTTTGTACTTTTGCCGATCGTTATCACTATTACTATCACGACTTATCACGATTTACTTTTTATGTCATACACCACGACCGCGGTTTAACAAAATACCAAGCGCTCACGAATTTCTACCTCTTCAACGTTTCAAACATCGGAGTTTGTTCTGCAAAACGTTTGCCGCTCCAGAATTTCCTCCTAACCAGAGCGTGTTCCGTATACCACAAATACCTCAGAATAGATATGATTCATATTTCATATTATCACGGCTATTGATACTATATCTTAGCACAATATATTATTTCAGTACTTCACAAGTAAATAGAAATTACTAATTAGTAGTCTGGTGTAGAAGTCTTTTATCTAAAGTCGTGTCTCATATTCATATTATAATTTGTGATTCCATAGTAGATGATAATTATTAATTCTCAATATTTTATACTGGTACAGTGGTACATAGGTAGTAAGTTGATACCATAGTTATTACTTATTACGTACCGAAACGTCGAAACCTTAAAGAAACAGCACTTTTAAGTTTTCATTAGTATAATAAATTGAATATTTTAGTATATAATACAAAAGTAGTTTTACCATGTTTTTAAACTTCACCAAAAATATGTCGCTGACAAAAATCATTACAAGAACTTTCAGAACAACCGCAAGTAATATAATGTTAACTTAGTAGAAAATTGGGATGTTAGAATAAATACAAATAAAATTAATTTTACTTACATATTCTTTAGACATTGATTTACTGTGTATTTTTATTTTTTTTGTGATAGAAAAATTTATTCTATTCCAGTTCAATAAATAAATAAATAATTATTTATGAAAATGTATGGTTATTAACATTATTTAACTTTTTAATTTTAGCTAGACACAGAATAATTAAAATTCAAGATCAAGAAGACTTCAATAAACATGTACTTAATAGTAAAGAACCTGTGGTGATAGATTTTTTTGCTACGTATGTAAATATAAATTTTACATTTTACATAATATAAATATATTAGTTTGAATTTTTAGTAAATTTTTAAGTAATTTTAAGTATTTTAAAATAAAGTAAATGTATGCAGTGACGTCATTTATAGAAGTAAAGGTATACTTTTTCCATCCTTCATTTTTACATAGAAACTTGTTTTGCCTGTATTAAAAATAATAAATAATAAATAAATTTATTATATAATATGTAATTATTAGGACCAGGAATTTGATAACCTAAAAATCTTTAAAAAACGCACAAAAAATAATGTTATAATGACTTTTAAACATAAAAAATATCAAAAATTACTTTATAATGACAAAAAAAATGTATGTTTTATACAATTCATGTATCATAATTCGTAATTATTATAGGTGCTAGCTCTTTAATAATTTTTCCTATCGAAGGAGCCCTAAAATATTTTTTTGCAGTTGGAAATAAGTTGATCGACTTTTGGGAAATTGTTTCTGATTGACCGGCCCTAAAATATCTGCCTACAGTTTATTAAATCATTGTAGATTGCAACAACAAACGATAAAGATTATGAACGTCGATAATCAAGAAGCTAAAGGAAACTGAATGTGTTACAATAAAGTGTAACTTTCAACAAAAAAAATGCAAAAATATGTAAAAAAAAGTACTAAAATGAATAAAATACACTAAAAATACTAAAACAAAAAATTCCCTAAAAATTCTAAATAAAAATTGTACCATTAAATTCTATATTCCATGAATCAAATTTTTGTAAAGAGGAGCCTTGAATCAAAAAAAAGTATGCAAATGCATCAAGTTCCAGACCCTAGTAATTATATTGATGAGGGACCCATATTAAATTCCTGTCTATGGTACTGGTAAAAAGAGTAGAGTTAAAAATAAATTCATAAGAAATAAGTAAGATTTATGTTTTAAATTTTTTTTAAATATTAAAAAAAGCATACAATCAATTTAAATTATTTAAATATAAATACTATATTTCAATAACTGTATTAAAATATACATTTTTTTTTTTATCTTTTAGTTGGTGTGGACCATGTAAAATGTTACTTCCTCGAGTAGAAAAAATAATAGAAGAATATAAAGATACAATTCATCTTGCCAAAGTTGATATTGATGACAATGCTGAAATTGCCATGGAGTATGGTGTAAGTTCAATATCATACAGACTACATAGTGATTATTTTATTAGTAAAATAAATCATTATTAAAATAAAATATGAAGTCTTTCATTATATCAAAAGTTTATAGTCGTGTGCAGGCCTCTTTTTCAGGGTATGCAGAAAGCTGCCACTGGCACCCCCTAAAAGTTATTTTAAGAATTTAAAATTCTGATAAAATATATACACAATACATAAATATTGAAATATCTTACTGTTTAATTAAAACAATTATACATAATCATACAACTTGTACAGACAAAAAAAAAAAAAAAAAAAAAAACGTTTTCATATAAATAAAAATTATAATTTATCATAACACCTTTTTGCGTTGGGTAGCGTTTTTGAATTCATCATTGATGTCTTCGGGATTTAAAATAATAACTTTACTATCGAGCTTTTCCGTATCGACAGATCGATTGATTGACTATGGAATCCAATATTTTTATTTCAAAAATAAAAACTGAAATGTTGTAACAAATACTATGACAAATACAAAAAGTATGCATTTTGCAAATACCTGGTAATTGATAACCGATAACTGGATGTTTAATTTTTCTAATAGCACGGCCATAGGCAGTGGTATATTCATACGTCAGCATAGGCGTGCTCAACCTCCGGTTTCAGGGGCAGCAAGAGATTAATTCGGCCCATTTTTCAAATTCACCATTAAAACCAGCACATAGTTTTACTTTTTTACTATTGGATATCAAAATTAAAATTGTATTGGTTATTTGTTTTTTTGGATAAAAGGTTGTACAGTAAGGTACTAAGCCACTAAAAGTGTACTTTTCTACAAGCCTATATATAAAATATTTATCTATAGCTTATCAAAACAAAAAAAATCCTTTGTGGAAATATAATTTTACCGAGGCCCATTATTTAATATTTGCCGGCCCCGGTGGCCCCAAATTAAGTCCAGGGGCAGCATATGCTGCCTCTGCTGCCCCCGTGCGCACGCCTATGTACGTCAGACGTGGTTAGCATTGCAATTACCTTATTATCATTCTATACGTGAATCAAATTATGTTATCCCTGCCGTTAGTCTGATATAATTTCCCTCGTATTTAATCATATATTGTTATCATTATAAATATTTTAATATACGGACTAATTATTTTTCTAGCTCAAAAAAGATTATTTTCCATTCACCCCTCAAAGAGCTTCAGGGTATGCAGCTGCGCACGCCTATGCAAAAGTTATTTTTATTAACTTTTTTAAAATAACTATTTTACATAATTTGAGTTCATTAATAAATAACATAAGAGTATATATTATTTAAAAAGAATTTCAAAGGATTAGTTATAAATTTTAATATTTTTAAATTTATAACTTGTATTAACTTATAGTTTTTGTTGAGTAGATTTGTGTCCTAGGGTTAACTATTAATTTGAAATTTTATTTTTACACATAAAAATAATCTTTTTTTTTTTTTTTTAAATGCCCTGGGGCTTTATTATTTTGATGACCCAAAGATCTTTATCAACATGTTTAATAATTATATATATTTAACATTCTAAATATAAATTATATATACTAATGAGATTATCTGATTAGGAATATAATATTTTATTCATAAAAACATAAGATAACAATCAAAACTAGAAAGTTTTGTTATGATTTAAAATTGTCTGATAATGATGATTTTATTTTTTGTTATTTATTGTGAAAACAAACATAATTTATACAATATACATATACAATAGTTAGAGCTGTGCAGGTATGGTGCTGGATTTAATAAACCCTCCTTGGGTATAACCAAAGTAGCAGCGGGTATGACTGACATACAAAGCATTCACGAAGATATGAAGTTTCTCTTCCTGTACATACAACTTAAAATCTATGAACACCTGAAAGATTAAAGTACAATTTCAGTTTGATATATTTGCTATTCTTCTTGGTCAGTAATTCCATTATAAATTTTGAAGGACCAATATTTTAAACACCAACAAGGTTATGATCCCAAATATTCAAATTAATTATTATCAAATTTTTGAGGACAGTCCCCTGAATTCTATAACTTGTCCTTTTCATAAAAATGGTATTTTATTATTTTTAGATTCTGAGTGAAACAATGAATGTATTGATTTTACAAAGATGTGTATTTTTTTTTTTTTTTGTCTGTGTACACGATAAGTAGTCAAAATAATGCTTCGATTTTCAACTTCAGTATCTTGTTCGATTGGAAAGTGAATATCGTTGGTGCATTGGGGAGGTTAACATTTAAAATACCTAGTAATTTTCAAAAGTGCCTAGAAAAACGGGAATTTTTACGCAAAATTGAATTAGGTTTTTGGTAATTTTTACTGGTTGTTTATATTTGTATTTTCTATACACGATAACATTTTTAAACTATTTTGATTTATTTTGAACTATTTATTTTTCTAAAAATATCAATAAAATTTCATTTGTTAGTTAAAAAAGCTTGAAAATTTAATAGAAGCATCCTAGTATATTGTTTCAAAGGCAGATGAAAAATATTAAATAATAATAATAATAAATTTTACAACATTGGATTTTCACTCGATTTCTCATGTAGCGATTTCCTTATTTTGTTGTAATTCAAAAACAAATAACTGTAGAATGTAGATACATGAAAATTTTACTGAATGTTTATATTAGCGTTTCCTATACACCATACAATTTTTGAAAATTTTTTGAGCTGTTTACGGATATTTTCAGTTTTCAATTTTTTTAGTTTTTTTTTTCTATAAATATCAATTATGTTTTATCTGTTGGGCCAAAAAGTGTAAAAATGTAATACAAGGCTTCTGATTTATTGTTACAACATCAGTTAAAAAATATTAAAAATACATAGGCACAATTTTTTTTTATAAGCATTTAAAGATCGCATTTTGACAAAATTTATCAAATTTAAAATTGTATAATTATTTTGTAGTTAAAAATTTATAAAATGTTCAACTTTCATATCTAAGGATTGAAAATTTAAAACAAGATTTCACATAAGTAGTTAATTCTGTTTCCAAAAATTCTGAAAAATACATACCCACAGTTTATTTTTATAGTAATTTTAAGTTCAAATTTGGACGAAATTACATAAAAAAAACCTAGAATAACTATATTAGTTATTTTATTGTGATTGTATAATATTATTTGTGGGTACTTGAAACTTCTAAAGTAGGTAGGTACATTATTATATATTTATGATAGTACCTATCAGGGTTTGTTCTTGATGTATAACGCATTATATTGTTATAAGTACCTAATAGATATTGTGATATGATTAATTTGGAATTTATTATAGGTCAATTTTTTTTAATACCTTGGATAAGTATGTAATATGTCTTATATACCTAGACTGACATACCAACTCCGCTCAGAATCGTTTTTCTTATACAATGATATTATATCATTGAATTCAAATTTAATACCATCCATTATTCAGTGACTTGTAACCTACTGTACAGCAGAGCACCTTTTTTTATTGATTTAAATGATATTTTAGGTTATACATATTTGATTTTTATTACTATATTATTATTTTTTTCATATTATTGGATGAATCTTTTCATTTTCATATTCTGAAGCAGAATTGTTTTGAAGTATTCCAAAATACTAAAAATTAAATGTTGGTTAAGTTGATCAAGTGTATTACTAAATATGTAAAAGCGAGGTTCTAAAACATTCTACATATTATTATTGAGCCTCTCTACTTTGTTTATGTAATCTTTGATTACTTATAACCAGACCTTTTAGGCCAACAACTTTTTGAACTAAAACAATTAAATATGTGAAAAATCCTTACATTTTTTTTAATACCCAGAAATTTTGTGTTTTTATAAAATATGAATAATTATTTAAAAATATTCTATATTGCACGGGTATTTTATTTAAATTTATATATTAATACTAAATAGTAAATACAACTAAATTTGTTTTGTTGTAATATCCAAGAGTCTTACATTTAAAATCAATGTAAAATCATGTGAATTTTGCATATTATTAAGTCTAATATATTATGATAATTTGATTTACTATAAACTAACACCCATAGATTTTTAATTTTATCATTTCTTAAAAAACATAATCGTCAAATTGTAATATTAATTAAACATTTTATAACTATTTACAATTTAAGCTCTTAATTGAAGTTTTGAACCTCTGAACAATACTTTCATTTGCTTACTATATTATGCTAGTTATCTATCAGTTTAATTAAAGTAATCTTTATTTCTGTTACATTGATCATCCTAAAATATATTAACAAAAATATACAAATGCCTTAAAAAAATATTTATTCAAAAAATTGTAACTAGCGTAACACTATTCTAAATCAAACAAACGTTTTTTTTTTTAGGTCTCAGTTGTACCAGAACTAATATTAATGAAAGATGGGAAAGTTCAAGGAAAAATGATTGGACTACAAGATGAAGATAAATTAAAACATTTTATTTCGAAGCTAACTGAGCCTACAATAGAAAAAAAATAATATATTTAATTTATGGAATTATGTTCTATAAGTTATTAGATTCAGTTAGATTTATGGTTTTATTGTTATTTATTCAAAAACATATAATTGATTAAATGTATCAGTCAAACATTTGAATAATGGTCCTTGCTCGTTGATATTTAACTTCTTGTGATGAATTTAATTCCTGTTGGCCTTCGTTAGAAGATGAAAATTCTGAGATGACTTTATTCGCGTCTTGAAGAATTATACTGCGAATTTGACCCTTGATAGTTTGAAGGTATTCTACTAAAATGTCAAAATGTTCTTTAGATACCTAAAAATAATAATAATATATAAATTATTTTTTTTTATTCAATGTTAATACTTATATATTAAAAATAAAAAAAATATATACATTTTTTTTAATAACAGTATTATTATAATATATTAAAAACATTTTAGTCTCTGATTGTTGAGCTATAATAGTATTAAGTATTACTCATAGCTAAAAAAAAATTAAAATTAAATATTAAAAATGTATTCGTGTATAAAAAATACTTGCCTTCAGAGGATCATAAGTGAAGTGAATCAACCAAAGTTGATAAATTTTTTTGAACCTCCAATTTGTACGGTCATTTTTCCATTGCATCAAATACTCCAAGGCTCGTTCTTGTCTGGGTGTACTAATGGCAGTAGTATTTTCTTCACATTTTTTTGCATTTTTTTGTTTATTTTTTTTTGCCTTCAACTTCTTTATATAATTCAATTTTTTCCGTTTGTTTAAGCTAATTAGTTTCAAATTGCTAGCACTACTTTTCTGATCATCTTTTTCACTTTTTACATCAGCTGCAAAAGTTACTCTCTTTTTTATTGGTACATCACATTCAAGATTTGCATCATTATCTGTAGATTTACGTTTTTTCTTATTGCGTTTTATATCAGTTATTGATTTGATCAAACCATCAATATTCATATTTTTTTCATCCCCATTCTCACCATTAACTAGATTTTCAGGAGCTGTGTTTTGGTTCTGCTCTCTTTCAGTTATGGTATGTTCTTTGCTAATATTATCTGTATCAATTTTAATGTAAGTATCTGCTGATGGTGTATAAAGAACACTCTTAGATTCATTCTTTTTTTTCTTCAATGCAGCAATTGGATTTTTTATCTTAAACTTCTTTTTTAGAACACTTTTTAAAGACATTGTGTTATGGAAAATAATTAAAACTGATTGTATTAAATTTGAATGTTCTTTATTAATTTGTAATGAATGTGGTAGTAAGATAATACGATACAACACAATCAATATTTTGTTCTTTTTAAAGAATACTAATTAATAACTGACGAGAGGTATAAAAGCCAGAAAAAAAGATTATTTTTTTATTCAGCTGGTGTAAAATGTTATAACTAAATTAGTATACAACTACAATTTACAACAGTCAAAAGTTTGATCCATACTCTATAATTTGACATGCCTCATTTCACAATAGTCTTGGTACTGAACAATCGTCGGAAAATTAAAAATACTGATAACAGCACTACAAAAGTTTAAAGTACGTATCACTCTGTATCAGTAGGTATTCACTATTCGATTATTGATTAATATAAGAGATATTATATTATATTAACCTACAATTAAGTTTTAAGCACGACTTGCAGATAGCTAAACAATGGTTTTCAGAGGTTTATTTACAAATAACAATAACCACGATTTTATTCAGGTTAACGTTAACCTAACCTAATCCACTATCTGAAACAGCTGAGAGCCGAGAATCACTAGCGCTCGTAGTGATTTAAATATGTTAAATATATATAATATCGCAACGAAATGACAATGGAACTTAGTTTTTTTTTTTTAAAGTTCAGTACTTGAAGAGATATATTATAATATAGTAGTTAATCCATATTATAATACTACTTTGACAATTTTTTCTTAAGACAAAATACTTGTACTCTGGGTCTTCAAACGACACCTATACAGTGTACATAATATAATGTTAAATGTTAATCCCCCTGCATTTAACACAATACATTAAATTTCTTCAAATAACCCCTGCCAGACTGTTGTAATATTAATGGGAACAGCTGCAAAAGAAAATGTTTACAAGACGTTATCGTATAGCCGAGAGTCAAGAGCCCTTTATAATTATTTTTTTTTTATTAGGGTTGAGGCTTCGACAACAAAGATCATTAGCCAGTGGTACTGTAGGGGGGGAACTGTAGGTTGTTAACACGTGTGTGGGTTTTGGCAGAATTTTCGATTTGGGCACCCGTAGGTATCTGCCAGGGCCTAAAGGCTAAAATACATCTGATTTCGGGGGACACGCTTATTAATTTAACTGTTACTTTTGGGCTTTGACAGATTTCTATAGCAAAAAAAACCTGTGGGGTTTAAAACCCCAAAAATAACCCCCTCTTTTATATACCACTTACTCTGTACGTGAGTTAGTGAGGTAACTTTCATAAATATTTTAAGTCACTAAAAGCAGTAAAAGCCTATACTAAGCCTTGTTTGTAGTAAATTGGGAAATATGTAAATATGTTTGTAGGTTACCATCATCAATTAGAAAATAATTAATGTAACGGCATACTTTATAAGAATATTAAGGTTTTTTAAAAAACAAATTTTAAAATATTAAATATTAATATAAAATATATATAATATTTTAAAAATATTAGAAAATAATATTGGGCTTGTTAGTTAAATAAACTGTTATAATATAATATTATTATGTATGTAGAACCTTTTAGTTATATTTATTAAATAAGGAAAAGTAACTAGCTAATTCTTCAAAGTCCAATTTATGATTATAATTATCTGTTTTTTTAAAAAAATATTTTAACATATTTCAGACTTAAAATAAATAAAAACACATATTTATAATATGTTATAGTATAGGTACCTAACTATATAATTTTATGACAATATGCTATAGTTTACAATGCTCTTACTAGTTAACTCTTCAGTACCTATAGGTTTCAGTAAACAATATTGTATTTCAATAGACACAACATAGAATAATTTAAATATATTATGTACTTGTATGTTTAGTTGTTTAATATATTAAGGCAAGTGCCTACTTACTTTGTATTGACCCATTATCATTTCTTCTTCTTTTTTATAACAAACTTGTCCATAGTATAGAAATAAAATAAGTAATTAGTTAAATTAGTTAACAGAATAGGTAACTTTTAAATAAAAATATTAAATGATTAATGTTTGTTATTTCTACAAAACTAAAAAACACGTCATAAAACTTGGGACACACATTTGTCAATCAGGGGACACACTTTGATTTTCAGGGGTCACAAATTGTGTCAGGGGACACAATATTTTAGCCCCTGGCGCCCCGCCACTATCTGCCATGCCCGGGTGGGGGATGGCGGCATTTGTTCTCCGGACACCGTGACTTGCCCGAAGAAAAATGCCGCCCGTGACCACGGGATCGAACCGGCGCCGGCAGCGTCGCAACCGATGCCTTAGACCGCTCGGGGCTCGGCCACTCCGTCCCCCCCTTTATTATTATATTTTATTTTACATTATGTTTTGTTACATAGTATTAGTATTTAGTATATACTATATAGTACCTATATTATTATATTATTAATTATTATATGTATTTCGGTCGATGAAAATCAACTATATAACATATTATTGTTATTCATTTCTACGGTTGCGGCCCAAGGTAATCTTTTTACCTTTCCACCTATCCCGATAATAGGTAGAAAAGTATACTATTTAAGTGATTATCAAAACGAAATAAATTTGCGTTCGATACGTATTTTTACATAAATATAACTACCTATATCGTATTCACGGTTCACACTATCACCAATATTCGGCGAGGTAATAATTTCCAGTCCATTAAAGATAAAAAAAATAGCAAATAAACTGTAAGATTGCAAGGTTGCTAGTGGATCGCAGTTGTATATTGTGCTGTTTGGTTCTTCGTTTTATAAAGTGTATAGGTATGATGGAAAAGTATGAAATGTTAAGCGAAAAAGATAATATTGTAATACTTACCAACAGGGCCACTCCGGCCGGTCTGGAAATGGAAATTTTCCAGATGGCCTGGACCATACTATGGCCCGGTGGCCTGGCCATTCTGTTAGTTTTTTTTTTTTTAATTTAATTTAATTCACAAAATATTAGTTAATGCTAAATGCGTCGTAAATTTGTTTCTATTAAATTATTGTACCTATTACAAATATTATTAATGCAATAATAGTACATTGTGATAGCCTCGTACAATCGTAATCGTATACTCTTATGAGAAAGCTTTGGATATAAAATTACAAAATATTTGGTACATAAATATAGACATCAAATAAAATCGAAGCAATATAATATTGACATAGGTAGGTCGGTTATTTTTATAATAAAACACCCATTTTAAACATTGAAGTATTTAAAAAACAGGCTGAGAAATTCAATGACCAATGATTATCTTGAGTCTTTTATGCTAATGGTCATTGAAAATAAAATTCACATGGAAATAGATAACAATATTATCATAAATGCAGTTGGTGAGAAATCTAATCTATTTTCTAAATTATTATTATGAATGTATAAATCTTTTTTATTATAATATATTGTTTACAATGTATGTATTTATCTATTACTTATTACCTTATATCTACTATACCTAAACAATTAAAACACAATGTATAATATAATTATTAATATTTCGTTGATTTCAACTATTAAACCATACCTACTAATTTTATTTTTCAGACTTTCAGGAATACTGTACATAGTATGGTATATTAATATAATGTGTTAGAAGACAGAAGTTAAAAGAAATAGCAAGATAGTGAATGAAATACTTTTATAATACTAAAAGTAGTTTTGAAATGGGTAAATAGAAAAACCAAATTCGAGCATAGCGAGAAATTTGGTGGGTGGCCTGGATAAATTTTAAACTCCCGGCCTGGATTTGGTTCCCACTCCGCCCCTGCAGTTACAAATGAATTTCGATTTCATAAATTATTAGCAAATTAAATAGAAAAATGGTGTTAGCAAATAAAATTGTAAAGTTTTGTTTAACGATACAATAAAAAAATTATCCAAAGTAAATTTGATACAATCATGAAGCCAATACTAAACAGATATTATACGTAAAAAAATACGTAATATCATTAAAAGAAAGGCAACTGAAAATATTTTGTGATTGTGAGTGACGTTCAAAATTAATTCATGGTGGTTTAAAAGAAACTTGGCAACATTTTCCTATGTAGTCGTTATAGGTATGGATTCGTTATATCATTTATAATAATCATAAACTAGACATAAGACATATTACAATAACGAATCATTGTTTTGAATTTTTAAAGTTACATTATATGTACCTATATAATATAACAATAATAATTAATAATACGTACCTACGTGTAAAAACCTCGTGTTTGTGCTAGAGCGACCGTCCATCCTTCCATCATTCAGCGTGATTTTGTGTGTATAAAACAGAGTTAGGTTTAATGTTTAAAACGGTAATCAGAAAAAATGAGTCCCGGTAAAAAAAGTCTCACACTATAAAAAAAAAGTCCCGGAAAAAAAGGTTAGTTTGAAATTCACCAAAAATCGTATTCTTGTACTGTTCTAATTGTGCTTTATATTTTAGTGTGTAATGTATGAAATGCTTGTACATATTATATGTGTTAGATTATATAACAGCCGTAACTCACAACATACGATAGAGGTTAGGCTAATGATTTTAGTATATTTTGTAGAAAACTCGATAGTTTAGCATTTTTACCAGAAAACAAAGTTTTAGAGGGAATGGATTTTTTAAGAACAATTATGCCACCGGAGGCAACAGATTTCGTCGATTATTTTGATACCACGTATGTCCATGGGTCTTACAGAAGTGTTCAGCATAATCCGAATAATGGTATCAGACTTCGAAATATTGCACCACTCTCAGGGCCGTCCTTTGAGGGGGGCGTGGGGGGGGGGTGTCTAACCCCCCCACTCATGATTTTTTAAATATTTAGTCGGCAAATTGGACACTTGGTAAAAGTTATTTTTTACAGACATTTTAAGTTCAAATTTGGGACGAAATTACATATTAAAAACCTACCATTTTATTGTGAGTGTATAATACTATTCGTGGGTACTTGAAACTTCTAAAGTACACTATATATTATATATCTATGATAGTATCAGGGTTTGTTATTGATGTATAACGTGTTATAAGTACCTAATGGATATTGTGATATGATTAATTTGGAATTTATTATAGGTCAATTTTTTTTTAATACCATAGATATGTATATAATATGTCTTAAACCTAGACTGACATACCGTCTTCGCTCAGAATCGTTTTTCTTATACAATGATATTGTATCATTGAATTCAAATTTAAAAGCATCCATTATACAGTGACCCACTTGTAACCTACTGTACAGCAGAGCGACATCCACTTACCCACCTTTTTTCTTCTTATTCATATAATTTTGCATTTTACTGTTTAAATAATCATGAATTTTGGCAATAAAAATGAAACAAATTCCGGCAAACGAAAGCGGATTAAATTAGAGTGCTTGGAATGTGGCAAAACATTTGACAATGATTATAAGCAAAAACATGAAAAAAATATACATAATGGTAAAAAAGTCGGTACCAAACATTTTGGTGCTCCTAAAAATCCATTCGAAGCTTCTAAACCAAATTCAAAACAAGTAAGTAAAAATCCTTAAAGTACTTAAAATAAATAATACTAACTATCAGTATTATGTTATTAACAAATAAAAATTAGTAAATTGTATTAATATTTATGTAAGTAGATATAGGCAGGTACTAAGGTACCTAATGGTATAAATTAAATAATAATATAAATATAAATATAATATAGTAGAAAACGTATTCGAGCGAAGCGAGAAAAAAATTTTTCAGTCGGCAAATTAATAGATCTACCACCCCCCCATGAATTGTTGTTCGGGACGGCCCTGTGTAGTATGTATAATGATGTACCTATTTCAGTGTAAAATCTAATGTGCGGTCATACCTATAGTTAATATATTATTATTGTACAACTACAACTGTCAAAACTCACATACCTTCAAAAAGTGATTTCCTATACTACAAAAGATAGGTATCAGGTTTTGTTCGGATTAGGATATTACGACTCAAGTCAATAATTATGTAGAAAATATGGTATCGGTACATGCACGTATACACGGGGGTTTAATGGTTCAAACCAGCTAAACCGAAATGTTTTTAAACAATATTATTTTTGGACATGCAGTATTATATTATTATTTTACCAATGTAAAATACAATTTTGATTTTTTTTAAATATTATTTTGTATCAACTATTTGAGTCAATTTGACTATATTATTAAGCGTTCTACACAATACACATTATTATTGTTTACAATTCTTGTATCCGCCGGTGTAATGCGTTATTTTATGATTCATTCCGCAGTCATTCGTCGCCTTTATATAGTGCTTGATGGCTTGAATTTTTCTTGGAACATACTCTTGGATACTACTTTTGGATTCTACTTTTGGATTATACTCTGTATAATCTGAGGTTTTTTATTTAAAATATATATTTTAACGATTTTTAGAGGTACGTCGTCCTGGCACCCGTAACTCGTAAGTCATCATAATCCCCCCTTACCTATCTCATTTTTTTGTACCCGATTTGTATCCATTTGAACCCCCCTTAAAAAAATTTGTACACATCTCCTTTTTACGGAAAACCAAATCCCCCGTCCGGGTGCTGTGACGACGTCGTCCTGGCACCCGGAACCACCAAATGTCAACCGATCGATCCCGGACATATTTCATTTTTTTGTACCCGATTTGTATCCATTTGTCATTAAATCTGTAAAAGTTGATTATACACTCAACAAAACGAAAAAAAAGAAACAATATTTTCTTGTGTTCACAAAATATGTTTATTATAGTAGAAAAGGCCGCAAATTAGAAAAAAAACCGAAATTTAAATGTGTGAACAACAATTTAAAAATTTTGAATTTTGAAATGACTTAAGTTTAAAGAAAAAAAAATACGACGGACAGGATAGACACAATAAACAAGGGGGGAGGATGCGAGATGGCGATTGGTGCAGAAATGCAGTGTTGCTGGCCACTGGTCACCTCTGCACGTTCTCCGACCTGTCCCCGCGGGTTGACGAGTGTCCCTGGCGCGTTTGCTCGGACGCTTGACGACCTTGCCCAGCCGGCGAGGCCAGACCGAGACGGCCACGGGAGCGACCACGGTTGAAGGCGACGGACGGCGGCTAGTGCGCGATGTCTTGCGCGTACTGACGGTCGACGGCGTGACGACTCGGCCGACGGACGGCGAAGACCAAGGCGCTGAGCGAGAGAAGTGAGATTCTGTGCTGCGGAACCGGTGGGGACGATCGAAGCGGCCGACGTGGGATTACCGCGGGGTGAAAAGGCGAGAGCCAGCGGTCCACAGCGTGATCCTCGACTCTCGGTAATTTTCGCCCTGGCGTCGTCCCTTCGGCCGCCGCGCGCCGCCAGACCCTGAAACGGTTAAGTTTCTGCGAGTCCGGCGCCGCTGACGTCCCCGTGTTCCTAGCACGCAAATCTCCGTACCACTCACCCCGTGCCTAGGTCTCCGCCGCTGCCGTCGTACCGAGTCGGTGTACCGTCGGGGCGGAATCGTTGCCCGGTACCTCTATACTAGTCGCCGTGCCGTCGCCGTCCACCGTCGCCGTCGCTCCGCGTGACCGTAACTGCGGTCGGGCGCTCACCGAGCCGCCAGAGGGTCTCGCGCGTCATCGACGACCGAGCTCGCCACGCCAGCTAACCCGTCGTGCCACGGGTGCAGGTCGGAGAACGTGCGCGGGTGACTTGCCGCCGCGCACCGTCCGTGCTCTTTCCCGCATCCTCCCCTCCATTCCGTCGCCGTCTTCCTGTCCGCCGTCTTCGCCCAGGGGGGCGAGCTTCGGACGTCTCCTTATCGGTGGCAGAAGCAGCAAAGGCCGCGGAAAAAGCGTCTCAGGCTCTTCCACCTCTTTGGAGGCGCATCGCTGTCTTCCCGTACAGTCGTGTCTTCGTCGCCGAGCGGTGCTGTCGTTGGGATCGGAGCTAGCTCCGACTCTGCAACAGACGACAGCGCGTCGCCGCTCGGCATTCCACCACCGTGCGAGGAGATGGTCTTCTCGACGTCTTCTGCCGACGCCTCTCCCGCTGCACCTCCGAGAGTCGAGTCTCCGGACTCCGACTCCAGGGTCTGAACGTCACCAGTAGTGGTGACCGTGTCAATGGCAGACAGGATGGGCGCGACTAGACGAACGAGATATTCTTCCGTTTTATCGGCAAGGGCTCCTTCCATTTTGTCCGCAAAAATATCCTCCAACATTTCCATCAATAACACGTTTACCGCAGCGCGGTTGATGTCGCAGTTGTTAGTTGCCATACTTTATGTTTTGAATAACGAAGATAATTTTTGAGTGTACTTTAGGATTCGATCGAGAGTTAGAAATGAGCCAAATAAGATTATTTCAACACATAGACCGATCTCCTAGAAAATCTCCCGGACGACGGTGTGTGTTACTAGCCAGCTACTATGTTTATCGTTCTGGTCGGCCAGCAGCATTAGAATTTCGAGCGCGTTAACAATAATAATATGATAACAATTTTATTTTATTTGCAAACAATTCCCAACACATTTTCAATTATATAAATACAGTAGTAAGTTTGCTGACCTCATATAAGCAAAAGCTTGGGTTGAAGGTGAGAGGTTCTCAAATTATACATCAAATTTAAATTCAAATAATATCAATAAAGTACAATATAAAATTTACTTAATACAAAATAGAGCGTTAATTTTTCTAAAGACCACTATTATTATTGATACCCAGTGACACGGTCGTAATTAAAAAAAAAATAATAACTGTACGACGGTCTGTGATGTATAGTATATCGAAGCAGGACTTAAATTATTTTGTAGTTAAAAAATAATAAAATATTTAATTTTTATAGCTAAGGATTGAAAATATAAAACAATGATTCTCTTGAATAGTTCATAGTTCATACTGAAACCAAACAGTGTGAAAATAATATATAAACACAATTATTTTTTACAGATACTTAAAGTTCAATTTTGGATGAAATTACATACTGTAAAATGAATTAGTCTAACTAGACTGGCTTGCAAGGAAAAACAGTACAAATATTTTTGGGTTAATAACGCCGAAATATTGGTTAAAAAGGATGATGGTGAGAAATCAGAAAACTCTAAGAACCAAATCAGATAAGGATATAAATAAGTTGTAAGTTTTTTATACTAGCTTCTATCCTCCCGAGGCCCATCACGTATTTAAATTTTGTATTACCACTTGCCTAATGTCTATTTCAATGGACATTATCAAACACATGTTTACCCTTCCAAATTATCAATATTTTAAGGTTAAATTGACATAAGTATAATATAAACAACAAAACATGGTGGGCTTTTGTGGGGATAAGAGAAAATGTCCACTGTAGTGGACAATGGGTTTGTAAAAATGCAAAAATAAAATTAAGCTTGGGCGCTAAAGCAGTAATAATAATTGTCCATTATAATGGACATTGGGCCTCAGGAGGCTATAAAATATTTCTATGTTACCCTAAAATTCTAATAATTATATACATAATCACTTTTTACTATGGAATCTAACATTTTAAAAGATATTAATTTATTCAAAAACATAAATACTGTAATTTTAGATAACTTTAGTAATGTACCTACCTACAAATATGATGAATAATAATAAACGACATTTTGATGAATTGGTGTTATTGTTAAACACTTATACATTAAGTTTTGATATAATTTTTCTGTGTAAAACCTGATTGGATTATGACTTACAATTTTTATTAAATGAATATCAAACAATTAACTCTCTTGGGAAATTAAATAAAAGTGATGGAGTTACTATATTTATTAAAGTAATAAAACCTAGAATAACTATTTTAGTTATTTTGTTGTGATTGTATAATATTATTCGTGGGTACCTACTTGAAACTTCTAAAGTGATCTTTTATATATCTATGATAGTATCACGGTTTGTTGTTGATGTATAACGCGTTATAAGTACCTATAACGGAAATTGTGATATGATTAATTTGGAATTTATTATAGGTACCTACCCATTATAGGTCAATTTTTTTTAATACCATAGATAAGTATGTAATATGCCTTATACCATTGATTTTATAATATTATAAAATCAATGCTTATACCTAGACTGACATACCGTCTCCGCTCAGAATCGTTTTTCTTATACAATGATATTATATCATACATCATACATTCAAAAATAAAAGTTGTTATTATATCAAACGAAATATGGTTTCTTTTTTTGGTACTAAGAGTGAATTTGTATTTTAATTCATTTCAACAGCATAATGGGGCCCATGAACATGCTGTTCTGAGGGCCCATGAAAAGTTAAAAAGACGTACCAAATTTCAATACAATAAAGTACCTATTGAGATTTTTGATCACATGAATGGTACTACTAATATTAATTAAGATCATAGAATAATGTTCTGCATTATTCAAGAGCATTTAAGTCAAGGTATTTAAGTCATAAAATAGGAAATGGATTTGGTAAATTTGAATTCAACAATATATCGTTACTCGTTAGGTATATACGAACAACGATTCAAATTAAAAACGGTGTGTCTATATTACTAAGTTTCAACATATTTTTGATATCTTTGCTAGTAAAGGAATTTATTTTACTATTAGTAATACACTACTACACTACTACCTATATAATATACAGAAGGTTAAATTAACTTTATCCGAAAACATTGAATTTTAAAATGTCTTTGTGTGTATAAAATATAGTCATATACTTGCAAGTGCCTATACGAATAATAAATGTAAATTACAACAGAATATAAATTGTTATAACAATATATTGTATCATTTGTTTAATATCCAATTTAGTCAAAATTTGAACTTAAAATATCAGTTAAATAAAACAGTATTAATTTATTATTTTAACAACCATACCACCCCTTGTCCTGATGTCTTTATTTATAATACTCTGATTCCCAGTGCTTCGAATGTTAAATATCTTGGCTTGACCATTGATAAAAGACTGACCTGGGCCCAGCATATTAAGCCCAAAAAAATTAATCTAAACTTACGCCTACGATTACTAAAAAACCTCATCCACAATAATAAATATACTCACATCAATACCAAATTACTAATCTATAAATCACTACTAAAGCCTGTTTGGACATATGGCCTACAGCTTTGGGGAAACGCAAAAAAACTAACATAAACAAAATCCAAACATTTCAAAACATTGCAATTCGCAAATTAGTTAATGCCCCTCCCTATGTCTCTAACCACATAAAGACCTTAAAATGCTGTCAGTCTCTGAAGAAGCTAAAGCATATTATAAACGTTTCCATTTACGCACTTTAGCCCATCCCAATCCTCTTGTCAGAAATCTTGCCAATCCTACTATCCCTGGTAACCCGCCTAGACGGTTGAAATGAAAATGGTGTCGTCAGTGCCGTAACTAGGCTACTTGAGGCCTGTGTGCAAAACCAAAATATTGAGGTCCCTTATTATCTTTTTCAATACACAAATCAAAATTCAATACATCAAAAATTTTTTTGCAATTTTTAAAGTCAGCAGGCAAAAAAAGGGGGCAAGTGGGTGTCACTCTGCTGTACAGTAGGTTACAAGTGGGTCACTGTATAAGGGATGGTATAACATTTGAAATTGAAATTGAATTCAATGATATTATAATATCATTGTATAAGAAAAACGATTCTGAGCGGAGACGGTATGTCAGTCTATAGGTATAAGACATATTATATACATATCTATATGGTATTAAACAAAAAATTTACCTATAATAGCCAATAGGTACCTATAAATTATAATAAATTCCAAATTAATCATATCACAATATCCATTAGGTACTTATAACGCATTATACATCAACAAAAACCATGATACTATCATAGATATATAATAGTACACTTTAGAAGTTTCAAGTACCCACGAATAATATTATACAATCACAACAAACTAACTAAAATAGTTATTCTAGGTTTTTTATTATGTAATTTCGTCCAAATTTGAATTTAAAATATCTGTAAAAAATAACTGTGTTCATATATTTTTTTTAGATTTTTTGGTTACAGTATGAACTATTTATGAGAACCTTTGTTTTAAATTTGTAATCCTTAGCTATAAAAACTGATCATTTTATAATTTATTAATTACAATGATTGATAATTTTCGATTAATTTTGATAAATTTTGTCAAAATTCGATCTTTAAATGCTTATAAATAAAAATTGTGAGTATGTATTTTTAATATTTTTCAATTGCTATTGTAACAATAAATCAGGAGCCTTGTATTAAATTTTTCCACTCTTTGGCCCAACAGATAAAATTTTATTGATATTTATAGAAAAAAAAATTAAAAAAATTGAAAGCTGTAAATGTCCGTAAACAGCTCAAAAAGAATCAAAGTATTTTTAAAATTGTATGGTGTATAGGAAATGCTAATATAAACATTCAGTGGAATTTTCATGTACCTATCTACAGTTATTAGTTATTGAATTACAACAAAATAAGGAAATTGCTACATGAGAAATCGAGTAAATATCCAATGTTGTAAAAATTTGAATTTCAAACGCTCATAAAAACTTAATTTGAATTTCTTATAGACATTTTTTTTTTTTTGATAAAGGTAGATAATCTTATAAGGAATCTTGTATTACATTTTCAATTCTTAGATTTAAAAAGGGAAAATTTTTACGAATTTTCTTAACTCAAAATAATTTGCTAATTTTCGTGATTTTTCCATATTTTGTCAATTTTTGAACTTTAAATACTTATAAAAAAAAATTGTGAATAAGGATTTTTAATATTTTTCATCTGCCTTTGAAACAATATACTAGGAGCCTTCTATTAAATTTTCAAGTTTTTCCTTAATTTTTATGTTGTTTTTCCCGGTGCTTGTGAAAACTACTAGGAAAGTTTTACTTTTGACCCCCCAAAGTACCAACTAGATTCACTTTCCTATCAGAAAAGGTACTGTTGAAGAAAATACAAGCACTTTTACTGTCCTAAAACGTGATGACAGACACAAAAAAAAAGTAAAAATTAAAAAATTAAAAAAAAAACACACATTATTGTAAAATCAATACATTCATCGTTCCACTCAGAATCTAAAATTCGTGCTTAAACAAAAAAAAAATTTTTAATTTAAAATAATCTATAATTTTAAAACAATTTCTCAAGGCTTAATATAATTAATATTTGGTGAAAACTTCAATGGTCTACGGTTATTAGTTTTCGAGTTATATCAAAAAATAAAATTTTTGTTTTAGGTAAAAATGACAATTTTTTTTATTGACGCTTTTTATTATCTAAAACTAAAAATATCGGTTTCGATCTCCAAAAAGTACCAACTAGATTCACTTTTCTAACAGAAAAAATGCTGATCTCGAAATTCGGAATATTTTTACTATCCTGCAATGTTGATGACCGACAGAAATGAAAAAATTATACACATCTTGTAAAATCAATACATTTGTTCGTTCCTCTCAAAATCTAAAAACAGTGATCACGACTCCATGCTATATAAAAATAATGAAAAAATATTGGTTTCGTTTCCAAATCAATAATAAATAATTTATATATTTTAATAATTTTATATTAGTTTAATATTAGTCTTTATAGATCTTTTGAGGCCTTTAGATGTATTATGAGGCCTGAGGCCTGTGTGCGGTGCACACTTTGCACACCCGGTTTTTACGGCACTGGGTGTCGTGATCTATTGCTACCTAATATTAATATAAATATTAATTGAAAAAAAAAAAAAAAAAAAACTGAAAATATAAAAAAAAAATTTTTTAAAAAAATTTAAGGCAAATTGAAGTGTTACTAATGAGGTGCATCAGCCTGGCACCCCGAAATGGAAATTTCGTACTTCTTTTTTTAGATAATTAGTAAACAATTTGTAACAATTTGTAACGCAAGATTTGGAATTTGTAACACAAAATTTCACCCTTAAATCGACGTTCCAGTGTTAGGGGTGCTGAGCTGACGTCAGCCCAGCGCCCGAAATTGAAATTTCACAGTTTTTTTTGTTTAGAAAATTAGTAAACAATTTGTAACAATTTGTAACGCAAGATTTGGAATTTGTAACACAAAATTTCACCCTTAAATCGACGTTCCAGTGTTAGGGGTGCTGAGCTGACGTCGTTAAAAGTCAAATTTCACACTTTCTTTTGTTTAGAAAATTAGTAAACAATTTGTAATAATTTGAAACGCAAGATATGGAATTTGTAAAATAAATTGCATCCCTTGAATTGACGGTCCAGTGTTAGGGGTGTTGGGTTGACTCCGAAAGTTAAATTTCATACTTTTACACTGAAGATTTATTCCATGATATTATTTTATAAAAATAGAGATAACCTATGTTACTTTTGATTTTTGAACAAGTTTTAAATGTATAATAATTAAATAATATACTATTTATTGCAAGGTAAGTATTTTAATTTATTATTTGTAGTATTATTTATATAATACTAAACTATCATGATTATAGGAACCTACTGGGTATTTAATATTTATTATGTTTTATTGACAAAAGCTTATCATTTTAATTTTTAATGCCTATTAATTTAAATACCTATGTGAATGTGAGTAATGAGGTAACTATGATTTCAAATAATTATATTTTGTTAATCAAGCCATGTTATCACGAACTTGAGGTTAAATAATTAATATGTCCTTGTTTTACCAAGATACTACCACGATTTAAGGTTTAATATTTTATGTATTTATAAAATATGGTGTATTTATTAGGTGTACACATTCTCATTCGTCATCAAATGATAGAATGAATGAAAATATTACAAAAACTACCTTAGTATTAAACTACCTTAGCGTCATTTGTCCAAAAGAAAATAAACTAAATAATAAAAATATTAAAAGTGGCATTCGGGGACTGCCACGATAAAGCTATTGCATATTAAATAAATAAGAAGTTGATATAATTTTAAATTTTTTTATTATTCTATTTATTCAGGAATTTGTATCATAGAAACTATAGTTTATGTTTTTATTGCTATAATATATTATATTTTATATATATTATTATAAATATATAAAATTAATAATATATTATTATATAGTATATATTTAATTATATATTGCTATAGCAACCCATAACAAAACCATTATATTTATAAGCGCTTGATGTTCATAGTCGTTGTTATTTAAAAATAAATAACTGTTATCAAAATTAAATTATAATTTAGCTATGCGTTGCTATGGTCATCAGGTTGCTATAGTATGTATAAATAAACAAAGTGGTCACGCTTTTTCGTTACGAAAAATTTTTTTTCAGTCACTACACCAGACCTGTGATAAAACTATAAAAGCTATGCAATAGCTTAAAAAAATTGTTTATTATTGCAGATTAAAATAATAATAGTGTATTATATATTGGTTAATCGGGCATGTTGATTTGTATAATTGTATTATTATTTTTTGTCAATATAATATATTATAATATATTAAATATATATATATATAAATGAATGTTTGTGTGTAGAAGATAAGCTAATTTAAAAAGGGGTTAAATTTGTTTTTATTTTATTCATCGGATTTTAGTATGGTTAGGCAATAAGTTATATTATGTTAGGATTTTGTATTAATGGATTATATTAATCCACCATAGGTGGAATGAAGTAAAAACGACAAACATGGTATAACTTTGATACTTTAGAGTTAAATCATACACTTCATAGGCGTGCGCACAGGGGGTGTCTGGGCACCCCGGACCCTTTACCAAAAACGACAAGGGCCCTAATTGTTAATAAACTATAAAGTGTAAACCTAACCATCAATTTAGGGTGACATTTTGTGTTACAAATACCAAATCTTGAGTTACAACTTATTACAAATTGGTTACTAATTATCTAAAAAAAAAAAACAACTCCAAAAAGTGTCTTTAATACTAAGGTAGTTTTTGTAATATTTTCGTTCATTCTATCAATTGATGACGAATGAGAATGTGTACACCTGATAAATACATAAAATATTAAACCTTAAATCGTGGTAGTATCTTGGTAAAACAAGGACATATTAATTATTTAACCTCAAGTTCATGATAACATGGCTTGATTAACAAAATATAATTATTTGAAATCATAGTTAACTGATAACTCATTAGTCATTACTCACATTCACATAGGTATTTAAATCAATAGGCATTAAAAATTAAAATAATAAGCTTTTGTCAATAAAACATAATAAATATTAAATACCCAGTAGGTTCCTATAATCATGATAGTTTAGTATTATATAAATAATACTACAAATAATAAATTAAAATACTTACCTTGCAATAAATAGTATATTATTTAATTATTAAACATTTAAAACTTGTTCAAAAATCAAAAGTAACATAGGTTATCTCTATTTTTATAAAAATAGTAAAATACAACACAAATTAAAAAATAATTAAGAAATAATTACATAATTTTACTTTTAGGTAGGAAATTCCACTTTTAGCAAAACAATACCATGGAATAAATCTTCGGTGTAAAAGTATGAAATTTAACTTTCGAAGTCAACCCAACACCCTTAACACTGGACCGTCAATTCAAGGGATGCAATTTATTTTACAAATTCCAAATCTTGCGTTACAAATTATTACAAATTGTTTACTAATTTTCTAAACAAAAGAAAGTGTGAAATTTGACTTTTAACGACGTCAGCTCAGCACCCCTAACACTGGAACGCCGATTTAAGGGTGAAATTTTGTGTTACAAATTCCAAATCTTGCGTTACAAATTGTTACAAATTGTTTACTAATTTTCTAAACAAAAAAAAGTGTGAAATTTCAATTTCGGGCGCTGGGCTGACGTCAGCTCAGCACCCCTAACACTGGAACGTCGATTTAAGGGTGAAATTTTGTGTTACAAATTCCAAATCTTGCGTTACAAATTGTTACAAATTGGTTACTAATTATCTAAAAAAAAAAAAGTACGAAATTTCAATTTCGGGGTGCCAGGCTGACGGAGCTTTACTAATGGGTGGCTGCTTTCCTCAAAAATTTCACGTATTATGTACAAATATTATTAAGGGTATATGATGTATTTTTTTTTTTAATTATTTGTGTATGTTAAATCTCATTCACATCTACTTATTGTGCCATGTGGTATAGATTGTAGATTACATTTAAAAAAAATTTAAAAAAAACAACCATACGTAACAGGTAAAATACCAAAACAAAACAAATCATACATTAGGTACTCAATAAGCTTTTTAATATTATGTAATACAATAACAATTAGTATAATTTTAAGCATAGTCAGTAAGTATAATGTAACCATGTAATAACCAAGACCTCGCACGAGACCACACACGGGGTAGCTGTGAATGCGCCTTTTATTATCTTAGTCCGTGGCACGGACTAAGATATAATGGACTGGAAATGACATGGTTGGCGGGGATCGGGGGACGGCCACGAAAGATGTCACTTAGCTGATAAGAATTTCGTTCTTGAAGTTTTCAGCGCTAACAGTGGTTTTATTTGATTTATTTTTTTTAAATACAGAGGGCGCTGTGAACTCCAAGAACACCTAGTGACCCCCCGCACTTTGCTTCTTGTACATACGTTCATGGCTGTGATAAGCTACTCGTTTCCAGCACGATTTAAGATCACAGATTTCTATATATTAGTATAGTGTAGTGTAGTGTAGTGTATGTTGGTTATCGTACTGTACGACGGATTTGTGCAGAAGGAAAAAATAATATTAATCCAGAAACACCAGGTGCGGATCCTACGTTTGTTTCTCCACGTAAAGGGTATAAACTATAAACGTGCAAAAACTGTTTCAGAGCTGGATGATTTCGATTCCGATGTTGTGCGGAGAACTGTCCACGAGTTTTACGACCGGGGTGAGTACCCAACGGCTCAATTAATATTAAATGTCGTAAAAAAAAAAACAAATTACACCGGGTGCGTTCGATCAATGCAAAGGCTCCTACAAAATTTAAAATTTACATACAAAAGATGTAACGATGGTCGTATGTTTTTAATGGAGAGAAATGATATCGTCGCACTTCGGTGTAAATTTTTACGACAAATGTGTACGCTGCGAGAAAATAAAGACGATCGGCCAGTGGTTTATCTCGATGAAACGTGGGTAAACCAAAATCATTCCCGCAGCCTTATTTGGCAAAATGAAAATAATTTAGGTGGTCTGAAGGTGCCGACGGGTAAAGGAGGCCGACTTATTGTATGCCATGCAGGATGTGCTCGCTACGGGTTTATAGAAGGGTCAAAATTGGTATTTCGAAGCAATACCGGAAATACCACGGATTATCATAATCAGATGAATGGTGAAGTATTTAAAGAGTGGTTTATTCAACTGCTAAAAAATCTAGAAGAGCCATCAGTTATAGTCATGGATAATGCGCCTTACCATTCAATCCTCAGAGACAAATATCCTAAAAGTAATTGGAGAAAAGCCGAAGTACAACAATGGTTAAATGAAAAAAATGTCGAGTTCCATCCATTGGAAACATTACCTGAACTTCGGCAAAAAGTTAAAAACCTATTGCCACGCGAAAAAAAATATGAACTGGATGACATTGCAATTGAAATGGGTCATGAGGTAATCCGTCTTCCACCATACCACTGTAAGTATAACCCAATTGAGTTAATTTGGGCTCAAGTTAAGGGCCAAGTAGCGAAATTCAACAATACTTTTAAAATGGTTGATATTGAGCGGTTAACACACGAGGCATTAGATGCAGTAACAATAGACGACTGGACGAAATGCGTTCGTCATGCAGAAGAAATCCAGGACGAGGACAACAGCAAAGAAATAATGAGGGACATCATGATGGAACCAATAATTCTGACAATATTACCAGATGACAGTGACTGGAGTGATGACGAAGAAGATATTGACGAAGAAAACCACGGATAAGATATGTGTCTTAAATAATATTAAATTAAAAAATTGTTGTATTTGTATTATTAAAAAAAAAAATTTTTTGTTGTTTGGTTTGAATAAAAAAATTGATTATAAAATATTTTACGGTAATTTTAGTAAATTATGTTTAACTCTTTCGGTCCTGATTTCTATCTAAAAATTCATAATAGTGTAAAAAAAAAAAGTAATTATAAATAAATAATAAATAACAAAATGATAAAATAATAATAAATAATGGTTATGGTTTGTAACGTCTTTGTTAACACTTTTAAAATTGAAATATAAAATCATTTGTTTGAGTTTTGGAGTTTATGAGTTACCGCGTTGATTACGCGTTGAAATGGTTAATTCAAAAAAACGCGGCAATTAATTTAATTACTTTATGAACCACCAAGGCGAAACGTCCGCTAGGTTCGCGACGGTCATCGGCCATTTTTCATGTCGCGGACTATAGTATAGAAGTCTGTGTTTAAGATATACCGTTGCCCCATAGATAATATATAGATAATATAAAAATACTAGTATTTTTATATATCTGTGCCGTTGCCATAGTACGTTTTTGATTGTTGAGTTTCCAGATAAATGCAGCTAGATGGCGCCAGTCGGTAGTTCCACAGCTGATTTGGAGACTCAGTTTGACGGTCTTTAAAAATGCAAAATATCATAGGCCGATGTTCAACCTGTATATCTTAAATCGTGGTTTCCAGTCAATTGTATCCCCAGAACAAAGTATATCCACCTCTCAGAGTAATAATATATAATATCCACCTTGAGTATATCAGTCCGTGATAATATAGTGATTGACACGGACTAAGATATACAGGACTGGACACGACAAGGTTGGAGGGTGTGGGGGGGTTGACTACGAAATGTTTTACAACAGGCAGTGTTCGGGGGGATATTTTCCTTTTAGCATTACTAGCGCCGTCTTAGTGGATACTTATGGAACTAGAAATTTGTAAGATGTGTTCTAGTTCCATAAGTATCCACTAGGACGGCGCTAGTAATGCTAAAAGGAAAATATCCCCCGAACTCCGCCTGTTGTAAAACATTTCGTAACCACAATATTCATCTCGTGTCCAGTCCTGTATATCTTAGTCCGTGGTGATTGATATTGATATCAATACACCTTGATTATAAAGTGACGTTTATACACGTCCGTGATTAAAACATTTCAGACTTCAGTGCAGTGTTGCCGATAGTACGGTATTTGTCGGGGGATTACGGTAATTTCATACTCCGTACGGTCGGAGTACGGTCAACCAAAAATGGGTCAAATAGTACGGTAAATTCAAAAAAAAAAAATTAGCTTTTCATCATATTTGTTATAAATATTTTGTATTTGATTTTATTTTTGTATCAATTCTATATATTATATAATATTGAACTTCGAACCTGACCCAGACTTTTGATCGTGATATTATGTGAGCTGGACTAAGATGGTGCTCAGTTTCTCCCTAGTTAGAATTCCCATAGAATTCCATAGAATTCCCCATAAAAGAAAACAGAGTTTATCTAATAACCCCAAACCTTGGGTGAAACTATCATAATAATTAACTATAATTTTTGATTTTAAATATCATGTAATTTTTGTTTTTGAATTTTTTATCATGTTGTCTGTAATTCATAAGGGCTGGTTATTTTATTAATTTACATTTATTTTAACAACTACATAAAATCATCAATTAAAAATAAATTAATTCATCAAAATGTTTGAATAAAATAATAAATTGTTTAATATCTAAGTACGCGACCGCTGCAGGCAGAATAATGCAATATCCGACGGTAAACCACGGTATTCGTATTAAGATGATAATTAAAAATCACGGGGCCCTTTAACAAGCGCGGGGCCCTGGACAAATGTCCCATTTGTCCTCTCCTAGCGCCGGCACTGTCCATAACCCTGAACCCATTATAAGTTTTTACCTGAAGATTGTTAATTGTTATTTGTTATTAATTTTTAATAGGTTTTAATGGTTTTATAAATATTTGATAAGAATTTGATAAGAATTTGATAAGAATTCGGATAAGAAATTATAACTGATAACCATGCTGATAACCTAAAAAATCAATAAGTACGGTAATATTGTTCAAAGTACGGTAATTTTGTCATATTTTCCCCGCTGACTAGATAACAAACATTGGCAACGCTGCTTCAGTGAAGTGTGAACTAGTGAAGTCATCAATGAGAATAATATATTATATTATTGAGTATGACATTATATGGATTTAAAATTGTTATGTTTCTACTATAGTTTAATAATATATATTATATTATAATATTCAAGATGTCACCAAAGTATTCAATTTTACTGCCGACGTATAATGAAAAAGAAAATTTACCTGTTATAGTTTATCTAATCCACAAATACTTGGAAATTAGGTAATACATTTTATTTATTTAATGTACATTATGTAAAATAAAGTATTATTATAAATCTTTTATGAGCTAAATATTAAATATGATTATATTAATTATATAATTATAAATTATATATTATATTATATTAATTTTTTCAAAAATTTGTTTAGTGTACAAATTCTTAGACTTCCCTATTTTTCCTCGTCTTCCTAATTATTAAAAAAAGTACTTGGAATTTTGTACTTATGATCCCTCTAACTAGATTTATTTTTCTATAGAGAAATAAATGCAGTTAAAGATAGAAGCATTTTTACTGCTCTAAAAGGTCATCTTATACTTAAAAAAAAAAAAAAATTGTAATATCAATACATTCATCGCTCAGTTCAGAATCTAACAAACTAACAGTGTTTTACATTTTAATCTAAATTCTAAAATACTATAATAACCAAGAAAATTATTTTTATTAAAATGTACCCAATACAATTATGAATTATGATTAATAACTTATGCTATCTTTGGTTATAGTGAGATAGAATATGAAATAATTATAATAGACGATGGCAGTCCAGATGGAACGTTAGAAGTAGCCAAACAACTCGAAACCATTTATGGAAAAGACAAAATTGTAAGACACAAATAGATTTATTTTTGATCCTTAATTAATCATAAAATATATTGTTAAGTTATTAAGACCTAGAGGGAAAAAACTTGGATTGGGCACTGCATATATTCATGGAATGAAACATGCCACTGGGGATTTTATCATTATAATGGATGCTGATCTGTCACATCATGTAAGTTAAAATTCATAGGGTTATTACTTATTTGTATTTAATTATAACATTTTTTTTCAGCCAAAATTTATACTGGATTTCATAAAAAAACAAGCCGAACAAGATTATGATGTTGTTACTGGATCACGATATATTGGTAATGGAGGAGTTTCAGGTTGGGATTTTAAAAGAAAGTTAGTTAGTCGTGGTGCTAATTTTGTTAGCCAATTATTGTTGAGACCTAAAGTATCTGATCTTACTGGAAGTTTTAGGTAATTTTTTTTTTACATAAAGAAATATTTGTATTAAATACTTAAAAAAATGAGGTAGTAGATAGCAAATTTGTATTTTGTTTACAGATTGTATAAAAAGCCAGTTCTGGAAAAATTGATAGAATCGTGTATATCAAAAGGATATGTTTTCCAAATGGAGATGATGGTCCGTGCAAGGCAACTAAATTATACTATTGGCGAAGTCCCAATAACCTTTGTCGACAGAGTTTATGGAGAGTCTAAATTAGGAGGATCGGAAATTGTACAGTTTGTAAAGTCTCTGTTATATTTGTTTGCTACAACATAAAATATTTCACTATAAAATTTACCTAATATATATCATTTATACATAATTTGTTTGCTAATATTATTATAAACAAAGTTCCACTAATTAATAACTATTAATGTTGTTGTTTTAATGCTTTAGTCTGTTAATTAAAATCTACTCAATTAATTTCTAGTTCACATCAGTTTTTAGTTATTTTATTTACTGGGTTATAGTGATATTTATAAATCATAAAATAACTAAATATACGAAGGACAGTGAAAACTATATTTCATAGTTTATATAATAAAAATATTGTTTAATCTGTTGACATAGATGTAAATATTTATCTTATATTGTATTTTTAAAAAAATGCAACAACATAATTATAAATGTCCCAGTTTATTTCTAATATGACGTTTTGTCTAATTAAATAATTTGCATATACATATTGAGTGTTAACAATAATTAGCCAGGAGGCCATCCAAGTTGGCGGCCACCAAGGACATGCAAATGTAAATGATAAACAGATTGAGCCCCATCCTTTCCATTATTAACTACCAAACGAAAACCGTCATTCAATCCTTGTTCTTTTGCTACTTTGCTTGCAACCAACATTAAGTGTCCAAGTAACTGAAATCAAAAATAATGTTTAGCATTTTAAAATATATTTCTGGAAGCAGATATTGTTATTTATTTTTACTTATACAATTAGATGTATATAATAATTTTAGGAGATGAATCATAATAATATGTGTTTTAATTGCAAAGTAAAATACCGTTTCATCAGAGCTGTCAGCGGCAGATAACATCTCAATTGGTTTCTTCGGTATTACCAAAAAATGAACAGGTGCTTGAGAATTGATGTCATGAAATGCAACACACTAATAAAAATAGAAAAATTATAATATACATGAAAAACCCTTGGACTGACAGTATACATCATTGCCAATAATTCTTAATTGTTTAAAAAAAAAAAAAATGTTTGCTCATTTTAATGTACTTTTTGTAAATTCTACTGATGGACCTGATAACACGGTATAGCTTCAGAAAACTGTTTTGAATTCATTAATATTATGCCTACTTGCGATCAATCAGTGTTTCAGGACACATTTTAAGATATTTGATTTAATTTTCGGATAATCAACCAAATTTATATTTTATTAAAGAAAAAAAATTTTAAAAAGTAACCTGAAGACTGAAAAGCTTTAATAAGATATAATTATGTTTTTGATCAAGAATTAGAACTTAAAAAATTTAAAAACTTAATACATTGATGAACATGACAGCTATAGCATTCACCTAACCCATTGGTGTTTATAATTTATTTTGCATATTATACTAAAACAATGTTGATTCCTTATGTAACTACAAAACATATAATTAATGCAAACAGGGTTGAGGTTTTATTTATATTTTATATTATTATATTTGAATATATATTTCAAATATCAATTATACATAGTACTTAGTACCCATGTACAGTTGTACTATACTCAAATCCAATAGTTGTATGAATATGGGACATTATTGACAATAATATTATTTTATAGTGATATTTTAAAGGATTAACTTAATTTTTTTGAGCGGATCGAAAAAAAATGTGTTCAATACCTATACATATTTTATTAGTATACCCATAAATATATTTATCAATACACTACTGGTGGAAGGTGGAACCCAACCCAATCAGTAACTATTGCTTTGTTCACAATATTTTTCAGATGAACACATACATTATTATTTAGTAAATTTATTTATCCTACACAAAAGATAAAAAAAAAATATTAGAATAAACAATCATGAATGTAAAAATAAAAAGTTAAAAATGTGCATTCCCATTGGAATTTGAAATAATCTACTGTAGCCATTGACATAATTAAATTAAATTAATATGTTAGTAGTTTATACAATAAACAAATAATTATAAAGATACATTGGCTTATGTGGAAACAGCAAATTTTTGTGATGCACACAGCCTGTATGCCAATCAAAATGTTATAAATAATGCAATTACTACAACTATAAACAAAATAACTTTGAGTACCAGTGACTAAGCCCCTCCTTTGGAAGATCTCTTAAATGTTTTCGGTTTTATTTAATTGAGTAATGCATTTTATTAACAGTTGGCATATGTATTTTAACAGATTATAATAATAAAAATGAATGGTGTAATATACAATTAGGAAAATATGAATATTTTGACATTTTTAATATTATTATATTAGGAAATTTATTGTATCAATACTTCAGTAATTGATAGTTAATACTTGAATTTAAAAATAGATAAGTAATTCTAGAGAATTTCTAATTGATGTGTTGGGTGAATATGCCCTTTTTTTGATATAGGGAAAATGTTTAAGTCCAAACATAAAAATTCCACAAATGTCAAATGTCACATTACAGTTAATTGCAATACTTATTCCTTCACACAAAAATTACTTACTAAAACAGAAAAGTATTATGTTGTGAAAAACAATATTTAAAAAAGACATTTTCATTTACAAAATAATAAATGATGGTCAATAATTAAAAAAAAAAAAACATTGCCTTTGAGCTACTAACAGGTTGTCTTCATTGGCCTATCTACCCATGTAGACGTGTATAAAATGCAAGAGTAGGTAGTAAATACCCATACATTCGGCCATATAGATATATAGTAAATCTTATTTTTATCACATTCATTAGTACTTCATTAATCATTAGTTACACTTACAAGATCGTCTTCGTATATGAAATTACAAGGTATTTCCTTCCTAACAATTTTACCAAAAATTGTATCACCGCCAGGTGTAGAGATAGCAGATTTTTCAACCTCCGACATTTTGAATGTAGGACCTGAAAATCTTATAAGACTATAATTACTTGTTCGATAACTACACTTAGCTATATTGCTTATTTGTACTACAGATACAAAATGCAGTAACTTTCGACTGAGAGCAATCATTGATGAGTGTTGATTAAAATAATATTAAAAAAATGTGATAAATTGGGGAAAGCTTATCAATATTTTGTCGGCGGGGGGTGGAACTGGTAAAATAACGTACAATCATTCTCAGACCGTGTACAAATCTTAAATCATAATCTACAAATGATCACATCGTCCCCGTGACATTAATAAGCTTTCAATCGCCAATAAAACACAGACCTCTATACTACACTAGATAAGGAACTCCTATACAATTTACATTGTTACAAGCATTTACAAGTGAAGCTCAGCTGTGGACGGCCGCCTTTTGTCGGTTGGCAAAACATTTCATTTATTATACAAAATGTATTAGGAATAATATTTTTTTTAATGGTCAAATAAAATAGTAAAATATGTAAAATGACTTAATAAAATATTTTCATTTGTTTTAAACAACATGTTTAGAAATAATAAAATACGATACAGAATAAAATATCATTTTATTTGTCATATGAAATACCATACAATTGCCAACCGACCTCGGAGCTTCAATTCATGGCGGAAGTTCGCTATCTGCTACTGTACAGAAATCTGTGCAATAAAAATAATAAATATGCCATATTGTTCTATGATAATATTACAGTTTTATATAATCAGCTGCGTTTTTATGTCTACATCACGATTAAAGATATAATAGAGAGCGCACTAAGTTGGTTCAACAGCTGATTCTGAAAGTAATTTCCATTGCCATGTGAAATCGATTGTGACATAACCCTTACGGTAAGTGGTAACCATAGATATATATTATTAAATATATTATATTATATTATATTATATTATATATTATTATATTATTATATATTATTTAATAATATATATCTATGGTGGTAACCATTATAATAATAATTCTGTGGTAGTGTGGTTTACATCAAGGTGTATTGCACGGACTAAGATCTTAGTCCGTGCTTATTTGAAAACTTGATTGAAAATTTAACTACAGACAGTCATCACCACCGGGTTGTTAAACGCTCCCGGCGATTCATTAAGCGTAAAACACTCATTAGGTATCTCAAAAAGTATTAATGTTTTTCAAAATATTTTTTTACATGCATGTAAACCATGGTTTCAACTTTCAAGTTATTAAAAAAACAACGTTTTTATTATAAAAATCATATTTTTAAATATTTTTTATCCTTATATTTTTTTAAGTATTTTACTTTTTTGAATGACAACTTAGAGTTTTAATTTCATTTTCCAAAGCAGAATATTTTTCTAAGTATTTTGATACATAATTACATAAAAATCAAATTTAAGACCAGTAGTTTATGGGTTAGGTACTTAGGTATAAGTATTTAAGGTTTAAACAAGCGGAGTAGCGGAAAAACATTTTGCAGGGTAACCCCACTCCACTCCACCCATCAAAACTTTAAATACTTATAACTCATAAAGTACTCGCCCTAAATTCGATTTTTATGAATCAAAATACTTAGAAAAATATTCTGCTTAGGCCGTGACCTTTACTAATATCACTATATCAGTATAGATAGCATAAAGATATTGACCACGATCTTAAATCGTGATATTGACGCAAAAAAAATCACGGCAGTTTGGTAGTTCAAAATTTATCACCAGAGTACGACGCCATTCGTTCGAAGGAACGGTTAAAGATATACTTTAGACAGTGTTTGTCAAGTTCCTTATAAAAAGGAATTCGTTCCGTTCCTTGTTCCTTTTTAAAAAAAAGGAATTCGTTCCGTTCCTTGTTCCTTATTAAAAAAAAAGAATTCTTTCCTTTGTCGTTCCTTTGGAAAAAGAACTAGTTCCTTTTATAGTTCCAGATAAAATAAAAATTCTTATTTAATCATCATTTTTTTTTCTTAACAGATATACTTAGGTACTTTAATTTTTAATTATACCTATACAAGTAAATTTATAATTTACTATTAAGTTTAAGAAAATAATACTGACTGCAGCTTTTAGTAATCTATTTTGAGATTTTCTTTAAAATTAAATTGATGACCAACGTATGCCAACTGTCTTATCATATTTTATTGTTGTTATAAATAATTATCATTAAAATAATATTGTAACGTCTTATTAATATAGTAATATATTATTATACATTTTAGCTGTAGGTACTAGGTATTAAAATAGTCCCGACCCGCATAATAATTCATAAATTATTTTATTGTTCAGTCTTCAGTATTCATGCTATTTTATTTTCCGTCGACGCAACAACAAGGATTTATATTTTATATAGTAATAATGTAATAATATAATAGTATATACCCATTTCTATATATTAAGTTATAACTTATGAGTTATGACTTATGAGAAATATTAATAAAGTTACTAATGACTAATAAGTAATGAGTACCCTGTACCAGAGTACCTACCTAATGATTAATGACTAACTTTAACTATTAAGTTTGATACTCGGATACTCGATAGTCGATAACAATCATAATATTGGAAATATACAAACTAAGAAAAAAAATATTTGAATTTCAATTATTTATATATCTGTGTAAATTGGAACTTGAAAAGAACCAAAAATTTCGTTCTTTTTCCTTGAAAAAAAGAACTCGTTCATTTCCTCGTTCTTTTTTTATAAAAAGGAATTCGTTCAACGTGCCGTTCCTTAAAAAGGAATTCGTTCCAGGAATCCGTTCCTTTTGGAACTCGTTCCTTCCAAACACTGACTTTAGACCATAGATTTATATTATGTCTATGTCTATGTCTATGTCTATATTATAATATCCATGCTTAGAATTAGAAGATAAGGTCGGGACACTTCCCTATTTAACAATATTAATCAATCCAGTCGCTTAGAGAGGACATTTTAGTTGAGTTTTTCGCCTCTATATTATATGAGGAACCTCGAATAGAACTTTATTAAGGTTATGTATAACATGGGCAAAAGTACAAGAAGTACCAAAATTTGCTAAACACAGTGTAAGACATAGGGAAACTACGGCGATAAGGGGGGACAAATTCGCCCTTTGCACCCCCATTTTCCACCACTGCAACGTAATATATTTTATGTTATATTGTATAGATTAGTAAAATAAACCAATGTTTTGGAATCATGTACCAATTTTTATGTAAACATTTTAATAATATTATAATATAATTATGGTACTATGATAGGTATGAGCCATAATATCATACATATATATGTATTAATTTAAATAAAATGTATATTTATTGTATGATAATTATATTGTTCACCCTTAGATTTTGGCTCTCAGCTAATTATCTTCCAACTGATTGTCGAAGGCTTAAGCAGAGACAAGAGTAGCTATTTAGCTCGATTATTACCAGAACTTAAAGCTGATGTAGTCTTACTACAGGAGACTCATGTCTCAGATGTAAGACAAATACATTGCAGAGGGAAAATAGATAGTTATAAACTCATTTTTGCCACTTTTCACATACAATATGGAACCGCTACCTATATATGAAATTATATCTCAAACTCGAGTCACCTATAAACAAGAATGGCTGGGTCTATCTCCGTGATAGCTATCAACGTGGCTAATATAACTATACTTAACATCTATATAAGCCCAGAAATTAAATTTGGCACCTGCCAACTCTTCCACTTTCCCAACACCCTATAGTACTCGCTGGTGATTTCAATAGTCACCACACCAGATGGGGTTATGATGAAAACAATGAAAAAAGGGAGGTTTTAAGCGAATGGATTGAAACTGAAAACATGCAGCTGATATTCAGTGGTAAAGATAGACATACTTTCCACTCAGGAAGATGGAATCGAGGGTATAACCCGTACCTCTGTATTGTCTCTAAAGATCATAATTGTGTATCACTTCAAGCCCACCGATCTGTCCTAAACAATTTCCCAAATAGCCAACATTGACAAATACGCATACAAATCGGTATCCAGATTTCACTAGTTAAAATAATACTTAAACCGAGGTGGAACTTTGGAAAAGCTAATTGGACTGCCTTCTCAAAATTTCCAGACGATAATATCAGATGGATCGATCCAATAGCGAACAACTATGAACGCTTAATTTTTATGGTTAAGGGAACTGCAAAATGCTATATTTGAGGCTACAGACACAAATATAACCCTGCTGGAATGAGGAAAACGAAAAACTGTATGCAGAATATCAAAGGAATGACCAAGCAGAAACTGCGGACTAACTATTAGGATCGCTAGCTCAAGGACGCAAGGACAGTTGGACTGAAACCGTAGAACGTCTAGTTTTCAAACACTTTAGTCGGGAAGCCTGATTGTACTGCGCAGACTAGATCCCAGGCAGAATCGAGGTGGCAGTGAACCTGAAATAAGACTTAATTTACGAATCGACTGATAGAAACGTCAAGATCCGTCATTGATAAAGATACATCAAGGAAATTGATTATGGGCCTTAAAGTAAAGAAAACCCATGCAGTGAAAAATTCAAAATGGACAGAAAAATTTACTCCCAAAGAAGAACAACTAGCATTAAAAGGTGTACAACTTAGGAAAGCAGCTAAACTTGATGAAATATACCTGGAGTTCATAAAATATAGTGAGCCCAAGACTCAAATTTATATATGCAGATGACCTAGCCCTAGCTTGCCAGAGTAAAGATTTCTAAGGCCTAGAAAACATCCTGTCTGAAGACATTGACATATTACATAAATTCTACAATCAATGGAGACTCAAACCGATTTGGTTTGAATGGATTTCATCAAAAACGGAAGTCACCCTCTTCCATCTGAATAACAGAAGAGCAAATCAGGAGATACGGGTGCAGTTTTTAGAGCAGTTAGTGAAAAACAACCCCTATCCTAAGTACGTGGGTGTGGTGATAGACAGGACGCTTAAGTTCAAGAACCATCTAGCCAAACTATCTGCGAAAATAAAGACCCGTCATAGTATAATTGCCAAATTGAGTGGTACATCATCATGATGGTTATGGGGATGTCATCATGGGAAGTTGATGCAAATACCCTACGTATAATCACACTAGCACTAGTATATTCAGCTGCTTATATTCTACCGCTTTGAAATGGCTCCTAGTACTGAGCAATATAGCTCCTCCTAAGATCCGAAGGGAACAAGCACTCATCCGGGAATGGACTAAGATCAACAATAACAAGAGCCTTCCTATACTTTAGAATTTATGATTTAACGATGATAGACCTACGTCTTAAATGCCGCAATTCGAAAACCACCTTGGATAACTGCAAAGAAGCTATTACTGGAAAATATCGTGGGAAATACCAAATCACTTGAAGATTGGATGGCGGAGACCCTGATGGACAAAACATTCTTACCAATCCAACATCCAAACAACCAGGATTCGATCTGCCTAGACAAATTTGGGTGACTCTAAATCGCTTTAGGACCGGTCATGAAAGATGTAACCACATTATGTACAAATGGGAACTTTTAAAATTAAAAATTATTTATGAGAAGATATGGGAGTCTACGGGGCAAACCTCTATCAGATTATTTTTTGGGAAAATGTATTCAGAAGCTTCAGCCTTGTGGACATAATATGATATCGGCCCACTGTGCAATTGCATAGTATCATAGTGGTCAGTAGCCCAGTTGGCCTCTGTATGAATGTTAAAAATTGTCATAGGTGGACATCTGGTCATATCAGTGGGTGGGCTTAACATTTTTACCATATCCATTAGCGTTAACACATTATTAGACACTTTAACCTGCAAGCTAGTAGCTGTCCTACTTTATTCTAGCTGAGGCACCAAATACGAGTATGTACAGGTTGTATGAACATAAATAAATAAATATTTAAAGCTATTAAATTTGTTTTTTATTTTAATGTTATTAATCTATTTTTTTTGCAAATAATTCAATAACAGTATCGGTATTAATATATTTAGTTATTTTTTTTTTCAATATACACTATTTATGTGTTGTTGAACCGACTATTTACCTACTGTTTATCGAACTAAGAACTTGTGTACTCTCAATACTTGTACATTGGCACTATTTTTGTCTACTTAGACGTCGATAATTTGTGAATACGAGTTAACAGCCCCTGTTTTGAAGTCAGAGTGTAGTCAGAATGTGATAATATCGAATTAATAACACAGACTTCTATTAAATCTGTGATTAATAATAAGTGATATTGATTAATATAACATAATACGTTCATGCACAGAACAATGGTTCATGGTTTTCGGGCACCATTCCAGGCGGCTAGCAGAGTTTGGCCTCCGTATCTCTAGTCCTCTGTCATAGATTATCATAAGCAGGGCTCGGGACTTAAAGCATTTGATTAAAATGTAGCAGAGTGCTATGGAAGTGCATGTATTGTTACAACACGTTCAATTATGAAATTGGAAAGTGCTCTTTTCAACGATTTTTCAAAAAAAAGCTTATTACCAGTTTTTCTGGTTATTTTTGCTATTTTTTACCAGTTTTTCTACTTTTTTATGGTTTTATCAAGCAAAGTGGTTTTTGATAGTATTGAAATTAAATTCAAAATTAAATCATGCAATTAATATATTAATTTTTTTTCAACTATTTGTAAATATCGTTTACATTTTGTTCTTCGGAAAATCCATAAACAATAATGCAAAATATCATGAAAGTGAAGTTTGATTTTTTTTATAACATAAAGATTTATTTATTATTTTTCAGTTGGTAACTTTTCCTAATCATTATTTTTAGCACAGTTATACAAATTATGTCTAATACCTACATTTTCATGTAAAAAGAGTTTTTTTTTTTTGATTAAATATTTTGCTTAAATTTACGTTTTTAAAATGCTTATTTGAGTGCTTATAATGATGTTTTTAAGTGCTTTTTTATATTTATGATTTTAAGTGCTATAAGTCCCGAGCCCTGATCATAAGATATGGATAGGACATAACGGTCTTATCAGAGGTAATTATGGGGAACAGTTGAAAATAAATTCTTACAAACAATTTTTTTTTTTAAAGTTTTGATTATTTTCTACAATTGTATCAATATTGTTTGTTGTAATTGAAGTAGAAATGCTAGAACCTTCCGAGGGGCTTGATTACGTTCTGAGGGAGCTTAAGAACCCCCCAAGCCCCACCCAATATCCGCCTATGAAAATTGTATAAATGTGTAACTACCAAGTACCAGGTATTGAGGTACGTGAAGCCGTGGATCGGACACAGCTATTATGCCATCGCCTTAATCTTCTTCTGAAACAAATCCAAAAAGACATATTTTGTGCTAATGTCCTCGCATTCCAGCTCTCCTCAATATTGGGATAAAAAATCAAATCTTTCAATTCACCCAATTGTTTCGGTGTTTTGTCAATGGTACTTAGGTAAGTCCAGGATACATCATACACCATCATTTTTCTGTATCATAGAGTAATATTACCCTGTCATCTGTATACATAATATTATATTTTATGTACCTACATACATTTCATATTTAATAGATAAATACAAATAACAAATGACAATGACACAATGTGATGAAAAAACATTTTATTTTGTAATAAGAGTATATATAAGACCTAATGGCTAATAATATACAATAGTCAATATAACCTATTACCATACCATTTTATTTTTATTTGTTATCTATTTTTATCATTTGTTACATTCTTCCTTCCTCCTACGTTACATCAATAATATATCGTACAAATCTGAAATTACAATTACAATTTTTATGTATTTGTGCCTTGTGGCCTACTGACCTGTAAGGACGGGGAAAATCTGACCGCAGCTGTCGCGGGCCACGGCCACGAATAAGGATAAGTCTTAATTCGTGGCCACGGCCTGTTGGCCTGCCAAAATCCCCACTATCCGTGGCCGGCTAATGTTAATTCATGGAAGAACCGACACACAGTCAGTTGTCCGTGCCGAAACCGTCACGAGCGTGACGTTCGCGCTTCAGGAATATTGTTAGTTGTGTTAGCTATATTATAGCATAATTACGACGAAAACATATGAACATGATATAGATTGAAGTAGAATGTTGGTAAAATTTGACAGCACACAAAGCTAGAGGTGGTGGCTTATATAATTATAATAGAATGATTTATGATAATATAAGTATTAAGAATAACTGAGCGGCATTTCCATTCGAACGGGCTACTGCCGTTTTCTATGCCATGATATTTGTGATGAGCCTAGTGTTGATTGGCCGCCTGCAATCGGGGTATCGGACAACCAGTGTTGCCGATAGTACGGTATTTGTCGGGGGATTACGGTAATTTCATACTCCGTACGGTCGGAGTACGGTCAACCAAAAATGGGTCAAATAGTACGGTAAATTCAAAAAAAAAAAATTAGCTTTTCATCATATTTGTTATAAATATTTTGTATTTGATTTTATTTTTGTATCAATTCTATATATTATATAATATTGAACTTCGAACCTGACCCAGACTTTTGATCGTGATATTATGTGAGCTGGACTAAGATGGTGCTCAGTTTCTCCCTAGTTAGAATTCCCATAGAATTCCATAGAATTCCCCATAAAAGAAAACAGAGTTTATCTAATAACCCCAAACCTTGGGTGAAACTATCATAATAATTAACTATAATTTTTGATTTTAAATATCATGTAATTTTTGTTTTTGAATTTTTTATCATGTTGTCTGTAATTCATAAGGGCTGGTTATTTTATTAATTTACATTTATTTTAACAACTACATAAAATCATCAATTAAAAATAAATTAATTCATCAAAATGTTTGAATAAAATAATAAATTGTTTAATATCTAAGTACGCGACCGCTGCAGGCAGAATAATGCAATATCCGACGGTAAACCACGGTATTCGTATTAAGATGATAATTAAAAATCACGGGGCCCTTTAACAAGCGCGGGGCCCTGGACAAATGTCCCATTTGTCCTCTCCTAGCGCCGGCACTGTCCATAACCCTGAACCCATTATAAGTTTTTACCTGAAGATTGTTAATTGTTATTTGTTATTAATTTTTAATAGGTTTTAATGGTTTTATAAATATTTGATAAGAATTTGATAAGAATTTGATAAGAATTCGGATAAGAAATTATAACTGATAACCATGCTGATAACCTAAAAAATCAATAAGTACGGTAATATTGTTCAAAGTACGGTAATTTTGTCATATTTTCCCCGCTGACTAGATAACAAACATTGGCAACGCTGCGGACAACTACACTCGCAGGCGGCTCCTATGGGCTATGAGTCCTATGCCAAGTTTACAGGTTAGTGTAAGTAAATTTGCAGTCGAAAAAATCAAGTGAAATCCTCTTCGTTCCTCGGTGTTTTAGTTATTTTTATTTTTTATTTTTATTTGAATTTTTTTTTACTCAATTATGTGTGTGTGCTCTGTAGTTATAATATTGTTACAGTAATAATAATAATAATAATATTAATATTTTATATCATTACTTTTATAACGTGTGCCCTATTACGCGATTGCACGCCATTGCTGCTGCCCCGGATTCGACGTGAGTATTATCGTAATATTATCGTCGTGTCGTTGTTACACAACAGAATATAATACACCTTTGTCGTTCGACTTGCGTGGTTGGGACAGAGACTGCCGGTTCTCGGGGAGACGTGTACGAATGACAAAAAATAAGCGTTTCGGCGGTCACCGCCATCCGTCAATGGACCGGGGGAGCGGGAGCACTCGAACGCGCGTGTATAGAGACGATACGACCGCCCGGCCGGTTTCCGCCAAAATCCTTGTGCTCGTCTCATCGAAGTGTCATTATGAGGGCTTTCTTGAGTACGCGAAACTCTATGTGCACAACGGAAATACACTAACCTTGTACTATGTGAGATAGCGCTCCGGGGGCCGGGACAGATTACACACGGACCTTCGATAATGTGATGTAGCTCGCGCCTCCGCGCGAGTGTATGTGCAACACAAGCAAATGTGTCTTGTTAATTTTATATTTCAATCCAAAGTCCATACCCTACATCGGCACCGAGTCTCGACTTATAGTTATTTGTTAAACAGACCCTGTTTGAGTTATATCCATGTATCTCTGTCAAATAGAACAATAACAATAAGATGTATAATTTTATGTGGCTTACCTGATCTAGGTTAGGTGTCAAGTCTATGATTTTAATATCATTTAATTTTGAACTAAAATAGGTTTTTTAAGAACTTAAGTGAAATGTTAAACTTAAGCTAAAAAAAAAAAAAATAGGCTCTAAAGCCACAAACAATTCTAATTACATTTTATAACTTTTTGATCAATTCATTGGCCTAATGTAAATTATTTTATGAAATTTTGATGAGGATAATAAAGGAATTTACTATATTTTACTATTTAATGCAAAAACTTAATTTTCAAGAATGTCAAATCATTGTCTAAGGGCCGATTTCACCAACACAATTAATCACGATTAAACTTTGATTATGCTTAATCGGCTGATAACTGATATTTAACCAGCCAAATTCGGCCGATTAAACTACGGTTAACTTTAACCGTGATTAACTGTGTTGGTGAAATCAGCCCTAATTAACAATTGGTTAATAATTAGTTTTAATCATCCTAATCTAATAGTTTCCTAACTATGCTATTTTTCCTTTGTTGTCACATTCACTTTTCTTCTAGTGATAGGTGTTTTCATTTTATTTTTTTTTTGTATTTGTTAATTTTAAACAAAATATGTTTAATTCACTTACTTTGTAATTAAGTAGGTAAATTTGTCTAAAATGTCATTATTTTATAATAAAATATTCTTTGGTGCTTCCTATATATATTTATATTTATAATATTGATAGGTACCTAAATGTATATATGTATAATTATCTTTCAATAATACATTTATATCCCTAGGTAATAATAATAATATTATTTCTAATAGTACCTACCTGCCTACATTTAAAAATTTCATTTTTTTTTTATTCTCATGACTACATTTTTAATTTGTACCTACTAAATTTCACTGTATAGGTTATTTACACATATCAATTGCACAATTGTATATTTTGATAGTGTTATTATTATTTATAATTCATTATCTTACTTACCTATAAATAAAATATTAACTACCTAAAAGTTGTACCTATATCATTTTTTAATATTACCTTATATTATATTTTTATTTAATATAAATCATTTTTTTTTACTAATTTCTAATATTAGTAATATACGTTATTACCTATCAAAAGTATCAAAAAGTGATGTCTAAAATAAAATATTGAGTTAGTTATTTTGTTTTTCAGATAATTAAATTTACCGTATGATGAGTTGGAAATATAATAATGCCAGCCGCAAGCAATCAAATAGGTTCTGCCTTGTTTCAGTCTCTTTCTAACAAAGTTACTGATCGTCGGACTCACCATTCATCTGTGGCAGACGACCGTTCTAGTTACTTATACATAGCATCAAGTAGAATTTTAGATAAAAGTATAGAATTTGAAATGTTAGACCATAAACCATCAATGTTATCTCAGATGAAAAACAATTGTATTATGTTACTACAAAATGGTTGTAGTAAAAAAGATATGATTAAAAAAAATGAAAGGCTGAATGGTGATACTAACAAAATATCCCATTTACCTAAACCTAAAGTAGTATTATATCCTCCTGAACGTGTACAACTAGGCTGGCAAGATAAAAAAATGTCAGTTGGTTCTGGATTAGATAATCCTGGTGTAATATGTTACATCAATTCTACATTACAAGTATGTGTTAGAGTTCACTTTTTTATATAATTTATATCTAGGTGTTTAATTGTGTTTTTATTTTTATAAATACGTGTAGGCACTATTTCATATTCCTGCATTTACAAATTGGCTAATGAGTGATGAACAACATCAAAAAACATGTCAACAAAAAAGTAAATATAAATATTATTTATGTGATTAAAAATTACACCCAAAAAAATAACAAATGTGTTGTGTATAATTAATAGTTATTGTATTCTATATTTGTAACAATATTATATTATTATGTATTAGTTTTTTTTTATAATATATTCACAGTGTAGGCCTAGTTTTAAATGGACATAATCATTTATATTTGAATAAGAATATCTTTTTCGTATATTTTTAGCTGGATTTCAAAAAGATTGTATTGTATGTATGGTCTGTAATACATTCACACTATCTCAAAAACACACTGGTTCCAGCTTCAAAGCATCAATCATAACTAATCGCCTATCATGTATGTAAATCAAACTAAAAATTAAAAATTTAAGTAGGAACAACAAACTAATGTATGTTTCATTGATAGTAATATGTAAACATTTGTCAACATATCGTCAAGAAGATGCCCATGAGTTCCTTCGTTACCTTATCGAAAGTATGGAACGGTGCTATTTGTCTGTTTTAGGACATGCTGCTAAATCGTATGTATATCAAATAAAGAATAATACAAATATAATACCTTTTGTCTTATTTTTATATATATTATAGTCTAGACAATTATTCTAAAGAAACAACACCTATTAACCAAATATTTGGTGGTTATATCCGCACTGAAGGTAAATTTATTGTAAACATAATATAAACAATTTAGTAAATTAAACATTAAAATAAAATATATTTTGTTTAGTAACGTGTGGTAAATGTGGACACATATCAACTACATTTCAACATTTCCAAGATCTCATACTTGATATCAGGCACTCTGATAATGTTAATGACGCTTTAGACAACTATTTTGAAAAAGAACCTTTAGATGAATCATATGTATGTGAAAGATGTCGACGACAAGTTGCTGCTGATAAAAAATTCTCCATTGAAAGAGCACCAAACGTTTTATGCATTCAATTGAAAAGGTGAATTATTGATTAGATTAAAATTTGTTGTTTATATTATTATTGTGCTGTACTACTGCCAGTGAAGTAACTAAAAACTAATGATAATTTCTTAAAATAATATTACAGGTACAGTGTTGGTATGGGTGGATTTAGTGGAAATAAAAACAGTAAAGCTATTCAAATAAATGAACGATTAGATTTATCCAGTTATCAATTTGATCATCATAAGTTTAAAATTGATGCTCGACCATTAAGATACCATCTGGTATCCATGGTAATTCATTATGGTTCAAGTTTACATAGTGGACATTACACAGCTCTTGGTTTAACACCCTCTGGATCTTATTACTATTTCAATGATTCAAATGTATGTATTTTAATTATAATATTTCCGTCTCATTTATTTATTTTTCAACTATTGGTTTTGTGAACAGGTTTATCAAACAAATTTCAAAAATTATTCGACAAGCAATGATTCCTATATAATTTTTTATGAATTGGAACCATCAGAAAACATGAATAACACAAATGTAGAAAGTAAGACGTCGACTGTAACGTCTTCTTCAACTTGTAAACAGTCTGTAAATGGCTTTTTTTCAAGTAAGTAAAAAGTTTTATAATTTATTTTTTTATTCATTTTATAATATAATTTGTATCTTTATTTAGACAAGAGCAATGGAGTTACGAAGCCTTTAAACGGTGTTACAAAACCATTGAACGGTTTAAACAACATTAAAAAAAATATTATCAAAGACAAAAAAAGTCAAATATACGATAAATGGGATTCAAATATTAAATTGTAAGATATTTATATTTTAATATTATATATTCTAGGTTATATTATATAATTATATAATGAATAAAAAGGTTTTATACTCTAATAATCATTTAAAATATGTTACTTTTAAATTTAAGGTTAAAACAAGGACAACAAAAAGATAAATCACTAATTGAGAACACTTGGAATTCAAATAGTAAAATAATAGAACCTACAACTAATGGAATCAAACCTTTAATGTATAATAGCTTAGTACCTTATATTGATTCTGATAAAGAAGGTAGTGATGATGAGAATAGTTCACTATCTGGTGAAGATAATGCTTCTTCGCCTGTGATATTAGGAAAAGTCAAACACTCAACAGACCAAAGAGTTCCAGATAAAAAGCCTTTAGTTATGAGACCAAAGGAAGATCCTAGTGAAGATGCTACGGAAACACCTCCTAAAAAATGTCTAGTATTGAAACCACAAAATGATGATTCTCCTACTAATGAACGAGACAAAGAAATTCTACCAGCCAAAAAATGTTTAGTATTGAAGCCTAAAGATGAAGAACCATTGGAAGTGAAACCTGAACCTGAACCTGTCAAAAAATGTTTAGTAAGAATTCCAAAAGATGAAAATGAATCTTCTAATACTACTAAGGCATCTCATTCCACTGAAGGAAAAGATTCAGAAAAAAAAAACCGCCGGCGGGAAAATGGAATTTTGGAATTGGATGTTAATAAGCCCAAAGCCCGACTTGATCACAATTACAATGGGTTGGTAGTTATCTAATTTAAATGATTCAGATTCTTATATTACTTCATTTTAAATTGTAGTTCTAATAACTTTACAACACAAACATTTAGTGTATAGTATACCTAAAATATAATTGTAATGTTACAGAACTAAATCACCAACTGATAACAAAACAAATGGAAAATGTTTAAATGGAAATGATTCTCTTGATGATAAACCTTGGTGAGTTTGATAATATAAGTATAAAATAATATTTATTTAATGTTTCTTAACTTCAAATAAAACTTATATAAAAGGTGGTTTTGTTGAACTCATGTTTTTTTTCCTAATTTCTGAGTGGTTGTAAAGTATGCAAAGTTCCTTTTGAAGCTTTTTACAATCCAATCACTGGTTAATTTTAGTTAATTTATTTCTTATTAAATTTTAGGAGTAAAATATCAAATGGGAATAACCATAAACATTCAAATGGTACAAAGAACTGGCAAGTTATACACTTTCATACTTATTAATTTTAGTAAATTGTTTTCTTTTTGTTTGGTATAATAATTAATTTATAATTACTTATTTTAGGCCCAAGTTTACCAATGACTTTCAAACTAATGGTAATATTAAATCAAATGGCAACAATTTTAAAGATAGTATGAAGTCACGAACGCATTTGGGTTTTGGTGGAGATGGTAAATATTCATTATTTTCTTAATTGTTCATATTTAATAACTTATGTGAACTGAAGCCATATCTGTGGCAGATTATTAAGTATAGTATTGTTATATTTCCACTAAAATAACACAATAGTTTGGTTTTGTTTGTTCAATTCAAAATGTCATTAAATATTGTACTATGACTAAATAACAATGAACAGAAATAAATTATTTTATTTTATTTTTGTTATCACTTGTATTTCAACATATTTTTAGCCAAATTGTGTTATTTTTTTGGAAGGATCTGTTATTATCTAATTCTTATAAATTGTTAATTGATCGTCTGAGCTGACAAGCTTTAAAAAATAAAACTTAACTTACAGGAAATGAGATCATGCCAGTGAAGTCCAAAATATTATATTTTTTCTTTCAAAATTACCGTGTAATGTGACTAACTTATTTAAATTACATTGGAATCAGATTTGAAATCTATATTTTTAAAAGTTGTAATAAACATTCAAAAATCACTTGTGTTATTGAAAATACATTTTTCTACAATTCAAAATAAAAAATAAATCCATTTTCAAATAATATAAAAATGATTCAAAGTTAACTATGCTACAAAGTCAAATTGTTTTTTTTTTTTTTAATGGTAGTAGCGCCTAATGAATAGAAATTCCTGAAGTTTGGTCCTTTTATAGTAAAAAAATAGTAATCTCTGAATCCTCAACTCTGCCATTTTTCAGTTATTCATAAGTTTTTTACTGTATGAAATTATTTTCTTAATTATACAAAAGTATTGTAAGAATTTTATAAGTAATGATTTAAACAAATACAGATTAAATTAATTATTAATCAACAGTCTGAGTTTTGAAATGTTAATATGTTCATAGTTTTTATTTTTATTTTATGTTTTATTCTAAAAACAATAATAATTGAAACATTAAATTTAGTCATACATACTATTGCTGTATAATTCAAGCTTCTAGTGATGAAATATTCATCTATTATATTCCTGATGGTTATTGAAGACAAACCTTATCACCACCCACCTCTGAAGAAGTATTAGTTTTTCCTTTTAGTATACTATGGTATTTTATGTCTGGTTTTTAAGAGGACGCTATACCCGCATGTGTTGTCTCCATCTTACGAATGTACAACATAGCAAAAAACTGTTTTGCGCGGGAAAGAACTGAGAAGGTTTACAGTCATAACTAAGAAACAACATTTTCACCACATAAAAATTAGAACTTTGGCTGTGCAACTTGTTTTTATTTTTTTGATATCACTTATATGAAAAAAGTAATTACTATTTCAAAAACCATTAGTGTTTATGTTTTTCAAACTTGAAAAACTTTTTTCATATAAATTATATCAAAAAAATAAAATAATGTTGCACAGCCAAAGTTCTCCTTTTTATGTGGTGGATTTCTCGTTTCTTATTTATGACCAAAGCCTTTTCAGTTCTTTCAAGCTCAAAACAGTTTTTTTCTATGTTGTTCATTTGTAAAACGGAGACAACACATGCCAATGTAGCGTCCCCTTTATTTTGATTTTAAGGCAAATTTGAGATGGTTAATATTTTTGTACTTTGCCATGGTACATATTGTAAATTATACTACTAAATAGTAACTCATCATGAGAAAAGTTTAAAAGAATTCTGTTATATTTTATTGATGAAAATCGTTTTGTCCCTACCCATCTCTGAAGTAATTAAGTTTTTTTTTATAATAGTAATTACATTTTAAATTTTGGAATAATAATTTTATTTAAATATTTTTTTGTGATGAATTAAGAAGGAATGTATAATCAATTTACCAAATGTATGTTAATGATGTTCACATAGTTAATTTGAAAAACTTCCATATTGATAATTTAATCCACTAGTATATTTAAATGTTTTTTTGGTTGAATAATTTATTTTTTACATTTTATGTATTAAGTACTTCTATTAATGATGAGATATAATTCAAAAGTTTTTCTGAAATTCATTGATGACAAACTTTTTATCACCACCCACCTCTGAAATAACTGTATAAAAATAACAATTATGGAAGAATGCTTTCTATGATTTACACTATTATTATTTCTACTTACTTTTTCCAGTCCAATGTATAAAAAAAATTATGCATTTGTATCTGTGAGATTTTTAAGTTTCTATCAACTTATGAGGAACCTTCTGTTAAATTTTCAAGGCTTAGTTATTATTATTACAATTTTCAGATATTTTTGTCTAAAAAAACTGCTAAATTCTTAATATCAACATTTTAAATTAAAACACTTATAAAAAAATATTTCTATGCATTTTTGATATTTTTAAACTGTTGTTAGAACAAATTTTCTAGGACTTTGTTTTGGTTTATTTTTAAATTTTAACATTGATCTGCAAGCCACATTTTGGGGAACCACTGCCCTAACCGTACTTTTGAATTTCATGACAATTTTCTAAAATATAGCCACGGACTAAGATATAATGGACTGGAAACGACAAGGTGGGCGGGTGACGAGGGACGGCCCGCAAAAGGTTCCTCTGTTATCATCAACACTCATAATCGAAAGTTTTCAGCGCTACCAGTGGTTTTATTTAGCGTCATATTTTGTATCTCAGTCCGTGTTTTATACAGATGGCGCTGTAAACTCTGGATTATGGTTGCGACCCCCGCATTTGCTTCTTGTACATACTTTCGAGGCCACTGATAAGCTGCTCGTTTCCAGTCCATTATATCTTAGTCCGTGAATATAGCTCACAATTCATTCCACTGAACACACGTGAATATGATGTCCTCTTAGCATTCATAAGTGCATGGATTTTAATTACTGGCTTAAACTTACAGCATCCATTACCTCATTTTTTATGATTTCATGTCCATCTAGTTTATTTTTATTTTTTCTCTTAACTAAGAATGATGATTTTCATAGATTTTATATAACATTACTAGTCAGTCTTAATTCAGTTTTTCAGTGTTGGCTTTAGTTGATAACTATAATTAAGTTTCAGAAATATTAGTTTGTTCCTTAAATCATTAAATAATTTTGAGTTTTAGGGTTTGGGGCTGAACCTAACATTATCAAGTATGTATCTATAGGCGCTTATGAAAAGTTTGAACTGGTTGAACCAGTGAATTTACATGCATAATAAATGCTTATTATATCTTCAGGTCGACTTCACTACAACTTTTTTTAAGCGCTTTAGTGTACTCAATGATCACCTACTTCAGGTGGCCCTGGATCCGCTCAGTGAAAAATACTGTCATTCAACACATATTGGTCATGGCAAGGTCCATTCAAAAATACACACTAAAATGCTTGATTTCCTAATGTGATTAAATGAAATTATAATTCAATTGTATATGGTTGTAAGATTTAATTCTTGACAATTTATTACACCCTAAAATCTATTTAAATCATATCCTGAATTTAATCGTTATTGAATAAAGTATAAGTAATACTGAATTTCATCTTCAAAATGTCATCATTATTGGTTAAAAATTATTTTACAACATATATTTTCAATAACATTTCTATGCATCTGAATGACTTCTGAAATTCTCCTATTTAAACATATATTAATCAAATAATGTTTAGTATGAACAATGGTAATTAATTTACAGAAACCTCAGAAGTTAGAACTATTATATTGATAAATATTTTATTATTTTTATTATTGTGATTTTTAGTTAAAACCTGGAATGGTGAAAAAAGCTTTGTAGACCGAGAGGCTGAACAGGATAAAAGTAATGGAGTTAAACGTTCATTTGATGATGAATATAATGAAGATTTTGATAGAGGGGTTGTGAGTATATTTGAATAATTTTTAAAACTAACTAAATAAATAAAACAATTATATTATATTATTGATGATAAAATATAAAAATAATTGCATTTCTATTTGTATATCTCAAAAGCTTAAAATAAATGTATTCATACAAACTCCCTGAACATTATATAATAATATTATGTAGCCTTTACTTATGTAGTTATTTATAAGTTTAAAAAATGTACATAATATTGACTGTTAAGTGGATGTGACGTGTGTTCTCTCCATATTACACACTTACAACATACAAAAAACACGTTCAAGCAGTCTGAGTAGCACTCCTTAAATTTTAGGTCTAGAGTAAAAATACCTATTATAAAATTGAATTGTCACAATTTTTCTAAGAATCGCGATTGCGTTGCGTTTTTAGTTGTTTCCATTATTCCTAATATAACCTAAAACGTTCATTATATCGTGTAGAAATAGCAAAAATGTCAAAATTTAAATTTTTTTTAAAAAAAACTTACCGCCTAGCTCTAAAATACTTCCATCTTTTAGTTTTGTAATAGATTCTTTTGTTCTAATACCAAAATTCAGCGAGTATTACTCAGACTATGTAAATGCGTGTGCAAGACTGAGACAACACAGCAGGTGTGACATCCTCTTAACCCTTTCACTTTTTAATCACAAATTAATTTTTTCTTGTATACTGCTCCATGCAGGGATGATATTTTTTTTGAACTTTTGGACGCATTATGCATCCATAGCCATGAAAGGGTTAAATCAATCACATATGTTACATTACATTTTAATTATTGAACACAGACTATGTTAATAATAATAAATAAAACATTATAGGTAAAAAAGAAGAAATTTGATAGTAAGAATCACCACTCAAAAGAAAATGGTTCCAATGCCTTGCAAATGTTACATAATCAACTAAATCAATTTAATGGTAAAATGGGACGAAGTAAAATCACTTGGATGAATCGAACCAAAAATTACAGACAATATAACAATGGATATCGTCACAATGGCAGTAGTGGAAATAATGGCGGAGGATATAAGAAACCCAGGTATAATAATAATGGTCGCCATTGGCATAAACAGCGTTAGATATTTTGTGTTTAGTTTTGTACATCAAAAACATTTTGTAAAATGTTGTAAATTATAATATTATTCTAAGTTAAAATAAAATTTAGAATGAATAAGTTAAATATGACATTAAAATAAAAATTTTAAATAAAATTTGACAGTTTTTTTTAATAAATAAATTAAGATTAATTAGAAATTCCATTGCCAACTACCTTGATTTCAGTTTGGCTATTCTAGTCTGGCAATTTTAGTATAGTATTTTCATTTTTTATAATTATCAGGCAAAATTGTTGTTTATGCTTTTTATAATTACACTGATAATAATAACATCTTATTGATAACTGTTGTAAATATTGGACAATTATTTAATAATTTTTGCAAAATTTCTCAAAGTTAAATTTAAATTTTTAGTCAATATTAAACTCATTATTTCTTACTAAATAAATAGTTATATAGTGTTTATTTTTAATTCAATTTTTTAAACAATGAAAAAATTTTACACTATTTAATTCCTTCTATTTCAAAACCATTTATTTTTATTTTATGAATGTATTGCGCTATTTATCTCTTTTTTTATTTTAGGTAGTATATTTTCTGTTTATCAAGTTCCATTTTTAATTTTCCTTTACCCTCATCTAATTAAATATTAAAACAAAAAACTTTTTATTTTAATATTCTTAATGTAAAGTAGAAATAGTTTTTTTTAAGATTATTGGTTTTTTTTTTATATATAACCCGTTGTTCAATTTAATTTTTAATAAAAAAGAGCAATTAACTTAGTTATTTTTTTGTATTATAATGATAATTATTTTTATAAAGTTTGTTTACTCAATAAATTATGTATTTATGTAGGGTGGGAAGGGATTTAGATTAGTTATTACCTGTAAAAATATTGTCCACTTTCCCTGTTTAAGTTTAGAAAACAAAAACAAGTTTTTTCAAGTGTATTTGGATGCTGAAAATGTTAGCAATGTTTAAAAATTTTAAGCAGTCCCTACTTAATATTCAATTACCGTCGTGATTCGTAAAATAAAATTGTGTGCACGCGTTGTTAGTATGACTACTTGTAATTTTTTTTAAATTTCTAAGTTTATAGGCTCTTCTGAAGCGCCTGTTGTAATAACAATGTTTGTACTCCGATTTTCACGGTCGGTTCCTAACTTCAGAACATCCAGACTACAGTGTTGTTGTTGTTATTATTATTATCATTTTTATATATATATATATGTCTACAATCAATAGGTCATTAACGAAGTAAATATTTTGTTTTAACCTCTGAATAGTAAAAATTTTGATTTTTCTTGTATATAAACTGTGTAATTAAATTTATTTGAATACTACGCGTATACAATATTACTTTGTTGAAATCTTAAACACAAACATTTCACTTATAATCTGAAATAAATTTATGTATATCTATATAATACTAATAATATAATATACACATACATACAAAAATATATTAATGGCATTTTATTAGTGCATTATAATTTATAATTTATGGTTTTTAAAGATAAAACACCTTGATACTGTTATTCTATATGCATTGTAAACTTGAATATAAGATATATCTAAAATATGTAAATAAATGTTTATGTGTATTGTGTACCTATCATTTGTAAAAATTGAATTGTATTGCTTAAAAACAATTTTTAATGTATATTTAGATAGACAAATATTGTAAGATGACTATTATGTGCGATTAAATAATAAATGTGAAGTATGAATTGAAAAAATAAATAAAGATTTACATAATATTTCAATTTGATGTAAGGGTATAAGTAAATATTTAGGTTAAATATATACTCCCCACCCTAGAAAAATTCTTAAAATCCCTATGTGGGTATCTATACTACTTAATACTTACTACCTTACTACCTATTGGTCAGTAAGGTATTTACGATATAGAAACTACAAAATTTAGCCAAGCACTCCTCAAAAGCTTTAGCTCCCTCCCCCCGCATGTGTTTGCACAGTGCAAACTATTGTTGATACCCACCGACGTTTAAGCATCGATGGCAGTGGCGTGTATCATAAAAAAAATTGGTGTTGCTCAAATAATTTTAGGTGACCTACCCCTCACAATACTGTTATACCGACCTATAAAATTTCCTATATTTTTTCTATCAATACCCACCCACCCATATTTAAGGTATTGCCTGAGCAACACTTGGACCCCATGTTACAAGCCACTGATCGATGGTATAAATGAACTGATAGTTATTCCAATATTATTATGACAGTTGAGATAACTAAATAAAAATGTATTAAGTTATGACAATTAACTAACCGGCCATTGGTATAAGCTCTATGTTAATTTCACCATTGCATGTAGCTATGTAGGAGTAGGATGTACAAACATATATATATATAACCGATTAGCGCTGTTATATTCCTGTTCAGAAACTACATTCCAATGGCTAAAATCCAATCGCAAGAAACAAGCATTAAAACAATTATTCTTTGACGGGTTTAAAACAGATGAGTTATGTAAAATAATCCGATCTCTTTATACTTAAAATATCTCTTAGAAAAATTGTGATTATGTGATTGTTCAACTCCTTTTGGGTGTAACTCACTGCAGTAAGTGCAACTCAGCCACCCTGGTAGACAATCAGGGGCGGACTGAGAGTACTTCGGCCCGGGTGGAGAAGATTTGAGCGGCCCACAATTTTTTTTTGTATGATCAAAAAATTTGCAGCTCACTTATCATAGGCTAAAATGATGGAGGTGCTAAGGGTGTTTAACACCGCCAATATATTCTAGGAATAAATAATATCATAATTCATAATATTATATTATATAATTTTTAATACTTAAAGTCTTTTATATAATTTCTTTACGTCTATATTTAGATATTACTGAGACAACAATTTATTAGGTACTTTAAATTTAAATTTATAAATTCAACATTTGATGCATAATATATACACAACTACACAAGTTACACATAGGTACGCAATTTTTTGATTGTTAACTTCACTTGCTCACTATTCAGTCGTTCAATGTTTTCAATTAAATAACGAATAACCATTGAGTATCGACGACAAAGATAGGTAATACAGTATAAATTATATAAACAAAACAATATTGGTCGGCGGGCGGCGGCCTATTACGTGAATTTCGTTATTTCTAATTACAGTTCATGACTTCTTATAATAATATTATGGTGGGGTGCGTCTCGCGGGTCAGGGAAAATTATTTTCATTTTGTGCTGATAAGTTATGTAGAAATATTCGTGCCCCAGGATTGAGTATTTTGTGTGTTATTATCTATTATTGTTAATTTAGAAATCGAATATAAAATCATAATATAATATACTTTTATTACAAGTGCACCATAACTAAGGGGCCTCTCACGACAGCGGCCCCGGTGGATTTTCCCCACTCTCCACCTGGGCCAGTCCGCCACTGTAGACAATCCAACTACGTAAGATCGCCGACAACTTACTGCCATAATCGGCTATATAAGTGCAACTCGGCCACTTTATCGATTTTAACTATATTATAATTTATAAGTATTAGTAATTTAGTAATACAGTAAATTGAACTATTTTCTTATGAAAACCTTGCATATTTTATTAGATTATTAATAGGTATTGCGTAGAATGGCGTGAATAAGTTAGTGATAATTGGTAACTGGTATAAATATATTTATTTGCATAATATACGTGATGCATAATATGAACAGGAGTATGTACAACTTAAGTAAGTAACCTTATATAAAATGTTCAAGCCTTAATTATAAGAAGGTGGGCAAGTGGGTGTCGCTCTGCTGTGCAGTAGGTTACAAGTGGGTCACTGTAATAGATGGTGTTGAATTTGAATTCAATGATATAATATCATATTTTATACGAAAAACGATTCTTAGCGGAGACTCATGGCCCGGAATACACAAACTAGATTCACTTTCCCATCGTAAAGGATAATGAAGTTGAAAATCTAAGCATTATTTCAATTACTTATCGTGTACACAGACAATAACAATCATAATCAATGGTAATACATTTATGTAATAGACATAATACCTACGTTACATAATATTATCATTGAATAAACCATTAATGTATCCAAGCCCGAAGGTGAATCGACCATAGAGGCATAGAATAACATTAATTAAACAATTGACTTTGGGGCTTATATTTTATCTATGCATAGCCCCATGAAGACTAGAATAAGGAGACCAGTGGCGTAGGCAAGGGGGGACGTTGGGGATCAGATCCCCCCATTGGCTTTTTATTACCTTAGTAAAAACTTTTGAAAGGATGGGGGATTTTCCAATTTTTCCCTCCCATTTAGGCATGTAGTTTTTTTTTTTTATCCCTCCCCTTTCAGAAATCATGTCTACGCCACTGAACTCGTACAGCCGCTTGCATAAAAAAACATACCGAAATGAGTTGCCCGATTAAACGGCCAAAGGTTGCACTGCGTACGCTAAGGTTGCCATTTTAACCCGTGTAGTACCTATAGGAATTATTCGTGTTTTTTGGAAAAAAATGCATTATTTTTAAACATGAAACCTCTTAGATTTTATAGCTTAATTCCTCTAATTTTTAAACCAACAGAAGTAAACGTGATCTGCTGAGCTTACAAGACAGATAACTCATGGAGGTGTATCACCGGAATCGCGAAAAAAAAAGTCCCGATGAATATATAAATACAAGAGTCATATAATATAAAAGTAAATAATAATAATACAATTATAAAGTAGGTACCAATATAATTATAATAAAAATTCTATAAAAATGTAATATTATAATTAGGTAGGTACACCTCTTTCTTATATTATGACTTACGGCTGTTAAAAAATCTAAAACATACATAAATTTTGCAGACGTTTTTCTACTGTCCGAGTTTGCCCTAGTTTTTTGGGCGCCCGGGAATTGGGCCACAATTCACCTTTTTTTTCCATAGGTATACGGTAATTGGGCCACCAAAATTTTATATTTATTTCAGGTAGGCCCGGTAATTGGGCCACTAAAATTTTATATTTATAATAGGAAGACCCGGTGATTGGGCCACTATTACATTTTAAATTGTAATAAAATAATATTTAAGAGGATGTCAGAGCACTATTTGTTTACTCTAAGATAACTTAAAATCATAGAAAAAATTATTCTGCGTAAATGCGTTTTGTCTATGTTTCGCATCATAGGCGTGCGCACGGGGGCAGCAGAGGCAGCATATGCTGCCCCTGGACTTTCTTTGGGGCCACCGGGGCCGGCAAATATTAAATAGTGGGCCTCGGTAAAATTATATTTCCACAAAAATTTTTTTTTGTTTTGATAAACTATAGATGAATATTTTATATAGGCTTGTAGAAAAGTACACCTTTAGTGGCTTAGTACCTTACTATACAACCTTTTATCCAAAAAAACAAATAACCATACAATTTTAATTTTGATATCCAATAGTAAAAAAAGTAAAACTATGGGCTGGTTTTAATGGGGAATTTGAAAAATGGGCCGAATTAATCTCTTGCTGCCCCTGAAACCGGAGGCTGCGCACGCCTATGTTTCGCATACACATATTTTTATATAAATTGATACAATTCCTAATACTGCAGCGCACACGAAACTTTACTCGAAGCGGTTGCGTATGCCTTATCAAATTCAGGCAGTTGGCCTAAGTAAAGAATACAAAGATAATACTTCAGATCTAGGAAACTGGCTAGGAAATATATTTGGAATACCATTTTTAAATCCAGAAGAAGTAGGCGACTGTTTGCAATAGATTTTATAAGTGAGATGCCACAAAACAATAAACTCACAGCATTTTCTGATTATATTTTTGACACTTATATTAGTGACGATGCTCTTTTCCCTCCGTATATGTGGGCGTTACGTTCTGAAACTGTAAAGCCGCGTCCAGACTAGACGACCAAGGCAACCGAACGCCAACGTCAACACATTTGGTGTGGGCTGTACTTAGATTTGAGAGCATTGGCATACTGTCCAAACTCATTCCGAATTCGTCGTTAGTCCGTGTTTGGAAGCCTTCGCTTGTTTATGCTGCGAACTCACATAACTATAAGTTTTATTTTATACTTTCCAAATTTTAAAATTTAATATTTAACTAAAAATATTACATTTTAAATAAAATGTCGTCAAGTGACGACGACTTATTAATGGCAAGTGCTGCTTTTGTGATAATGAACTCATTATTAAAAAAAGAAGAAAAAAAAAAAAGAAGGCACAGGCGTTGGTGGATGACTTCGACATTTAAAAGTCGAATAACTTATAGGTAAGTAAACTAAATAGGTACCTAGTTGAAAATATTAATTATTAATATTTATAATTTTTATAGTGGTAGTAATTTACTAGAGGATTTGCGAAGAGAAGATTCTGGTCATTTTAATAACTTCTGCAGAATGCCACCAGCTACATTTGACGTATTACTAGAAATGATCACGCCTATGATTAAAAAAGAAGACACGAATTTCAGAAAGGCTATACCACCTCAAGAGCGACTAGCCTTAACCTTACATTTTTTAGCAACTGGGAACTCTTGAATATGAATTCATGAATATGAATAATTAATGTTAATCATTAATTTAATAAGTTATTTATAACTATACACAATATTATCTTATTTTACTTGTACCTATTATTAACAAATAAATGATAAATGATAACTTATGATTAATATTTAAAAATGTGAAGTTATGGTTAAAAATTAAAATATATGAACAATAATAAATTAAACTATTGTAATACTTACATCTTTAGTTGAAGTAGTTTCTGTATTTTTTGTTTTTCTAGGCTTGAACTTATCGTTCAAAAATTGCATGGACTGAAACCCAAACCATTGTGAGTGATACACCTCGTCTTTGCCCATTCCAGATGTAGTTCCTTCTCTCTGCCGTTCTCGCCTGAATGAAGTTAATAAACTTTCCATTTTTTTGCGGATATCAACAACTTCGGCATTCATGTCTTTTGCAATGGCACACCATACATCAAATTTTTTTTTGTTTAATTTATACTCAAAATTTGTTGGATCCCATAGTATTGGGTGTTCTTGATATAAATGTATTAGTTGAATGCATCGTTTATCACTCCAATCCATTTTAAAATTTTAAATGAATAAGTACAATTATTTAAATATTTAATTCAAAAAGACACCAGTTCGGACCAAATGTCAACGAATACTAAAATATCGACAAATCGTGTCCGAACCGATAACGAATTCCTTTTGATGTACCGCTTGCCGAGCGAAGGCAACCGAAGGCAAATTCACCGTTGGCGTTCGTTCGGTAGCGCTGTCCACACCAATACCAATATCTCCGAATAAGGTCGTCACATGTGCCTTCGATACCCTTGGTCGTCTAGTCTGGACGCGGCTTAACTCGAACTACAAATGCCGTCGAGTCTTTTCATTCACATTTCAAAAATAATTTCTATATGTCACATCCAAATTTACATAATTTTTTTAATGTTTTATTGCAACTTCAATCAGAAGTTTATATTAAGATTAAAAGTATAGGAACAATAAAAACAAGAAAACGAACTTTAGTTCGACAAAATTTTATTCTTAATGAAATTAAAAAATATGAAGAAGGGGAAAACCCCGATTTGAATATGTACAATCTGTATCATGTTATTTAAAAAAAAAAAATTATATTTTTAAATATTATACCTATTAGAAAAAAATTATTTATATTTATATATTTATTTATATTTGTAAAATGAGTATTAGCATTATTTATAAAAATTATTTCTTCTTATTTATTGTTGGAGACTGACTTTATAGATCTAAATGTCTTGTATTATATTTTTATGTACCTATTAGAAAATGTTTTTTCATATTATTTATTTTTTGACTAACTTTATGGTCCTTATACCTCTTATATTTGTAAAATGAGTATTAGCATTCTTTATAAAAATTATTTCATATTTGACGAATTGTATTTTTATATGTTAAAACAATAATAATTAGTTAATAAACATTGGGCCAGAGGGGAAGTAGTGGGCCAGATGGGAAGTAATGCTAACGCGGTCCCCCCTCTGGTTCTCGATACCACGAAAAAAAAAAAAAAAAAAAAAGTTAATAAACATTATATATTCGTATTAATAGTATATTTGTGTGCTATACTTTTATGGCCCAATCTCCGGGTACACTTTAAAAATATAGATTTAATTTGTGGCCCAATCTCCGGGTAGTAAAATGTAAACAAATATTTTATACGAAACAGGTAGTTAAAATGTGACCCAATTCCCGGACGCCCATCAATTGATAATACTCATAATAATATTATCCCAAATCTGCAAAATAATTTGATTTTTTAAACGATTTTTTTTTTAAATATTCCTATTGTAATGACGTGAAGTGTGAACTATGAGATTGGGATGCGTGGTAGATAACACCAGTGTTTGAACGCATTGATATCAGATATTTGCATAAATGCATAATAATCATGACTGTCAGAACTAGTAAAAACTCTTTTCTTCCACACCTCAACTAAGAAGAAAAATATATATTTATATAATATATTATACTTGCCTATAGTTTAGTATTATCTATTAATTTGTATACCTTTACGTTTTATAATATACGTATTGAAATTTTTTGTTAAACGATAAATATTTCTGATAAATATTTTTCTGTGTCTATTTATCACTTTTCAAATCACAAATTCATAACCATGTTCTAAGACAAAAATAATTTTATGCGGCGAAATGGGTCGGCGGCAAAATGGGATTAATTTGGCGGCGAAATGGTACCGCGGCGAAATTAAATGGCGGCGAAATGGGATACGACCGTTTTTTAACAGTTTTCGAATTTGTATATTATGGTCTATGGTAGATAACAAATATATTTTATACCTACCTATACATTACACAATAAAATAAGTACAAAGTACAACTGCACTACCACAGAACAATAGGTACAACTGCAGCATAAGAATAAGTATTTTGGTGAATTTTCCAGTAAACTTTTTTTTCTATTATTTATTAGGTACTGATTATGGTAGATGACAAATATATGTACAAGCATTTTATTCATTACACTTACACAGTTACACACTAAAATACAAAGCACAACTTACTATAGAACTGTACAAGTACCTACCTACAAGAATAATATTAATTTTTTTCGAGACTTTTTTTTCCTAGTGTGGCTGTGTGGGACTTTTTTTTCCGATTACCTACCGTATCACCGTTTGCCCCAGTGGTGGATTCAGGGTGGGGAATGGCAATCGCCGTGGTTTCCCTATGTTTTACAGTGTGCTTGGCCAATTTTTGTAATTTTTCCCCCAAAAATTAAGCCCTGGATCCGCCACTGTTACGCCCTCTTAATTATATAGGTATATATATTAGTCCGTCGTCTCATTTCGGGACGTTATCAGAAGCGGAGTTTGCTTTCCTCATTCTATAAGTCTTCATGCATAGACTATAGATTATAGAAGATAGCATACAACAGAAATACATAGATATTAAAGAATGGATAGGCCGTGGTAGAGAGGACGTACCTACTTTATTTAATGTAATTAGGTATGTCAAATGTATTTTACATATTGTTGAATTGTTTAACTATAGGCACGATTATAAATATTTGTTATATATAATATCAAGAATAGAAAACAATGACAGAGTTTTTGAAGGTTGCATTAATTCTGTATGTTCTTCCAAACCTTTAAAAACCGACTACCTACTCTGCTTGTTCAAATTAAAGAATACAAAATTGGTTGCTTAAACGTGTTACTGAAGAATGTTTTCAATTTTTTCTCAGTATGGAAATAATGTTTAGTAAATATAGAAGTTTAATTTTCAACAACAAAAGAGAAATATTCATGAAGAAATAATTATCACTTGAATTAGTTGACAATAGGTGTCTTTTCATTTTCAGAATATTGTCATATTGTAATGTACAATATTAATAACATCATTATTATTCTGACGATTGTCGTGGCCCGCGCCGCCAGATGGCGCCTTATATTATCAAAACAATCACAGACTGGCGGGTCGTAGGTATATTATATTTTTTATTTTATATTTTGTAAACACACAAACATGGAGTGTGTTTTTCTCCCGACAAAATTACGATTAAATACGTTTTACGAGTGTACGTTTCGCCGACACCGTCAGACATTTTGATTCTGATTTCTGATGAGTTGAGAGGATTCCGACGCATTCGTCTTTACGAAGGTTCTTGACCGGCCTCCAAAGTAGGAAATATCCGTCATGTTACCAAATTTCAGTCCTGTCGTACAGACACTATTTGGCACTTTGTTCACATGGGGCTTAACGGCTATCGGGTCCAGTTTAATCCTGGTATTCAGCGGTACACAAGTAAATATGGGTTTCAACTTTATGTGTATTTTTCCTTTAATATGACAACTTGACAACTGTAGAATGTAAATTCAAATTGGTGATTGATGTCTATTGCAGAGAAAGCTACTGGATGGGAGCTTGGGATTCTCAAGTGGTGTGATGATAGCGGCATCATATTGGTCACTGTTGGCACCGGCAATTGAACTCGCCGGACAGGACAGCACCTATGGAAATGACGGACAGTTTTCATTTATACCGGCACTAGTTGGTTTTGTATTTGGTGCATTTTTTGTGTACTTATCAGACTTGGTCATATCATTGTATGAAATGGACGTACTTAATATTTTAATACCCGGTAAATATTTATATATGTCTGAAGTTTATACTGTGATCGTTCAACAATTAATAAATAAATAAATATGTAAAATAGAAAATTCATATTCAAAGTTAAACCTAAAATAGTAGACAATGTACTTTACAAAGATTTAAGTCAATATCCATTAACGTTGATATTGATAATAAAATAAATACGAAATATATTGCATGCTAGGTTCTTTTCTTTTGCAGAATTCAACAATGGTTCAGTGGTTTTCAATACTTTTCTTTGAATTAATCTTATATTGCTTTCTTAATTATTATTTATAATTTAAAATAAATCAGTAAATATAAATATTAAACACTAGTGATTTTTCTAATAATACCACTGCTATTATTTTAGTATTCAATTTTTACTGTTTATTATACTTAATAAATATATACATGTACTATATAACATTTTTATGTCATTTTATAACACATTTATACATTTTTTTTTTTTTATTCTTAGAAGCAAATCAGTGTTCAAAAAAGAAGTTTAAATGTGATTCTGATACAGAGCGTACTTATTATAAAGATAATCAACAATCAATTGGAATAACAGATGGTAAGAATTGTAGCTTAACAATCAAGTAGTATCCACACTGCATGTAGATATGTCTTGTAAATGTAATACCTACATTCATCGCTACACTCAGAATCTAAAAAAGTATAATTAGGTTGCTATGGTAATTTAATTATATTATTCATTAGTTGCTAATGACAACCTAGGAACTTTATAACATTAATTTCATCTTTGTTATTGTTGGGTTATCATGAAATTTGTAATGTGTAATTGGTCAGAAAAATACAATGATAGTTTAGGCTCCCAGCTTCAACACAATAAAGCTCTCCGTGTAGCACAAAATTATAGAATGACCCTCAGGTATAAGACATATACATGTCAATTTTTAAATTTGGAATGAATAACTTTGTGGTCTACAATTAAATTAAGTATTTTAAATGATCCAGCAACCTATCTGGCATTTTTAATTGGCCAATATAAGATTTAGACAGGTTTATGACAAGTATTTAAAATGTCAACGTTTTGAATATTTAAGAACACTTAGCTTACATAAATTTATTGTGTTTATAAAACAATGTAGGTTTTGTTGTGACATTTAGTTTTGCTATATATAATATAATATATTTATATTTATGTCTTTGTTTGTAAATATATTGGTAACTTTTTATTGTCTAGTCTAATTTAGTAAATATATGACAAAAACTATGTCAAACAATTAACCTTATTTCCCTAAACAACTCAATTATCTTATAATTGTATAGGTAAGAAATAATACTAATTGAAATAATATATTATATAACTTAGATATTTATAAATTATTGTATTATAAAGTCATGTTATAAAAATGCCTAAAGCAGTGGTTCTTAAACTTTTAATGAACACGGACCCCTGATGTAAGACTTTTAGAAATTGCGTACCCCTACCAATTTCCTTTTGAATACCTACCTTTTTTTTTACAAAACATCCCATGTTATCATTACCAATATTCCAATACTTATTTTATACTACAAATCACATTGGTAAGTACATAAAAACTATGGATTAGCTGATACTAGAACCAATAATCGTAATCGGTGGTATCAGATTTATCAGTATCGGTTATTTTTTGAAACCGATATTTGAACCGATACCAAAAAAAATACTACCAAATCAATCAGCATAATAGCATAAATGTATAACCAATGAAAAATTAAAAAAAAATATGTATTATCGGGTATCCGTTTTAGCTGATATCGGTTATCTTTTAATATTTTCTTAAAAGGTTCATGGCTTATTCCGAAAGGGTTGGTTTTCAAATATATCGGTTTTCAGATATCAGTAAAAAGTGGTATCGATCCATCCCTAATAAAAACATACACATTTATAATTATTTTTCTACACCTAATTTCTTAAAAAAAATTTAATATTTAATTTTTGTTTAGAGTTGCCTTGGACCCCGGGGGGCTGCGGACCACAGTTTTAGAACCTCGGGCCTAAAGTAATTTTAGTAGAATACAATTATATGCAATATGATATAATTTACATTTATTTGTTTTTGTTACCTATAAATTTGTCAGATTTCATACTTATCTAATATAAATTGTATTTTAATGGTTTTTATAGAAATTTCAGATGCTAGACAACGATGCTATAAATCTACCCATCCACCACCAGAATACACTGAAATAGAATGTGATAATGATGTGAAAGCATGTAGTTGGAAACGTATTCTATTACTCATAATCGCTATAACTGTGCATAATATTCCTGAAGGCCTTGCTGTTGGCATAGCGTTTGGAGCTGTCGATTCATCACCATCTTCTACATTTAATAGTGCCAGGTGAGTGACTTTACTATAGTACAATAATATAAATAGTTTTTTTTTGAAAGACTTAATATTCTTGTATTAAGTACAGGTACATAGCTAGGACTACACTATTAGGGCGGCCTTCTCCCCTAAAAATAATCAAATAATAAATATTTTATTTTATGAAGGTCACACTTTTGCAGTTTTGATAAAATTGTACACTTTATCATAGTATTATTTATAATTTATGATTATAGTAGGATATCAGCTATTGTATTTATATTTATAGATTATAAAAAGGTACCCAGTACCTACAACAAATATTATGATTAGTAGTACTACACCAAGCAGTGATTAGAAATCCTGAAATAGGAATGCAGGTTCATGCAACTTTGTAATATAGATTCATTGTTTCCAAGTACGGCAAATACCTACAAACAATTTTTTTTCTGACCATACTGTTTGAAAATTGAATAGAATTTGTTACGATAAATTACAAACACATTATTAATTATGTGTTATGACTGCACTTGCGACGTAGATATATTGTACAAAATTATACAATTATACACAGTCATAAAAATTTAGTGAAAACATTTTTTTGAAACTAAAGTTGAAGGGTGGAATGTCCTAATCCGGACTTGCATATATTTAAAGATATAAGAATATTAAACAAAAATTAGTTCTAATATCCTATGGTGGGTAGGTGGGTATAAGTTATTGTTCATTGCCACACCTAAAAAAATTGAGTTCAGCTCTACTGTGAATATCAACACTAAAACTCAAATCAATCTTATAAAGCCCAAATAAATACAAACTAGTTTTAATCTTCAAGGTATAAATTGTAAAGTTGTATTGTATTCTAATTTCCACTGCCACAATACCTATATGCTAAAGAGGCATTTGCTCCAGGTGGCAACTTTGAGGTGCTGAAAAACTTTAACTACCTACTTATCCAAAAAATTAGATATTACAATAAAGATTTATACATGCTTAATTACTATGACATTTTTAAAAATATTTTATAAATTTAAATCATGACGTTAAATTATTTTAATTTAGATTTAAAAACAGATATTAAAGAAAAAATAATACAATTTAATTGCATTGTTAAATATTTCCCATGAGAAGGACTAACAGAAGCCAGAAGGTATCATCTTACCACTTGCTTTGTTACATACAACAATTATTATCATATTTAGAAACTTTACCTAATATAGAAATAATTTTAAGAATTATTACTTATTCTCCATCTTTTTTTTATGTCTTGTAATGTGTTGAAAAATTACCTAAGATCATCATTATATCATGAAAAATGTGAAATTTATCGATATAATGCATTGATTTGAATTTTGATTAATGATATGCTGTTGGAATAACAGATACATCAGATTGCCACAATGAAATCCAGAAAAAAAGATATTTAAACACAGAATAGTTTCATTTTTTTTTTTTTGATAACCATAAATATTTTTAGCTTATTAAGGTTTAAATGTGTTATATTTTCGTTTTTACATTTCACGAAAAACTATTGGAGTATTTTTTTTATTTATTTTTTTTCATATGGCGCTATGTCCTGAGTAGGCACAGTTAGGTTAATTAGGTTAAAAGAAGTAGTCCTAGTTTGGACGCCTATTTAGCAGAATTTCTATTTGGGCACCCATAAGTGTCTGTCATGCCCGGTTGGTGGATAGCGGTCTTGCCTGACCATTGGAGTATTTTCAGTCATTGATGTACTTAATACATTTATATATTTTCTTATCTTTATGGGGAGTGAAAAAAATAGTTTGCTCCATGGCGACATTGACTCTTAATTTGGCTATGCTTATTTCTCATTGATCTCTTAATTTAAAATCAATATAATTAATAATTAATTATACTAGGACAGGTATCTGATTATTGTAATTTTAATATACGAGTCATACAAAGGTCAATTTTTATTTTTTGTTTAGTTTTCACTTCAATGTAAAATGGTACTATAATATTTTGTTATAAGATATAAGTACAGCATTAACTGTCTGTCTGTGATTCAATATATTTCCTTATAAATTGTGTCCGATAATTGTTTTATACTGTTAATTGTGGCTTGGTTAGTTTTCATGTATTTTATGTAATGCTGCCAAAGAAGATTGGAGTTTTAGGAATAACTAAATTGTATCCTACAAGAATCTGAAGTGTTCAAGAGAAACCAATATTTTAATTATAATTATTAATAATACAATAATATACACTTTTTAGTGCTTTTAATGAAGCATTTGGGCAGTGGAATGGCTTGGTGTCGGTGGACTCCCTCAAGGAGTGCAAAGTATTCCGCCATATAGATACTGTTATGACTGGTAATTTGTACGATAAGGATTGGTCACCGTTTATGGTAGCGATCTCTACACCTGAGTTAGTTTTGGAAGCGTCTGTACTCTATATAGATTTGTGAGTTGGACGGAAAAGAGTCCATGATTTTATTGAATACATTTTTATATATAGTATTTAACGTTTCTTTTTTACTTTTTAGTACAATCTGCTAGATGGGTGTCCACAAGAAAGGTTGGCACCCCAAGGCCGTAGCCAGGTGGGGTAGGGTTCAGCCACCCCCTCCAAAAAAAGTTCCACCTAAATAGGTTATTCTGTAACTAAAAAATTTCAATAATATATTACTTATAAGTTATAAGTAATAACAATATAAATATAATATAAAATATCCACACTGACAAAATTGTCACCGCTCAGAATCGCTTTTCGTATACAATGATTTTATATCATTGAATTAAAATTTAATAGTATCCATTATACAGTGATCCACTTGTAACCTACTGTACAGCAGAGCGACATCCACTTGCCCACCTTATTTTAAACTAAATTAAAATGTATATTTGATTTATTTTATTTGTATTTTTAGTATAATTATATAGTATAACTATAGCCCACAAAAACTAAAGGCATTGATTTTTATTATTATACTAACTGATCCCGAGCACTTCGCTGCCCTTAAAAATTACAACTTTTAAAAAATTGTGATTGCTCGACTCCTTCTGGGTGCAAGTCAGCCTCCGTGGCTCCGTGGTAGGCAATCCGACTACGTCAGATCGCGGACAATGTGCAACACCATATCAAGTAAGCCATGTGCGAAAATTTGATTTGATGCAAGCTTGCACCTGATCTGCCTGATTATTAACCCAACCAATGGGAAGCAAATAATAAATACTAATTTCTACTAATATTTCTTCTACAACCAATAGCAACCGTTTATAAATAAACATTTTCCTCCGTGAATCCCAAAATGCTCTATTGTGCTATTTGAGAACCTCCCCGGGTTGGACCTAGGAGGGTGAAAAATATTTTACAACCTATTATCATACCTACCAAATAAACAAAACAAATTTCATTAAAATCGGTCAAGCCGTTTCGGAGGAGTGTGACCACAAACACCGTGACATTTTTATATATTAGATAATATAGCTGAAATACCTGGCGTTGCCAAAGAAAATTGTGATCGTTCAACTCTGTGGAAGCAATGTCTTTTCAAGTGTAAATTATATTATTTTAATGTATAGCCGTAGCCATCGTTGTCCGTGAGATTAGCTTTTAGCAGTATATTATTAGGTATAGGCAATCTAACCGGTAGATCGCGGACCCTGTGAGGTTTGTTCGTAAGTAGTGTATAATTTAACTTTAAAGTATCAAAATTCAAAGTTATACCAAGTTTGTCGTTTTTATTTAATTCAACCCACTGCGGATTAATACAATCAATTAAAACCAAGTCCTAACCTAACCGTACTAAAATCCGATTAATAAAAAAAACAAACATTTGTATGTACAGATAAAGAAGAAAAATAAGAAAAAATTGGTCCACCAAAATCGTGGTTTGATCTTGAGATATTTTGTACTAAAATACATTGAAGTGCCACTGTGCCTATAGGCATTAACAGTTATTATTATTATTAAAACCAATATCAAAAATTTTTTACAAACATTTACATCGTAAATCACAAAATCTCTGTTATTGGAGCATCACCTCCTAGGTTCGGACCTCTAATTTACCCCTTTTAAATTAGCCTATCTTCTCCCCAGATGTCTAATCTATCTCTGCGCCAAATGCCATCGCAATCAAACGAATGGTTTAGGAATGCGTAAAGGAAATCACACACAGACACACAGACAATTATTAATTTATATATATATAATATATATATATATATATATATATATATATATATAGATAATTTACTTTTTTTAAGTAAAATGTATTATTACTGAGGTAGACGCGGGAGAGATTACATATTCCCGATAGGTAGTACTGGAGTTGACTAAGGAGAGTTTACTACTGGTAGAGTTTATACATGTCATTAAAATCGGGAAAGTGTACAATCGCCTTTCCAAACACAGTCTGTAATTTTAGTTGTCTATTTTCTCACGTTTACCATAAATTATTTTATTATTTCTAATAAAATTCTAAATATTAAGTGATAAGCTCTTAACTAAAAATGAATAGGTAATAATGTTTAGTTCACGTTTTTAATTCATAACCAGTAAGTAGTAAGACTAATAACCATTCGAATAAAATATAAATTGGAAAATACAAAAGTCCTATTGGAGTAGTTATAACTACTAATTTTTTGTTTATACTTGGTTCTATGTTGTCACCGTCTTACACACGTACGAAAATCTTCAGTTTCAATAATATAGTGTGATGTTACTTGTTTGTTTAGATATTACAGTGAATTGTCAATGAACAGAATATATAATAAAAAAATATTCTATATAGGACTAAGACTAACATCTCTAATGTTTGATTATTAATGTTTTAAATATATACCTACAAATATATTATATTTGCAAATAATTGTATTCAAACAATTATAGGTTGTACCTATTTATTATAATTTATAAACGATACCAATAATGTTTTAATTTAATATAATTAGAATACTGAAGACTCAATGATATGGAATTTATTAATTTGACATTGATTATCTAAAGATTTATAATGATGTGCCGTATTTATATGAAATGTAATATGCATACCTACATTAAAAAGGCGCTACCTATGCATTTGTTGTCATTCGCTAGTTTCAATAGTGTACTGTTGCCTGTTAGTTTTTATAATAGAGTGAATTTACCTATAATCAAACTTTTAGGCAAGAATATTATCTGTGTTCTCTCGTTGGTTTTTTACGATACCTATTTTAATGTTTAAGTGCACTTTTAACTCAAGAGTTATGACTTATGATCATTTTCAAATATTATCTAAACTATCAGCACACTATTGAAATTGGTGAACTACAATTTACCTCGTGTGTACGACAGAGACAATGTATGCGGGTGTGACATCCTGTTAATGCAGCTACTATTGGTACTCGACGATATTTTTTACTTTTTTTTACTTAACTCATTCTACGTTTATGCATTTAAAATTGTCTTTGTTCGTGTTATGATGAGACACAGCATTCCTCTCAGATAATATGTTCATTCAATGATACGTTTCTCGGAGATCAAAAATTGAAAAAAAAAAAATTAGCCACTCATTCTATTAAACCATTCAAATATTTCTTAGTCTACAGAGTTGCATATAAAGTTAAAAAGCATTTTTTTTCATTATTCATATGTGATTGTCTGAAACATTAAAAAGGCAAAACAGGTTTATTGGCGTTTTGTCAGAGCGCCAGCAGGTGCACCTATGGTACACCCCAGGTATCCCCTCCAATCTACCCTCCCTACTACATGACCCGACTAGGATACATTATGCGAGTTTTTGTACATATGAGTTGAGTATATACGTGAGTGTGTATATATAATATACATTTGTACGTATGTATATAAATAAAAATAAATAATATATAAGTATAAATATATATGTTCTGTGTGTATGTACTTAGTTATGCCTGGAATGTCGATTCATACCTCATTTCATCACGTTTTTGACCACCATTTTCTTCCTTTTATTAACTGCCGCGTACTGTTCCTTTTGTCTGTTCTGCTTTCTCCAAATCGTATAAAAAAAAAATGAATAATTAATATGGATGATACACTGTGATGTCGGAATGTTCAACATAACAAAATTAAAACGATTTACTGGTTTCTTTTTAGTAACTGACATTTTTTTTTTTTTTTTGCTAATTGTTAATGGTTATTATTCTTATGTTTTTCATAAAACAAAATCAAGTTATTGCATACATTTTTGTTCATTCACTTTATTTAAAAACAGATTATAACCTATAGAAATGTACATATTATTTCTAAAAACCATAATTTGAATTTAATTAGTTATTTACTTTGGAGAACTTCTTATTTGTAGGACGTCATGACATATGATGTTGTATCTGTCTAATACACGGCAACATGACTAATCTACATATCGGATCCTTACCTCAAACAGTAGTTTATATATAGCCATATAGGTATTTAATATTAGAGCGTTACTAATTTACTTATTATCGAATTTGTAGGGTAGAATTTAAACTGTATACTCAAGTCAAGTTTAGGTAGTTTCAACTACATTTAAAATAAAAATATGAAGAAAAAAGAAGGTGGACAAGTGGGTGTTGTTCTGCTGTACAGTAGGTTACAAGTGGGGCACTGTAATGGATGGTGTTAAATTGTAATTCAATTATATAATATATCATTACATAAGAAAAACGATTCTGAGCGAAGACGGTCAGTCAGCCTATGAAATTACTAAGTATATTAGATATTATATTATTGTGAATAAAGTAATTTATATAAAACCTATTTACGTGGAACCTTGTTTTAAATGTTCAATCCTTAGCTATAAAAGTTGAAAATTTTATAAATTTTTAACTACAAAATAATTATTACATTTTAAAATTTGATCAATTTTGTCAAAATTCGAAATATTTGAATGCTTAAAAAAAAAATTATGCCTATGTATTTATATTATAAAGGCGCGCGAAATCGTGGAGGCTTTGAAGCATATTGTATATTTTAACAATTTTTACCAACGCAGCCTTCATTGATCCAAACAAGCAGTAGGGGCCATTAATAATTATTAATTATAATATTTGAAATGATATTTGTGTTGAGGTCTTACGATTATATATATATTTATACACCCACCCACCCAGTGGTGCACACTCAAAAATAAATAGGGGTAGCAAATTGATTCGGTTACCTCTATATTGGTTAATAGACTAATGGCTATAGCCTATAATTATTCAATAGTTTATTTTCAATATTTTTATACATAATAGAATTTTCATGATGTAAATATTTTGGAGCCAGGGGGTCCACCCACCCACCTACTAAAAAAATCAGGGGTAGCAACTGCTACCCTTGAACCCTCCAGTGTGCGCCACTGCACCCACCCATTTCAGATATGAAGCAATTGCTTCAAATAATCCTATATCCCGCCCCACTGATTTATAATATTTTTCAACTGCTATTTTAACAATATATCAGGAGGCTTGTATTTAATTTTCTCTCATTATTACCCAATAAATACAATTTTATTGACAATTATAGAAAAAAAAAACTAAAAAAGTTGAAAACTTACAATGTTCGTAATCAGCTCAAAAATAGTCAAAAATATTTTCAAAATTTGATGGTGTATAGAAAATCAAAATATAAACATTCAGTCAAATTTTCATGTATCTTCAGTTATTCGTTTTTAAATTATAACAAAATAACAAAATCGCTACATGAAAATCAAGTGAATATCATGATAATAATAATATGAACTTCAAACGCTCATAAAAATTTAATTTGTTTTTCTTGTAGACATATTTTTTTTTTTTGATAAAGGTAAACAAACTTATGTGGAATCTTATATTACATTTTCAAATCTTAGATTTAAATAGAAACATTTTTATGAATTTCTAACTCAAAATAATTTGCAAATTTTCGTGAATTTTACGTATTTTGTCAATATTTGAACATTCATAGAAAAAGGAACTGAAATATTCCCTAAACAGTTCAAAACAAATCAAAATATTTTGAACATTTTATCGTGTGTAGTAAAATAAACAATCAGTCAAAATTTCATGTATCTACGGTCATTTGTTTTAAAAACCAAAATCTAATTTGCTTAAAATATCCCGTTTTTCCTTAATTTTTCTTTTGTTTTTCACGGCACTTTTGAAAATTACTGTTCATTTTTAATTTTGACCTCCCCAATTTCATTAATAATATTCATATTTCTATGGAACAAAATACTGAATTTGAAAATGAAGTATTATTTCAACTACTTATCGTGTAGACAGTCACAAAAATTAAAAAATCAAAAATAGAAAAACACATCATTGCAAAATCAAAACATTTATCGCTCCGCTCAGAATTTTAAGATGTAATTTTTACAAAATGTATCAAATTTAAAATTTAATAATTATTTATAGGTAAAAATAAATGTTCAACTTTTATAGCTATAAAAATCCTTATAAGGATTAAAAATTTTAAACCAGGTTCCACGCATTTAAGGTATAATATATAAATTACTTTGTTCACAATAATATCATTAAATATACTTAGTAATATCATAGGCAGACTGACCATCTTCGCTCAGAATCGTTTTTCTTATGCAACGATATTTTATCATGGAATTAAAATTTAACATCATCCATTACAGTGATCCACTTGTAACCTATTGTTCAGCAGAGCGACACCCAATTTTTTATTGATAATAGATTATGTTATTAATTATATTTTGCATCATTAAATATAAATCATAAGAAAGGTGTATTATATTTTGACTTGTATTTCAGCCTTATATCCTTATTAGTTATTAGTTAAATTAAATATTTTAGCGTCATAATAATACCTTTTTTTTAACCCCTACCTGATGAAAACATTTTGTTACAACTTACAAATATACAAGTATTATGATAATATAATATTAACAATTAAAAACTCATTATCTCAAAAGGCAGTTACCTAACTTAGGTGCCTATGTGGCTATGTCCTTTATTATCGTTTATATTTTATCATAATGTAGGTTTAAAGTATTATTTTTTCGTACAAACATTTGCCAGAACGTACTGTAGTACCTATCTATTTTTCTCTACGAACGTAAAGATTTATCCTTATTGTATTTATTAATTATATAAATTTCGTAAAATTGTTTATGTCGTTTTATATTGTTATTGTTCATACCATATTATATTGAATATCTAATAAAAAAACTGTTTTTGTTATTACTTTCAATATGAGATATCTATTAACAAACAAGTAAAAAGTAAAAACCGATTGTACGTATTGAATGTTCTTGTTTTTTTATTATTGCACAATCCACAGATAATTGACGACTGTTTAAACCTTTAATTTGTATTTAAATAATATATGACTCTAAAAGAGTTTTGTAGGAAACCTACAAGTAGCCCCTTGTGCCATATATACATATGGCTAGATTCTTGGAAAGCAGTATAAGCTGGTAGCGGTAGCGACGACGATGTCTAGCTGCCAGGAATGTTAGCAATCACGCTGTATACCGGTTCCCTACTCTTTTGCTTTTATGATATTGTATAATATACATAATATGTACTAGAAAATCCCCTTCTCCGCCAGCTTCATCCTCTTTTTTCTACAATGTCTCGCTCTTTCTCATTCTGTATTATTATTATGATTGTGAGCGCAGTAAAATTTATGGTGTATTGTTATTAGCGAGTCGTATTTTGTCTTATTAGAATATCCAGGTCGACGGTGACTTAATGTGGTCAGGTGCGGTTTCGGAGGTTCGCAAAAAAATTCATATAATATATATAAATTGAACGAAATGGAATAGGATGTTCTTTGATCTGAATTTTTCCATATTAAAGTAGCCTCTCCTTTGTTATCTCAGCTTTCGACATCCCCCTGTCCCAGAGGAATCCACATACCATTTTATGTTTACATTACTATTCGGCTTAACAAATACATAGAAGTATAAACGTTTTATGTTTTATTATTATACATTGTACATTGTACAATGTAAATTCATTTATCATAAAAAAAGTCTGGCAGGAATGCAGGATACAGATCAGGTATATTGAGCAATCGTCTTTTTTTTGGTCTTTCGGCGCAGGATAGTGGTGTATCTTATGTTGTGTTATTATTATTATTAATATCAGTTTAAACGGGATGATAAATTATCCATTTTGGATATGGTTTAGCGGCCTGGTTTAATGTAAGCGGTGTTTACACTGTTTTTTTAAAAGATCCTGATTTTCTTTTTTCTATACATTTATAACGATTTCATTAATTTGTATAACCTATTCATTTTTTTGAACATTGTTATACGTTTTTAATATAAATTTATAATTTTCAGTTCTAAATTTTAATTTTTCATAAAAATTTACTTATATATGTGTTCAACATAACATAGGTAATTTTTTTTGGACTCCAGTGATTAGAATAATTGAATATCTAGAAAATTTGATGTTTATATGTACATTACATAATATACATTTCTCGCCTATACTATATATATCTTTTTCGTTTTAATCTATACTACAGCAGTCAGCAATTTACTTTAATGTTATTGCAATTGTGTCTTTATACTTTAAACATGTTTTTCAATTAAGATTTCCTATAATACATATAAGGTAATAAAAAAACATTCATACTATATCTATACTATTTTTTATGTTGTATTAAAATATAACTGAACAATGGAATTATTGATTAAAAATGTTGATGATGATGTGTATTAATCTTAAGTGCTTAGTGTTTTTGATAATAATAAGAAATACTCGCAAAACAGGACTAAGAATATTCTATCTTATTCAGCTAATTAAATGTTCATAAGCATTCATTTAATATACAGTATAGATTTTAGAACATCAGGTATTTGGTTAATTATCTTGCAGTCTGAAGGTACCTACCTAAATAAATGTTATTATATGTAATAGGGATGAAAAAAAATTGTAGTACCTAACCTAAATAGCTTGTCTGGATACAAAAATAGGTACTGAAAACTATAGGTACTTCTATAAATTCACTGCGATAACTTAAAATAATATAGAAAACTAAAAAGTGTTGTGTTAAAGTTCGAATTGGCTTATTTATTTTCAATTTTTTTATTTATTTTTATTTAAAATGGTAAATAAAATATTGCATATTTTTTTGGTCATAATATAATATTTACACATACTTAAATTTTGTGTTTTATTCCAATTTGAAGAACAAGCAATTCATTCATCATTGAACTATGTTATTTAAATTCAATAGGTTGAATGGCTTACTTTGAGTTCTACATTTTTAAAATAATAAGTAATAAATTACTCTACTGATACATTATAATTATTTCGCTATTGGTCAAAATGATCAGAAGAAATGTAATTCTTAATGCGCATATTTATTAAGTACATTTATTTGGCCACCCACATTTTAACGGATCTGATTTTTATACTAATAATAATTACAGTATTTAAATGTTTATTACACTGCACTAAGGCCATTAAACTGTACAGCGAATATGTAACTATGTATTATCTTCGTGCACATGAATCCACTCATCGCGCTATTACACACTTTTTAAACACACTCATTTGAGCTTATACACGGGTCACGTGTTCTGCGAGAACCAGAATATTGTATAATAATTGCCTATCTTTACTGTCCCATTCCTCTTTAGTTTGGGTTTTAGTGAAGTGTGTACACTATAATAATATACACAATAGATATGACTAAAGTCTTAAAAGATAATAGCCTAATTTACTTTAAAAAGGTTTCATTGGCCCAATAGAATTTGAATGTACATGATTGAGAAGAAATTACCTTTATGGCTCTGTAATACGTATATTATCTTACAATTTGTCTTATAGACATAGGTAATAATTATTACACAACATTATTTATATAATAAAATACTGAATTGTTTAAATGCAGTTTATTTAAATTACCAAGTTTTTTTTGTGATTTTTTTTACACTATATTTATATACAATTAAAAATCACTTGATGAAATCATGAAATTTTTCTTTAAAGTATAACAGTTTTATAGATTTTTAGACCAACTATTTCATTTTGTGAACCTGACCCTTGTCGTCTGTAGAAGTAAATTATTTCTTATTGGTCAATAACATTATAAATTATAATACACGGAATTGTATATTGTACGCCTAATAAGACATAGTATTATACTAATGTAATAACATTATTATGTTTACAACTTATAACCGCAATTAAAGTTCTACTTAAAAATCGTGCTTATGAGTCTGTGAGATGATCTTTATTTGTCAACTATTGCGTTCTGTAAAATCGACAACCAACAGACATAGGTATGCCTTGATAACAATATTTTTATATGCCAAACAACAAGATGGTGTTTAGGGAATAAGTAGTGGCGTGGTGCATTCCTGATGTATATTTATAAATGCGAGTGTATAATGGGTATGGAAAAACTGCTAACTGTGTACCTAAATACATATTATGTACGTTTGCCTGTATCCGTACGCCATTCTGGGAACTGTCAACGTCCGTCACGGCCATGGTCTTCTCCAGTTCTCCACACCTTTAATACTTTAGCGTTCTTGTCTTCTTCTTCCATCATTAACTTTCATAAGTAGTAGGACTTAACTGTGTAGCTAACGACAATAAAACGTCGCCGATGGAATATTTAAAATTTTAACTTTTATTATGCTCTTTTTTTTATTTAATGACTAATAAGTAATAACTATATGCGTAAACTAAAATATATTATTTTCTCAGCTGATGAGGTTTTTTTTCTACTCAGATAATAAAAAAAAAATTTTTTTTAGTCGTGTACCAATTATTTGCAGATAAAAATACTTATTAGTAATTTGAATTTATTTTATTAGTTTATTACATTAATATTAATTTATTAAAACTAGGTCTTTAGGGGAAAAAAATACATCGAATAAAAAAATTAATATCTGGATCACAATTTTTAGTATAACTCACGCATGTACCTACAACTCATTAATACATTATTGTAAATTGGAATTTTATTATAAAATATTATTATTATTATTAATTATTGAAAAAAATGCAAAATGAAACATTATAAGTTATAATATGTAGCCATATAGGTATAGTATTATAAAATAATTTTGTCTAGATTTTTATTATACTAATGTAGTAATCAGTAATGTATGTAGATTGTAAGTGGTATATTGATATTGTATAGTAATATTAATATAATATTACACCGTGCTACGTGCATCTTGCGTGTCTATCTCGCGTTGTGCTCAATGTTGTTTCTTTGATACTTGTCTGTTTGTATTTTATTTTCGCAAGTCTTTGGATTCATATTTGAATTTATAATCTATTGACATAAAGTACGTCAGTACCCTAAATGATCAGTGTAGTTATATGCATATATGGGTAAATAGAACTTATAAAGGGTTGTATATATAGGTAATAACTAATAGGTATTCATGAGAAATGGATCAAAATTGTTTTTATTTTCAAAAAATATTTAATATTCTGAGGAAACTGCAATGGGGCTTACTAATTTCAGAAAATGTTAGGTTTTTCATTTTAACAATATTATGAAAATTCTTAGTTTAAACCTTTTTTGTCGGTACGAATGTACGATGTATATACGGATGTATTTTTTTTTCAAAAGATAAGTTTTGTAATTATATAATTTTTTTTACATGGAATCTTCTGCCTCCGCGCAATATTTCGGAAAGGATTCATGCCGTTTTGTCATGAGGCTCGCTAATATGATTATTAATTATAGAATAGTGAATAGACTATAATAGTGTCAGGATTTTATAGTACTGGATTTTTGTCGTCGCACTGCTCTAAAATATGTTTTTACGGTCATGGCGACACGGTTTAGTTTTCCGTAGTATAGCATATATGCGATCGCGATACAAATATTATATAGACCACGATATTCATGAGCTGGTTGTCGCGGAATTTTCCGTTGATCAGTTGATGGTCGGCTTTTTCTTCCAATTGCTTCTTAGGTTTTCAATGATTCTCGATTAAACCATTTTATAACATATACTTATAAAATATATAATGAATATATTATTCGTACATTATAATTATTGTCCCTTCGTATCATGTTCATATTGCTATTGCTATTATATGTATGATGTATCTTATATACTAGATCAATAGCTGTAACGCTGTGTTAATGTGTTAAGTAGGTAGGTATATTACATTATAACTGCGACATCGGTATAGTAATATTATTGGGTAGTTTGTGAATTTGGTGAAAAACGAAGCGTCTATTCCCGCTTGGCGCCAAAATGTCTGTATATTCCAGGTTAAAGACTTAGAAAATAATAAATAGTAAAAATGTACACATCTAATCTATGTATGTATATTGTATTGAATTCATTCAAATGATTATTATGAAACATTTGATATTGAATAACAAAAAAAAAACAATTATAAACAATATATATTTTTACACTAATATACATATTATTATAATAATGTTTTTATAAAATTAAATCTATAATAGGGTGTAGAGTATAGTGATTTCGGTTGGTGGTTGTTGGGATAATTATAATTTAAATAATGTTGTCTTCAAAGTTAAGTCATTTTTATATAATGACTAAAAAAATTGAATATCTGGAAAGTGAAGAAAAAATATATTTTTATTTATGAACGCACAAATCACGAATCAATTATACCTTTATGACACACAAATTATTTAAAAACCACGAGGGCGCAGTCTTTGCCTAACCTAACCTAACCTCCTGAGAATGCTTTGAGAACCTTATATCTCTTTATATCGTTTGTCACAGACTATACGATGTGTTTTCAGAAATACCTGGCTCTATGACTATCTGACTATATAATAATATATTGACTGTTGCATGTGTCTAGTGTGTGTGTATGTATGTGTGTAAGTCCTATGCGCGCGTGCTCGAACATTCCTGAAATTCTTTTGCCGTGGCTTCTTTTTTAGGGAATGAACTAGTTAGTATTTTGTACGTGTACATAATAATATAATAAAAGTATCTACACGCGGTGGTCGGTTGGTCGGTCTTGTCATCTACGCGGTGCGTAAGAAGTAGTAAGAACAGCGCCGTCGCCGCCCCACACGGTTTTGCTTGTTACGCTCGTACTTTACGTTTTTACGCGTTTCGACGCTGCGACGGCGACCGGTGAATTCGAAGAACCTCCGCCGTGATTGTACGGCGGCGAGAACAAAAAATATCAATTGTATATAATAATACATTAATACTTGTACACTGTACACGCAAGAAGCGCGCAGAAACGAGACGATGCAAAAAAAGTATTTAAAAAAAAAATTAATAGAATCTGGTTTTCTGCCTCGCGTCCTACTCGTATTGATTTCCCGAAAAAGGATCTCTCATCTCAAATACAATCGCGTCGTTATCGATCAAAAAGCGTATTTATTAACATATTTTGTTGTCTGAATCCTTTTGTCCGGGCACCCCGTGCCGACGCCCGGCTAGGACGACGTCGATATACATTTAATTATTTTTAATACTCGTCGTCATCATCTGCGTGAACCCCAAATTTTGCCTCTAACCATTATTCTGTATATTTATCTTCTTATTCGTTGTGCGCGCCTCTGCTGTCCGTTTGCTTGTGTTTATAGGACCGGTTGAAAAATGTATATTGTGTGTGTGTTCCCGACGCGTTAAAAAGCCGCCGCCACCCGCCCTCACACCCGCCACCGTATACGTTACACGGTGTTGTTGTACCTATAATATGGGTTGGCGGCGGTGCCCACACAATGATGGTGATCCACGCTAAACCACAGGCGCCTTGGTCGTCGTTTTACAATAATCTTATAATCACAGCCGCCGCCACACGTTCATAATAATACCATCGGGTCGTAAACATGCTCCTAACTCCCCAATATATTATCGGTTATTATTACTGTGCGTCTTTTTCGTCTTGTTCTATATCGTGTTTGTCTCGTTCGTTTTCGTCTATTTCGATCCATTTAATTTTTACAATTATTATACTCCTGTTACTTTCTATACAGGCGACACCTAACCTAACCCAACCTTGTTATAGTATTGTCTTCCATGCAGGATTCATCTCTGTCACGTCCACGTGTGTTGTTTGTGAATCTCTCTAGAACATCTCCACAGAAAATATAAATAAAATAATTTATGACTTACAGACTAGTCGGGTGTAATGGAGAATTATTGTTATAGCCACATAGCGTGTACATATAAGTGACCTAATATAGTGCTTTCAGATTTTGAAGAAAATTATTTTTAAAAATGTTTATTTTTCTTTTAATGCTTAAAGCCATGGAAAGAACCAAAACATTTCATTCATCAGTTATCACTGATTTTCAATTGATCATTGGTATTTGAATAAGTATATGCTTGATTATCAAACACTAGTTATTTTTGTGTGTAACTAGTTTTAATCAGTTATTGTATTAATTACTAATCGTTACCATTTTTATTCTGTGTTTGTTTGGAAAACTAAATACTTTTGATACAGTAAAATAATAATACACTAGATCTAGATGTTACTATATAATTAGAACGTTAGTTAACATGTTGACAAATATTAAATAAATATTTAAAATATACTACAAGGTTGCTTATTAGTTATTATGTATAAAAATAAAACGCTGTAAAACAAATAACAGCAAGTAAATTAAACACCGATTTCTTGTTGATTTTTTTTTTAATTTTCTGAAAAAAATTATATTTGCCGAGTAAAATCTGTATTCTAATAATCCAATATTGCAGTACCACATATTCAAAGGTATGAGTTATCATAATTTAGCAAATTTAAATACAGTAATAATTTGGGGATGCTATTGAAATATTTGAAGCTGGAGTGTTTAGTAAAACCTAGGCCCCTTTTCCTATTACAATTTATTATTTAACTTAAAACCTATCATGTGCTTAGCAAAGTCGTTTGAATAAATTCTCACGTAAAATAGTAGATCCTAACTCAACACTAATCTTATTCGTAACGATCTCGACTTCCCGTGTTAATTGAATGCTAAGTATTCAACTATTCAAGTATTATTTACTTGTAAATACCTAATGAATTATTCAAATATCAATTTGTTATTTTATTGTTCAAAGTTCAAGTTATTATGTGAAACCAAACTCATAAATTCTAGTAATAATTGTAAACAGTGGCGGCGCCAGAACTTTAATACCAGGTGGGCCAGGCTGGGGCCCAAATTTTTTAGGGAGGGCCAAATTGTTGACTTTATATATATATAAACAATAGTGATTACAGGCAATTTCGCAGAGGGGTGAGGGGGAGGGTCAACTTCCAATTTTTTTTACACTTCATCGTGTAAACTTACTAAAACAATGATTTGTAAACATGTATTGTATTAATAGTATTTATTTGCTAACAAAATATATATTCATGTAAACACTTTTTGATTTTTATGCTCCCTAACCCATAATTACACTCAATACCAATGAATATTTAATAATAATTTATTATTTTCGTATTCAGCCGCTGGAAAATACACGTTATTTATGAGGCTTGAAAGCATATTATTGTGCATATAGTTTTTAACCCATTCAAAATGTTGTTCACGGCATCTATTATGACTTAATATTTTCATATTTTAATAAATCATGATTTATTCATGAGATATTTTTTAGTATTCTAATATGATTAAATTTAATTTTTGGGGTGGGCCACAGAGGGGGCCGGAGACTTTTTAAGGTGGGCCCGGGCCCACCCCTGGCGCCGCCACTGATTGTAAATATGTTAACAATGTAATACAATTAATTGACTAAAGGAGACTTAATCGCCAATATACTTGTTAGCTGTTTTAGTTTTACATTTCAATCTTATCGATAAGTAACAGGGTACTATTATATTCGAATCTTTTGGATTTATTTATAATTAATTGAATGTAAACATTTTTTTTTTTAAATATCTTTGTTATTCGAGTAGTTATGTAAGTATGTAACAATATTTTGTACATTTATAATACTATTAACAATTTCTTATTTAAGATGACTGAGTGGAGAATCTGAAATTCAGTGACGAAATGGTATCATATAATATATGGTATATGCGTATGGTTACAAATATATGTTATGGCCATAACTGAAACAAATTTCGAGAGAAGGGGTCCAAAATGTTTTTAATATACTGTCAGAAACCCATATCTTTTATACTTTTTACATTAAAAATACGAAAACTACTTTTTTAATAATTTCAGAGTAGCCCCCCTTTATTTATACGAAATTGGGTACCTATATTTATAAGAATGGTTTCATACACCTCGAGATGGAGGGAAATAAGTTTTGAATAATTAGTTTCCATTAACCCTTTCTAACACAACATAGCAAATGTTGCAATGTTGGTAATTTGTAAGATGGAGATAACATAGTATGCTGTTGTAAAGTCCTCTTAACTACTAGTCAAGTACTTCCCCCTCCCCTCTTCTTTATTGGACCTGGGAGTTAAGATGCATAAGTAAACACAGAAAAAGCATATATAACAAGCTTCAAATTAAAAACCCTCCGTAAAATTAAATTTTTTAGTTGTCTAACTGATGGTATATTATATCTTTAGATAATCAAGCAACAACGTTAATTTATTTTAAAGATCCATGTATAAAACAACTTATGCCAACCTACGTATGTTTACTGTAGACTGTAAAAGTTATTTATATTTTTAGGAATCGTGTTGCTATTTCTATTAGATATTGACTGAACAAAGATTGAAGATCATGTATTTTGCAATAGTATAAATTAAAACAAAATTATTTTTGAGCCATTCTGTATTATATTATGTACACGTGAACTTATCTCAGTGTAATTTGCTTTATCTAACTACCATTTGAAGTTTCAGAGTTCACAGCTGGTATATTTTAAGTATGTAAGTGTAATACTATCTCTTCGTTCCTATGGTACTTTTTTGATTTAGTAATCAATTAAATTTAAATTTGTTTATCTATCGTAACTTATTTTTCAGTTATTATTTTATATTATATATCGAGGATGTCGAGGACGTCACACACCGCATGTGTTTTCTCCGTCTTACATACGGATACGAGTTTCTACGTACGAGTGTACGACATACCAAATTTTCGTTCGCTAGTTTCAATAGGGTGCCGTCAGTTTTGATCTTAGAGTGAATGACTTATCAAACTTTTATATCACAAAGAACCCTGTCACCCATCCTGAAGCTAGAACGCCGGACAAGGCTTATCACAGCCCATATTAGGGGCTAACCGCCGAATTGTCCAATTTTTCAACTTTTTTATATTGAAGTTTGAATATGATATAAATAGCTAATAATTAAATGTCACAAAAAAATAAGCATTGACTTAGTTCTTTGTTACAATTTGCATTATTTTTCAAATATTTTAAAATTTTTATAAAATCAATAAGTAATTTGCGTACCTATGTTAAATCTTTTTTCCTTTTATTTTCGAACGCAATTAAATTAATGTAAAAATTATCTAGAGGTTGTTTTTGAATGTGATTTTGACGATATAAAAATGGTAAAAAATATATATTAATTTTCTATCAATGGTAACTTGTAGCAAGTGTCTGCTCGAGCGCTCTCTGTCGCTTTATCAGTTTGAAAAAAACGAATTCGTTCCAAAACAGAGCGCACTAACGCAGAGTTATTTAGACTGTTGTCTTTTGCAATACATAAAATATGTCGAAAATCATGATACTAATTTTAATATTATTATCCTATGATATAATTGGTTGTGTTTTAATAATGGATAATGGAGGCTTTAAAAAGTGTCTCCGTTGATTGTGTTCCTACGGATTTGTTTTGATCTAGACCCTGATCGTCAAGTCGCAGAGTCGACGAAACCATCAAATCGAAAACCGTAGTGCAAGTGTGCAACTTACTCACAATAGACCATAATGATATGTTTATTTCAGATTTACAACAACACTATTTTATTATTATGTTTATAACCCTAGCCAAGTTGATAATTAATACAGTAATCAGAAATTAGTTTCCTGATAATTTAAAAAAATTCTTGTTTGTCGAATCGTGTTACGTTTTCTAGATTCTAAGTGGAATCTACAGAGAACTATTACGTATGGACAACGGTGTTTAAAGCATCCCTTCTCTGCTCAGGTGTCGTTTATCCAATGCAAGTATAATTCATCGTTTCCTTTCAATTTAAAGACAACTGCTCCCATTGAAATCTTCCCTTCAATCTCGTTGTTGCACCGTTCTAATAATAACAATAATAATATTTCTTTCGGTTAAAGACCACATTACGTGAATTCGAAAACATTTGTTTGCCCTCTTCACATTTTTGATACCCGCTTTGCAGCACCCGTTTGCATATAACCTATGCTTTAGAATTGGTGCAGTTTATTGTCGCGACTACGTGCTGTAGACAAACGCGGACAGCAGTCTGCACTCTGCACGCACCTTACTGCCTTACTCGTCGTACCGGCTACCTCGAACGGCTCGAACTATACCGTCGGCAACTCATCACGTCGCAGCGGCGGCGACGTGAAACCGTTTTCACGTCCGGACGGTACACATTTTTGTCTCTCGTTCCGTTTTGTTTTTGTTTTTGTTTTTTTCTTGTTCTTCAAACCATCGATATTATAAAACACAACTCGTCACGTAAACACGTCGATACACGCGCACACAACAAACGCGCGGCGTCGAGCCCCATAAAACGGCAGCGTCGGAGGCGGAGGCCTATAACACACACGCACACTCACTCACGCGCGCGAGACGACAGCATTCCTTCGGCCACTGACCTTGGTACCAGACGCACAGCATAGCCCCGTTCACGTACACACACACATCACACATACACCATATATGTGTGTGCGTGTGTGTGTGTCCCTATATCGTATTTCGACTTGTCCGAACTCATCGCCGATTCATCTGCACCACCGCCGCCACCGCTTTTCCCTATATTTTTTATTTTATTTAACGCCACACGGTACCCGTCGGTTTCTATACCGCTGCAAACATTCCAACGTGTCCTCACCTTTTGTCTGCTGCTGCCGCCGCTGTTGCGATCACCGCGCGTTTTGTTCTCTCCGCCGACGACCGAGCGCGCGCAGCATCGGCAGTGCAGGTCGCCGCCGCGCTCCACATAATAATATCATTATAATACCAATAATAATACGTACATTGGCATAATTTTTTTGTTTGTATTCAATGTTCATCGAACATTATATTATATAGGTAATCAATTAATACATAATCCTAACCTAACCTAACCGTACTAAAATCCGATGAATAAAAAAAACTTAATTTAACCATTTTTAAATTAGCCTATCTTTTTCCCAGAGATCTGCACACAAACATTCATTTGTATATAATATAGCTGATCATGCGGACTTCGTAAAAAATGCAGACAACTCTTAAAAATACTGTGATTGTTCAACTCCTTTTTGTTGTAACTCACTGCAGTAAGTGCAACTCAGCCACCCTGGTAGGCAATGTGCGAAAATTCGATTTGATGCATGCTTGTACCTGATCTGCCCGATTAACCAATAGCAACCGACAATAAATAAATACTATTTCTATTAATCATTTCTCCTATATCCAATAGCAACCATTTATAAACAAATATTTCCATCGTAAATCTCAAAATCCCTGTTTGAGCACTTCTATTAATAAATAATTGTTCGTAGCGTGATGTTATATAGCAGGGGTGGCCAAATCACGGCTCGCGAGCCGCATGCGGCTCTCGTCACAGTCGTATGCGGCTCGCGGTCTTATTTACAAAAACCAAAATATTTTAATTTTTTTTTGTATACATTTATAAAAAAATGTTTTTATTGTATTTATTTAATTCTATAGTATTATAGTGTATAGAATATAGATTCAATCAAACAAAAAAAAGATAATTAATATGAATAATAAATTAAAAAAAGGTGGGCAAGTGGGTGTCGCTCTGCTGTACAGTAGGTTACAAGTGGGTCACTGTATAATGGATGGTATTAAATTTGAATTCAATGATATAATATCATTGTATAAGAAAAACGATTCTGAGCGGTGATGGTATGTCAGTCTATGTATAAGGCATATTATATACATATCTATGGTATTAAACAAAAAATTGACCTATAATAGGTACCTATAATAAATTCCAAATTAATCATATCACAATATCCATTAGATACTTATAACGCGTTATACATCAACAAAAACCGTGATACTATCATAGATATATAATAGTACACTTTAGAAGTTTCAAGTACCCACGAATAGTATTATTCAATCACAACAAAATAACTAAAATCGTAATTCTTGGTTTAAATATGAAATTTTGTCTAAATTTGAAATTAAAATGTCTGTAAAAAAATTGTGTGTTTATATATTTTTTAGATTTTTGGTTACAGTATGAATTATTTAAGAGAATCTTTGTTTTAAATTTTCAACTCTTAGTTATAAAAACTGAACATTTTATAATTTTTTAATTCCAACGATTGATAATTTTCGAGATTTTGATAAATTTTGTCAAAATTCCAACTTTAAATGCTTATAAAAAAAAATCGTGCCTATGTATTTTTAATATTTTTCAACTGATATTGTAACAATATATCAGGAGCCTTGTATTAAATTTTTACACTTTTTGGCCCAACAGATAAAACTTTATTGATATTTATAGAAAAAAAAACTAAAAAAAATTGAAAGCTGTAAATGTCCATAAACAGCTCAAAAAGAGTCAAAATATTTTCAAAATTGTATGGTGTATAGGAAATGCTAATATAAACATTCAGTGAAATTTTCATGTATCTACAGTTATTCGTTTTTGAATTACAACAAAATAAGGAAATCGCTACATGAGAAATCGAGTGAAAATCCAATGTTGTAAAAATTTGAATTTCAAACGCTCATAAAAATTTAATTTGACTGTCCGGTAGAGATTTTTTTATTGATAAAGGTAGATAATCTTATAAGGAATCTTGTGTTTCATTTTCAAATCTTAGATTTAAAAAGAAAAATTTTTACGAATTCTTAACTCAAAATAATTTGCTAATTTTCGTGATTTTTCCATATTTTGTCAATTTTTGAACTTTAAATGCTTATAAAAAAAATTGTGACTAAGGATTTTTAATATTTTTCATCTGCCTTTGAAACAACATATTAGGAGCCTTCTATTAAATTTTCAAGCTTTCGCAACCAACAAATAAAATTTTATTGATATTTCTAGAAAAAAACTAAAAAAAAATGAAAAATGAAAATGTCCCTAAACAGTTCAAAATAAATCAAAATATTTTGAAAATGTTATCGTGTATAGAAAATGCAAATATAAACAACCAGTGAAAATTTCATGTATCTACGGTCATTTGTTTTAAAGTTACACCAATAACCAAATTCGATTTTTTGGAAAATCGATTTTGCGTAAAAATTCCCGTTTTTCCTTAATTTTTATGTTGTTTTTCCCGGCGCTTGTGAAAACTACTGGAAAATGTTTACTTTTGACCCCCCAAAGTACCAACTAGATTCACTTTCCTATCAGAAAAGGTACTATTGAAGAAAATCGAAGCACTTTTACTGTCCTAAAACGTGATGACAGACACAAAAAGGTGGGCAAGTGGGTGTCGCTCTGCTGTACAGTAGGTTACAAGTGGGTCACTGTATAATGGATGATATTAAATTTGAATTCAACGATATAATATCATTGTATAAGAAAAACGATTCTGAGCGGAGACGGTATGTCAGTCTATGTATAAGACATATTATAATATACAAATCTATGGTATTAAACAAAAAATTGACCTATAATAGGTACCTATAATAAATTCCAAATTAATCATATCACAATATCCATTAGGCACTGGTAACGCGTTATACATCAACAATAACCATGATACTATCATAGATATATAATAGTACACTTTAGAAGTTTCAAGTACCCACGAATAATATTATTCAATCACAACAAAATAACTAAAATAGTTATTCTAGGTTTTTTAATATGTAATTTCGTCCAAATTTGAATTTAAAATGACTGTAAAAAATAAGTGTGTTCATATATTTTTTAGATTTTTTGGTTATAGTATGAACTATTTATGAGAACCTTTGTGTTGAATTTGTAATCCTTAGCAATAAAAACTGAACATTTTATAATTTATTAATTACAATGATTGATAATTTTCGAGATTTTGATAAATTTTGTCAAAATTTGATCTTTAAATGCTTATAAAAAAAAACTGTGCCTATGTATTTTTAATATTTTTCAACTGCTATTGTAACAATATATCAGGAGCCTTGTATTAAATTTTTACACTTTTTGGCCCAACAGATAAAACTTTATTGATATTTATAGAAAAAAAAACTAAAAAAAATTGAAAGCTGTAAATGTCCATAAACAGCTCAAAAAGAGTCAAAATATTTTCAAAATTGTATGGTGTATAGAAAATGCTAATTTAAACATTCAGTGAAATTTTCATGTATCTACAGTTGTTCGTTTTTGAATTGCAACAAAATAAGGAAATCGCTACATGAGTAATCGAGTGAAAATCCAATGTTGTAAAAATTTGAATTTCAAACGCTCATAAAAATTTAATTTGACTGTCCGGTAGAGATTTTTTTATTGATAAAGGCAGATAATCTTATAAGGAATCTTGTGTTTCATTTTCAAATCTTAGATTTAAAAAGAAAAATTTTTACGAATTCTTAACTCAAAATAATTTGCTAATTTTCGTGATTTTTCCATATTTTGTCAATTTTTGAACTTTAAATGCTTATAAAAAAAAATTGTGACTAAGGTTTTTTAATATTTTTCATCTGCAAAATGTCCCTAAACAGTTCAAAATAAATCAAAATATTTTGAAAATGTTATCGTGTATAGAAAATGCAAATATAAACAACCAGTGAAAATTTCATGTATATACGTTCATTTGTTTTAGAGTTACACCAATAACTAAAATCGATTTTTTGGAAAACCAATTTTCCGTAAAAATTCCCGTTTTTCCTTAATTTTTATGTTGTTTTTCCCGGCGCTTGTGAAAACTACTGGGAAATTTATACTTTTGACCCCCAAAGTACCAACTAGATTCACTTTCCTATCAGAAAAGCTACTGATGAAGAAAATCCAAGCACTTTTACTGTCTTAAAACGTGATGACAGACACAAAAATATAAAAATATAAAAAAAAACATACATCATTGTAAAACCAATACATTCATCGCTCCGCTCAGAATCTAAAATATAAAAATATAAATAAAAATATAAAAATATAAAAACATACATCATTGTAAAACCAATACATTCATCGCTCCGCTCAGAATCTAAAATTAAACATTAAGCTAATTTTGTTTGCGTGGTACTTTTTTCGTGTCTACTTTTTTAGTAAGCTTCTTAAGATCTGGTTGAATTGATGTAAGAGCAATTCTTAGTAATTCTGTAAGATGATCATCAGTCAAATTTGAACGATATTTTGACTTAATTATTTTCATTTTCATTGTTGATTCACATGAATACGTCGTTCCAAAAATTGATATAAATTTTACCGCACAGTTTTTAATACTTGGGTATTTTAATATAGAAATATGCTTCCAAAATTCCAATATATCTTTATTACTTTTGTGGTATAGAAGTACACATTAGATAATTTGGCTCTTGACAAAATTTTATTAATACATGTGGCTCACGTACATAGTCATGTTGGCCACCCCTGTTATATAGCCTATAGCCTTCCTCGAAAAATGGACTATCCAACTCAAAAATAATTTTTCAATTCGAACCAGTAGTTCTTGAGGTTAGCGCGTTCAACTAACTCTACAGTTTTATATATTAATATAGATTAGATTATATAAGCGAAAAAATTTATTGATTTTACAATTATGTGTGTTTTTTTATTGTTTTGTATGGCGCATTTAGGGTAGTAAAAGTGCTCCAATTTTCAAGATCAGCATCTTTACTGATAGAAAAGTGAAACTATTGGTTTTTTTGGGAAGTCAAAATTAAAAATTTCAAGTAGTTTTAAGAAGCATTGAGAAAAACAAAAAAATAGGTGACTTGTACACATAACCAATTTTTGAAAAAATCGATTTTATTTTTTTGGTGCATCTTAAAAATTAATAACTGTAGAACCTTGAAATATTCAACAAATATTTATATTAGAATTTTCCATAAAACACTTTCTCAATATTTTGACTATTTTTGAGCTAGCAATAGCCTTGGGCCCTTGAAAAATTTTTCCATTTTTCAAAATATTTTTAAAATTATCCTTGATAAAATCTTTTTCATTTAGTAAAAAAATCTTGAATATGTGATGATAGGTTCCTTATAATTTTCATTAATAGAAGTTTAAAAATACATAGGCTCAATTATTTGTTAGATGCTTATGAAGTTCAAATTTTGACAACATTTATAAAAGTTTTTCTTTTCATAGCTAACATAAGAAATTTTAATAGAAGGTTTCCAACAAGTTTTTGTACTTCTATCAAACTAAAAAAGTTCCCCGGAATTTTTGATCTTTATTAATTTATTTTTAACTACTAAATTTGATTATTTATACAAATGTGCTAGGCTGATACAATGTATCCGCTCAGAATATTTTTTCGTTTATACAATAATAACAATAATTTATCAATGAATTTTAAATATAACACATAAATTACAACGACATGCTTGACACCTACTGTACAGCAGAGCGGTACCCACTTGTCTACCTTTATTCATATTGTATTAGGTGCCTACTATATTTATCGACTTATTAATTTATCAATATTATTATATTAAGTTTAAATATATTACGTGTTGTGTTATTAATTAATTTACTTATTCATATTTTTGTAAGTAGGTACAAGGTACTATATTTTTAAGTATATTTGCGCGTAGCCCCCTTATATCTAGGTATATATTTAAATATATGCAACTGCCAACTGTTCACAAAATGACATATTAGGCCTCTCAAATTTGCTCTGCTCTGGGCCCCGAAAATCGTCAGGACGGCTCTGGTTGGTTCCCAATTATAAGACCTTCTTACTCAACTGCAGTGACGTAATCTCGACTTAGGACTTCTACAGGTTTCTAGACATTTTGGATAATAATAATATACGCATGATCTCTCCGTCGAGTTGTCTCTGCTCTATGCTGTGTCACTGCCTATTACATCCGACATCCCTTATAATTAAGTCGGAGCTGCTTTGTATACTATACTATAATGACTCTACATTGAGCAGTTTAGTTTTCAGAAACGGTCGGTGACCAGTGTGTGTTACTTACTATGCGAATAACATCAAATAAATCGCATTATTTTGTTGAATACGTATACCTATCATGTTTTTATTTTTATAACTATAAAGGGGGAAAGTAGATACCGCTCTGTGTACGCCTGTGCAGTAGGTGTGGAGTGTGAGTTTGCATTGAGCAAAGCACTGTAAATTGTAATGTATGTGCCTATATTGCTATAAGTATATTAGTAAATATATAAGTTTATTTAATGATATATTTCTATGGATATTATAGTAATTTATTTTACTGTAAGTAATATGATACCTACTGTAATTGAATTAATTTTTTTCGAAAACATTTGTTATATTATCAATACTTTTAATTATTAAAATAATTTATATCTATATTATAATTATTACAATTAATTTTTGAGTCAATACTTATTACCGACTTACCTTAATGATGTAAATAGATGCGTTGTAATATTAATAGGGAATAATATATACAATTAATCTTAGTGTTTTGAATATTTAATGGTGTAAAGGTGTTCTTAATTATCTTCGTAAAAGTTTAAAATCTTCACAAAAAAAATATTTTTGAATGACAATATAGGTAATACTTTAAATAGTTAAAATCGTTATTTTTCGTTTATATAATGACTAATTTAATCCTAATTTGAACATAAAATGTCTATAAAAAAAAATCATGTTTACATATTTTTTTTAGATTTTTTAGTTTCAGTATTAATTACCTTTATGAATAAAAAAATAAGAATATCAAATTTGTTGAAAACTGGTTTTGTGTGAAAATTCCCATTTTTCTCGATTACTTTTAAAATGACTGAGAATTTTTAATTTCGAGTACCAATTATAATAACTTTTCTACTAGAAAAAAACCACATCAATTGCTCCGATGTCCATATCATATGTTACATTGAATTGCAGGACTGCAAGGTCATAGGTTGAGTTCAATTATATATAAACATTTTAAGTTAAATTTTACTGGGAATTAAAATTTACGAGAAATTGATTTGAACATCAGAATACCTAAATACCTACTTAAGAGGATGTCAACGCAGTATTTATTTTGTCTCTCAGACCCACGTGCAACATAAACTCCATAGATAAAACGCTTTCACCTAAAATAGTATTTAAAATCAACTATTACAAAAATTATAGAGGATAGTATTTTTGAGGGTATGACATCGATTTTATATTTTATTGTTTGACTTTGCATTCGACTTTCAAAATAAAAAATGTTGTAAATTCAAATGATGTTAAAATTATTTTGAGACAATATTTAGACAAGTTGATAAGTCATACCCTCAAAAATACCCTCTATCGTTTTTGGAATGGGTAATTACTAATTTTACTCTAAGATTACTTAAAAACATAATAAAATTATTTTGTGTACGTAAATGCGTTTTGTCTGTGTTTCTCGTGGGTCAGAGAGAGAAAACAAATAGAGCGTTGACATCCTCTTAACATGTGTCATTACTTATTATCATTATCCATTAGTCACTATTGATTTATTTTACTTCTATTAACAATTGACAATGTTGACATCAGACATTCTCAATATTAAAATTCTCTGAGAATTACCATTGAAATATTGAACTAAAACGGATATCTACATTTTATCTAATTTCCTGTGTTGTATATATTTACTCATGTATTATTGTACTGGTAAAACAAAATTCATTAATAAATACATGTACAGAACTACCAAGTACTATTATTAATGTGTTTTATTGACATTTAACACTTCAGCTTCTTAAACATTGAAAGATAATTATTATTTATTATTTATTTTTATTTAGCATCTGCCTGATGGTCATTAACATTTTTATAACAACTTACAAATTCTTTAAATTACAAGTTAAATCTTTTTTTTTATGTATAATATACACAAGGCCTACAAATAGTTATTATTGTTTGAATATGATGAGTATAATAATTATAATCATTAGCGACAGATTGAAAACAATTTTGTTGGCAGCGCACTTTAAAGTATTTCCCATTTTGATATTTATCTAGTTTCCAGCGATTTTATACATCATTCATAAATTCATTATCGATAGTCAACATAATTTCATATGTGTATTGTAAAATTATATTATTATGTATGTCCGGAAACTATTTTACACTCTGCAACGTACATTAAATTTCTATCGAAACAAAAACCACAGATTTCTATAGAGTACTGAATAGATACTGAACTCCCTAAAAGAATTGAAGCCTCAAGGTCGGTTGGCAATTGTATGGTACATAAGATTAATTGTGATTTATCTTATCTTGTATCGTATTTTATTATTTATAAACCAGTTGTTTTTTAAAAAAAAAAAAAATTTTTGTAATTCATTTTACATTTACTATTTTATTTTACCATTAAAAACGATGTTATTTTTTTAATACATTTTGTATAATGAATGAAATGTTTTGCCAGCCGACAAAATGGCGGCCTTCCACAGCTGAGCTTCACTTGATAACTATGTAAATTATATAGGAGTTCCTTATCTAGTGTAGTATAAAAGTCTGTGACCAAAAACATTTAAAACATTGCGCACTAATAATATTATATAATAAATATTAAATTGATAACTACATTTTGTCTACTTGTTATTGTCATCACGGTTACAATAATTATTGTATAATTAATATCTTTTTTAATTTTTATAAAACAACATCACTTTTTTTGGCTCGATGGTTTACGATCGACATCATCATAGCTCATATAGGCGCAATAGATATTTATTTTTGGATGACTAGAATAATAATAATTATTATTATTTATTAATTATGGATTGCCAGACAAGAAAAATAATTCCTAAACATGTTTTAAAAACATTTAAGTATGTTGACACAGTTAATTAAATTTATAAATAATACATAGATTAAAACATTAAGTTGTTTTGGTCGAATTATAGAGTGGACTATTAATTATTATAGACAATGCACTTTTCACAATTAGATATACGCACTTCAGAAAAACTTTATTACGTCTTTTATAATACAGCATTATGCTGTAGATATGGTTAAGAAATACTAAATCATTTCATTATGCGTAGGTTTCTGTGGACCAGAAGAGTGTCGGTATTTTTGTGACACACTGCACTACATAACACTGTTTCTTTTCTTAAAATTGCATCCGGTCTCCGCCGTCACGCATGTAAAATAAAACATAATAACAATATATTGTATAATATAAGTATTTATAAAAGCATCACATATTTTGGAGTCGTCGGTATAATAATAATATGTATACAAATTGTGGCATATGTACGTTTTCGGTTTTTTTTCATCGAATTTTATCGTCTTCATTTCCTTCCTCTCCTCACTGCTGCAGTCTTCCTTACGTTTTTCCTCACGAGACTACGCAATTCTTCGATCCTGTACAAAACCAAATAATAATATAACATTATATACAAACGAAAAACAACAATTTAGCCGGTTTATCGGTGACTGTTTACATATTAATATTAGTATATTATACCATCATTAAACAATCGTGGGAGTGTGGCAGAACAATATAATCGCTTTTATACATTGTAATAATATTATGGGTAATAAATATATAAAATGTATAACATACGGTCTCATTTTGATAATTTGGTTTTGTTGTGTGTTTGGAGGAAAAAAATGAAACGGAATAATGTTGCAGCTCGTTATCAGCGCGCACACGAACTTGGGTCTGTATTCCTAATTTGGTGAGTTTATCAGTGTTCGGACGACATTGTAGAGCGCCTAGATAGTTCAATGAACCATATTATGCCGAATTTTGACATTATCTAAATCGTATATTCGTATGTACACGCCGTCTATAACCATTATAAGTAGTTACATTGTGACCCGGGCACAGAATATACTACAGTATTGTTGTTGTGTAAGTGGTGGGGCCACCGCGCGTCTCCGTCGCCCGGCGTGCAATTAAAAGTCTACGTTTTCAAGAAACTTTTAACCTCTTGCACATTAATTATTTGAAATCGACACACAGGGCGACGTTACAAGTCGACTTGTGTTATAATGCGCTCAAACTGTTAAAAAAGCTCACCGTTTTTATTCATTGTTATATCGACACATTGGTATCAACGCTGCAGGCGAACGTGAATACCTATAACAACGACCGTCGCTCAGCCGACCAAAAGAACGAAAAAGCGAAAGCCGCGCGACCATGTTATGTGGGTTGCAGTATTATCATTATTTTATTATATTCTTATATACGGTGTACCCATACGAAACAACGGTCCACTCTTGTTAGCGGTATGTGCGTGTGATTTATGTATAGAGAGTTGCTCTAGGATGGTAGCTCGTAGCTGCCTCGCTCTGTAACTGTATACCTACACGTCTACTATATTGTAGTTTATAATATCCGTCAACTTGTGCACCGTCTACCATGCCAGTACGCGGACGGGCGTGTGTGTCGCGTTTTGCACCACTGCAGCGAACTGAGGAGTGCATCGGCACGGCGGGGCGCAATGGCTGATAGACTTGAACGGATATTACTGTGTTCTATATATTTTTTTACTTTTTAATATGGATTTTCCAATTGATTATTATCGAATTGATAATCTGTTCCTTTATAGTAGCTACGCTACTATCCTTGATCGTTATTCTTAAGCAAATCGTTAAGGAATGTTGCCAAAGTCACTCTGAAAACCAACTTACTGCAGTTGGGTATTAGGTATACATAAAAAATATAAAATAAAATCCAGCTACGTTTAACACATGATTTAACCCTGGATCGTGTAAATAAAGACAACATTTCTCCTCGACATTGAGCACTGCCCGTATTATCCTGATGACCTGATGTATATGAAGAATAAAGATACTTTATGTACGTGTGTATAAAGTATAAACAATTAATTTTCTACTCGGGTACTAAGAGGGTCTGCAGAGTGTGTGAGGTATCACGATTAAAAAATGCTCATATCTCGCTTTAAAATTATAATACGTTATTTTTGTATAACGAAAACAGCGGATAGTGTTCTTAGAAATAAGTTTGATGATAGATAAATTATTAAAACTATCACCACGAAATTGGAATTGCTGAATGAAAATTCGCCATGTTGTATCTATATGGTTGTATAACAGAGACATGCGTGGGCGTCCTCTTAATAATTGCTCGACGCCTCGAGCCTTCGACGTGTAATTTCATAACGCGCACGATGTAAATGTGCTCCGATCGTTTATAATATATTGGTTACAGGGTAAGCGAGCTTTTGAATTACATACATATACAAAATGACACTGCAGGCCTGGGAAGTTTTGGAACTTTCGCCATCACGATACTGATAAACAAATTGTCACTATATAAAAATAGAAAAACCATTTACCGTTTAATGTCGTTTATTATTTTTGAGATACCACTAATACATGAAGTCATTATTGTTTCTAGAATCCAATATTTTCAAATATTGTATATTATTTAAAAACAATATGGCACAGAAAAATTCTTTTTTTCTTAAAGTGAAAATTTGGTTTCTTGTATCAGCTGTAACCAAAGTGGCAAAGTCTTTTCGGTTCTTTCCCTCTCAAAACTTTTTTACTGTACATAATTTTGTAATTACGCATTAATTATCAATGATGGAGACTACTGACGCATAATCATGGTCACTCGCCTGAAATTTATAATGGGGTGAGGTTGAAAAACAAAATTAAACACCATAAAGTACATTAAAAAGAATGAGTATTGCTTGCAAATTACAAAATACGTCAAAAAATCTAATTGCTATAAATGTTAATCGTTATTAAATAAAATCTGAAGTTTTAGTTGTTGTATTATTGAAAACTGCGATTAATTGTTTTTCCTACATGTGAAAACGACCACTTATGAGTTACTTTGAAAATATAAATTTCTATTTAATTAATTTAAAATTAAAAATTTTATTAAAATTGCCTTTATCAAACCCCTTAAAAATCAAATGTGTGCAGCCTGCTCTAAATAGAGTTTTGATTCTATTTACTCTGTTTCCCTGTTGTTGGTTCTATGAACCGAACGTTTTCTAATATACCATTTTGTTTTCAGGATTAATATCTAATTATGTGTTTATAGGCATAAGATTATTACATTTTTTTTTTTATGATAAAGGTGAGGAGTTATACCTTTCTTATATTATATGATGTGTAAGAATTCTGGAGATAACTATATTAAGACATTTTTACAACAGTAAATGGGAAGGTCGTTTTAAAGATTTAAGAAAAACGGTTAATATGAAAAATGATTTACATAATAAACTATGCGTATATTATTTAATAGAACATAGACACGATTATTTATGAGAGTTTGAAATCCTATATTTATCCATCTATATTAAAGTTTGGACAAAATAAAAAATCTATGTATATAAATGAGACCGAAGACCTCTTCATTGCAGAGTCTATATAATTAATATTATGGTGTTTAAAGACTGCAGTTCAACCTATAAGTTATAAATATTATATATTTCTCTCAATTTTAATCCTTAACATGCGTCAAAGACAAATAATGGTTCTCATACAAAGCTATGCTTAGTATTTAGATATCATGATGTATTTTTCGTGTTTACATTTCGTGATGACGTAGAGTCGGTAACTTTTTTTTTTCGTTTAGTCAATACGGGACAATACGGTTGCCCACCCTGCAGTATACATTTATTTATCTCGGATGTGAATATTTTATCCCCACAACTCGTTTATATTTATTAAAAAATGATTTCACTTCTATTTTGTTATTATTATTAATTTTTGTTATAGGATTGTTAACGGTATTCTCAAACAATCTAGTCTCATGCCGCATATATATAGTATATGCCGGACGTGACATTTCAAAGCATTTTTGTTTTACTTGTTTTCATTCGTTATTACAATTATAGTCACGAATTAAGTCAGTTCTTTGGAAAAAAAAAGTTCCGTGTAAGAGAAATATTCAAACATCGGACGTGACAGAAATGATTTCACCTTATAGTAGGTACCCATAGTTCAAATTATTAAAATTCGATGGAACCACGGATAAAAACAATATATTTTATTTTCTGACGTCTCAACTATAACGATTTCGTTATTATACTATCCATAAAATATAAATACTTGTTTTATAGTGTAACATGGATTCAAAAGATGTCGTCCCGCCTAAGTATATCTCTCCCACGTGGAGCATAATGTATATGTATAGGCAAAACAATGTGACGGAAATCGATCGTATTGATTGAATATTGTAAAGCTAAAATACTAATTATTATAAACATTTATAACTATAGGTAATATTATATAGTAATAAACTAATAACTAGGTATAAACTAATATTTTCGAGGGACTATATAAATTATATTTCTGGAAAATAGGCTAAATTATTAAATGGAAGTGTATACTGTAATGTGTATCTAAACATTCCAAATCTATGCGTAATGTGTAGTACCTACCATAAAAAAGGACATGAAATTCCCAAGAAATTGTATTTAATTCAATTTGCATAGCAGGATAGTATATATTCCTTATTTTAATTTATAATCCATATATAATTGTTATAGTTTCTTAAACTTAAAACACTTTCCAATCATTTACGACAGATCTGAGATCTTATAGTGAACTTGTTTTTGGTGTGCTCCACGCGTGGAACAAGCTATGGCGTATTCAAATACTTTGGTTTCATTTACATTTTCTAAATTGATTTTTTTTTAGAATTCATTACATATTTATTGTTATGTAGTCTATTTTAGTGTGTTACAGTATATTGTAATATTGTCATAATTTAATATAAAAATACATAAGCCTTACTTTATAAACGAAACTTCTTTAGAATTTAATCATAATTATTACAGCCTGCTCGAATACAAGCAATATACATTTAAAAACATACAATTTTTTATCACCAAAAATGAGATTACCACGACTGGGAGCGTATAAATGTGATTAAACTACTATTAAACTATACACAGGTCGTTGGGTTCATGTTACATCTGATTGGCTTGTCAAATGCTCGATTAACCGTCAATAATATATTATTTATTATTAATTGGAAGAGTGTTCTGAAATCTCCGGTGAAAAGTAACTGAATGAATTCTTTAAAGACTATTATTTGTTCGTTTACTCGTGCGACGCGTGTGACCCTTTGACTTGAATGAAAATTTGCCTTCTAAGCTATACAGTAATAGCTAGAATAGTAATAACTATAATAAACAACACTAGTGTAAAATATATCAGTGATCAATTTTACGTTCACGAGCAAACATTTTCCCATGTGATGGGATGGGGGGAAGAGGGGTATAAGCTCCCAAATATTTTCATATCATCCCCAAAAATACATTGAATGATAATAGTAATGACAAATGTATTCAAACATTCTAAAAATTGTCCAAGAACAAGTATACTGCACGACTGTTTCTTAATATTTGGTTGTTTTTAATATTGAATGAGATGTTTTTCAATTTATTAAAGAATGAGTTGATAATTATTGGACAAATATAATTTAAAAGATTGAATTTGAAATTCGTATTAAAATATACATATAAATATTTATTTTAATGTAAATTGATATTTATTATAAACCACTTACAATTAATATACACACGCCGTAGAGGGTGTCGAGGAAATGTTCATACAGATCAAGTAGTCATACAGTACAATAGAACAGAACATCGTATGAGACGTTATTCGATGTTAAAAAAACAAATATTATTTGAATGAAAAATATTTGAAAAAACTGCAACAATGCCAAATGTTGTTTTCTTTCCATAAATCACAAATTTAATAAAATCGTAGTGGTCGCTTGCCCTTTAAGTATGTGCGTGTAATTGTGTAAACGTACGTGACAGAAAGTCTGAAAGACGATGACAGTCAAACGTCAAACCATAATTCTCCCAGTTATCTCGAGGGACGAGGATCGTGGTCCGATCACGCTGTGTGTTCTGAACGAGAACAACCAACAAAATATTTAGAATTGTCTAGAATTTCACATCGCTACTATAGCACCTCCCAGGAGTCCATTCGATTTTGTTCTACATGAGTACATCAGGCCCGTGCAAGCAAGTGTACCTAAATACGTACAGTTATGCAACTGAAAGAATTCTTTCTTATTATGAATAAACGTTGATCAGTGATCACTGATTCGCTAGCATAAATGTCAGTGCGCGCGTAATATCTCGAGGTGAATGGTTATCACTGTCATTATCATCATCATCATTTCATATGAGTTTATTTTTTCTTCGTTATTTTCTTTTCTCGACATTCCGGCGTTACAAGTTGAACACACACACATCAATCGCCCCAAGACTCGAGAGTACATAATATTCTCACATGCGCGCGCACGCGGTTCATTCACTCGAACTCTGCCGCCGCCGCCACTTACTCGCCGTGATCGTCTCCGCTCATCGCCAACACCGCCGCCGCGTCCTCGACCCGTTATTATTACACGGACGTGTGTCACACACACACGCGCGCGTGCGGCGCACTTTGCGGCGGCCCAGTTCACCGCCGACGAAGACGGCGCGACCAGCCCCCCCCCCCTCCTCACTGGAGACGATGATGATAATAAATAATAATAATAATATTATTATTCCAGAAACGACGAGCGTACACGCCAAATATGTGTCTATACTCTGTGGTCTATACGAAGTATAATCTAACCGTCACTGTGTTTTGCCCGAGTCGAAGGGGTTTTAGGTCCTTCCCTCCAGACTATATATAATATTATTAACTATTATAATACCAAACCATTATTATTATTATCATGCCGTCACACAAGCTCGACGGTTGGTGGCAGTGCGCATTTCAATGAATATTTTCTGATTCATTCATTCATATACATAATAATATAAATGTATAATATGCGTATACATGTGTCGTATAATATAAAATGTGTGTACGTCTTTCGGTTCCCCCGAGGGGTTCCTCGGCACCACCGACCCTATCACCCTCCTCCTCCTCGTGAAACGGCCGTTAAGCTCTTCCATAGAAAAAAATAAAAAAGGAAAGAAAAAAACGTGTTGGTAGAAATACACGACGCATATTGTGTATACACTCGTATATTGTACGTATATTATTATTATTATATATATATAAATGCGCGTGTTTGCGTCTGGAGAACGGTCGTCGGCGGTGGGCACGTTGAAACCGGGGGTGGGGCAACGAGATTTTTATCCGTCGCATTCCGCGCATTCTCCGAATAGCTGTACACGTCTCGGTTCCATTCCGCTATATATTATGCTATGTACGCCGCGCACACGATCGTGTGTACGCGCATCAGCGCCCACAACCCGGTACCCCGTCGTCTGCTTTATAGACGTAGGCCGTACGCAGCGCCACCGTCATAACGATATCGTTAAATATGTAGGACATATTATATTGTATGATGACATGCTTTTTCAATATTTTTCCGTTTCTATATCGAATACTGTACCTACACCCATATTTGTAGGGTATTATTCATTTGTGTGCCGAAACGATAAGGATTGTAAATAACGGTATACAACACGGTATGTTGTATAATGTATTATAATCGCCAGACATTGAATGAATCAGTAGTGAGCTAATGGTCCCTGGAACACGATTTAGTAGCCCTGCGATTGGTCCATTAAATTGTATTGAATCATTGAATCAATCAATATTGTTTGCAACCGGGCATATTGTATGTTGTACTATTACTAATAAATTATTGAGTGACATTATTGTGGTTGATGCATTATTTACGGCCAAAAAGATGAGTGAATGATGTCGAGAACGCCGAGGGGTAATAACTGATGAAGAAAAAGTTCTGCGTCGCTTTTTCGTGCTTTCTTCGATGCGTACACAAATACTGGATGGTAAAATTCGTTTTGTACGAACCCATAAACTGATAAACTTAACACAAATACGATCCTTCTGTTGAAGAACTGTATGACATATATACACGTAGTATACCTACGTGCTTCTTAATGGGGAATGAGTATAAGGGCTAAAGAAAAATTTTCCCTGAACAATTAAAATTTATAAGGCCACTGTTTGTGTAATGTACAGCCCTACAGCCCCAACTGCAAGGGCGCCGAATACATTTTCGCGTCTTGTGTGGTTGACTTATAGCAGTGTAATAATTTTATTTGGAGGGTGGGGGGTGGTTATAGGTGGGGTCTTGGACATTTAAAGAATAAACCGTTATATATATAGATTATTATCACATTTCGTTTCTATATTCACCCCACCAGTGAAATGCACTTTGACGCCACTGACTGCAAAAATTATAATAATTTTGTAATTATTTAAATTCAATGTTAATGTGAACCGTATAAATTATTGTTTCAGAAATTTGGCCATGGGAATTGGCATACAAAATTTTCCGGAAGGATTGGCTGTCAGCTTACCCTTGCAAGCAGCCGGGTGTTCGAAATGGAAAAGCTTTTGGTAAGTGATCTTTCCTTTAAAAATTCCCCCTCCTCTCAAATTCGACTACCTGAAGATCGAATTCTTCGAATTGCCGGTCAACCAGTATGCCTATTATTACCTTATGGTCATATATTTTCTACACTATACACGCGCGTTTATAGACTTATAGTACGTATGTAATGTATAGTTTTTTCCTCGTCGCCGTCATGCTCGCCGACGCAAATCCTCGGCCGCCCTGCAAAGAAATCGGCAGTCGAGTTTTATAGACCATTAAAAATACATCATAATAATTTAATGTATATAATATATTATTTATTATAAAACCGTTATAATTCTTATGTTCGAAAATTACCACACTAATTACAAGGCGCGGTTCGTTCTCTACCGGGAAAATGAACACATTCTACAAGTAGCGTTTATGGAAATCCGGATTTCCGTCTGGTATATCGCTGCTACAAATACCACGGTGATAGCATAAATCAAATAGTTGATGTATGTGAAAGAAAAAAGATTGATCCGATTTTCTCTTTTGACACTGTACAGATCACATATAGAGCGATAGGTAGTATTTATAGCGATAGGTATTTCAGTTTGTATATTATATACCCTTGAGATAATATTGAATTTTCAGCTTAACGTTGTGATATCTCTTAAGAGGACGCTACACCCGCATGTGTTGTCTCCGTCTTACAAACGCGTAACATAGCAAATTACGTCCACGGAAAACAAACGAATCGGCATCAAAAAGTGGTTTTAGAGTAAAAATACCTATAATAAAACTTAAAGAGAACAATATTTTGGAGGGAACCTCATCGGCGTTTCTAAAAATATTAACTATTAAAAAAGTTGTGGTTATTTAAAAAAATGAGTTTTTGTGCCTTCAATATCTAGCTGTGTATTTAGATTAATACAAAACCCCGATGAGGTTCCCTCCGAAATATTGTTCTCTTTAAGTTTTATTATAGGTATTTTTACTCTAAAACCACTTTTTGATGCCGATTCGTTTGTTTTCCGTGGACGTAATTTGGTATGTTACGCGTTTGTAAGACGGAGACAACACATGCGGGTGTGGCGTCCTCTTAATAATTCGATATCATTTTAATATAAAATATTTTTTCTCATTTAATCAAAACAATTTATAACTTTTGATAATATATTCTCCATGTTATATTATTATGTAATTGCCTTTATGACAATATTTCTATTTGAATTGGTAAAATGTAAAGACTACATCACCCTCTATGAGGAGAAATATGCCTTCGTAATTCGTTACTTAATTTCAGCCATTTTAACGATTATAAGATCACCAAATACCTAGATATTGTTGAAAAATATTTATTTTAAACGTATGAAAGTAACTAGGATGCGTTGTACAATTCGAATATAATATAATATAATATTACATATTTTAATATTTAACATATTTTTTGAACACATTGAAGAATAATTTGAACATTAATACTATATTGAAATATGGGAATACGAATATTATCAAATTATATTCGTACTTACATATGTTATATGAGCTCGACCGGGTTTGCTCAAAATCGCTTTTTTGTACTATTTCACACAAACCTGATAAAAACAGATTCGACGATTTCTCACTAAACTATTAATTATGAAAATAGGTAAATAGTTAATTTTTAGTTTTATATTTATAATATATAAATCTAAATTCTAATAGCAGTTATAGACAAGCATATAACTGATACAAGTTTAAAATTATGTTTATACTATTAATAAATAAAGCAAATCGATAGTTTATTTCAAATTGTTTTTCCGAATGTATTTTGTACATTTTATAAATTCATGTCGAGAAAGTTTGTATGTATAATAAGATCGTTAAATTTGTTTTGGAGGCCCATATTTAAACGGGATTCTTATATACGAATCCCATATAAATTCAAATAACATTCATATACGGAACTACGGATGTTGTTTAAGAATTGGCCCCTTGGGCGAAAACAGAAAGGACAGTTATCTGATTGGACAAAAATGAAACCATTTTTATCTGGTTTGGGCTATGACAGAAATGTCAATTTTTTAGTCGAAATAGATCTGTTCAATTTTGTCTCACCAAACGTATATAACGTCTATACAGCGAAATTAATCTCGATTTAATCTTTTTATGTAACTATACAAAAAAAATGTAACATAAGGACAATATTATATAACGTATAATTGTATTTTTTAAGAGTATGAATGATTTTATTTGATTGTTTAGTTTTTTTTTATATTGATCATTGATGAAAATAAAAAGACTGTAATGAATTTAATAATTTTTCTTTTCTTTTTTTCTTAACTTTTTGTGTTGCATTATAATATTATCGTAAGTAAAAAAAATATTCGTGATATTTTACTATCGGTACCTATATGGTCCAATTAAAAACCGTTAAAAAGAAATATACTTATGTATTAAATACATTTTGCTGTATCAAAAGATTTATGAATTAAAATCATATTTATGTTGTACGAACAACGAATGAAAAAACACAATAATATCAGTGTAGTATATAGACTGTTGATTAGGTAACAGTTAAGGAAGTTCATTGCTCTGTTATAATATATAATATAAGTATATATTAACAGTACCTACCTATATTCGTGTGTATATGTAATGCGTTACTGAATGATCTGAATTACATGTCATTAATAATTTATTAGTTCGATAGATCGGTATTATATAGGTATTGTATAATTACCAGATTACGTGTATAATTAATAACAATCGTCTATAGTCTTAATACGCAAAATGAAAAACGAATTTATTAAAATTGTTATTGTTAACTTAAGTTACAGGCCATAGAGGGGAATTCGTGATGTGTTGTATATACGTATAAAAAACCAACAATAGGTACCTCCGTGTATCAAATATTTTTGTATTTATAAATTTCACAGTGCTACGAAACGTTTTGAATGTCGTTTCAGCTTTTTCTTTTCGGGTGTTTACTGTTCCCGTTTCTTATCAAATATTTAATCGACACTTTTAACCCTGTATACTGTATATTCCTGCAGAGAGATTTGAGGGTGAACGTTGTACGTTAGTACCTATACAAAACGTAGTCTATATACGCGTCAGACTATATATACTCCATACCCTCGATTTGCAAGTAAAATAAATCGTGTCCTACTCCCCAATCGCCCATTATCAATTTGTTTTATCCGTCTACGCGCGACGCAGCAAATTAACTTTTCTTACCAGTAATAACGTCCGAGGGTCGGTATTATAAAGTTAATTGACCTATTATCAAACTCGTGGGGTGTTAAATCCGTTTATATAGCAGTATAGCACACATACCTTCTATATATGGACGCGCTCGCGCGTGTGTGTGTTTGTTCTTAAAGTGTTTATTTTGCAGCACATAAAATCGGAGCTTTTTTTGTGTTCGGAGGGTGTGGGGTAGAATACTGTTGTTTGCCACCAGTCAATCTCGAGTCTCGACACCTATAACGAGACGACTCTCGTCATCAATATAATGTTTCATATATTAACATAACATTGTTTTTATTGTGTGACCTGTGCTTATATATATATTTTTTTCACAGGTACGGACAACTTAGCGGCATGGTGGAGCCGATCGCCGGACTCGTGGGCATATTCGCCGTTTCGTTTATCAAGCCGCTGTTGCCTTACGCCCTGGCGTTCGCCGCGGGTGCGATGATTTACGTGGTCGTCAACGACATCATACCGGAATCGAATTCCAGGTATATAAAATTATGTAGTGCACACGGTCGTCAAACTACGTCACTGCAGCGACGCGACAACTACGCTATAATAATCATACGCCCGCCCGCCCACCGCTCACCGCCCACTCATGCATCCGACTCGCCTCGTATCATACCTGGCTGCACCCTCCTCCCCTCGCAGTAGACGACACCCCCGCACGCTTTACTTGCTTCGTTATTATTAATAAACAATATTATAATATAGGAGGAACTATCTTATTATTATTATTTTATGTACTCACACCCACTCCGTACCAGTGTGGTGTGCAGGTATGTGTCGCGTGTGCGATGCATACCTACCTATAATAGGTACAACTTTATTATAATATTATATTATAGTATTATTATTATTATATTATAATATACGCGCGCATAATGTGTGACCCTGACGGTGCCGCCACCGTCGCGCACGTATATAATATAATATCAATGGTTTCTCACTCTCTGGGGGTCATATAACTGTAAAATCTCTATATGCAATCTCCTTTGACGCCAGGAATGCAGCAGTACAACTACGCTACACACACACACACACTCGCACAATTAGACGATTCCTTTGGTCGTTAGTGAGAGCGAGCAAGCGATCGCGTGGTGGTGGCGGCGGCGGCGGCGTCGACTATCGCGACCTCTATTGCCTACTATGGCGTTTAACGCGAGCCGACGTTCGTCATGAATGGGCCACCGCCGCCGCGCCGTCATATTATTATTATTATCATCGATACTTCGTCCGACCGCCGCGGCCTTGTAACCGAAACGCGGAGGCTGTCGCTGCCGACGCCGCCGCCTCCCGCATCTTATTTTTAATTGTCCGAAACGACGCGACGATATGACGTTTCGTTTCCAAAATCTTAGCACGCCATCGTAACGATAAATTTCAACTGCAGTGCTGCAGAAACGATCGGAAACGATTCTTGTTTAAATAACACGTGACGTACCCATCTTGTCTCTGTATCTATTAGGTCCTTTTGTTTTTTGTTGTATACACGTTTTTTGTAATACATTAGAAATACAATTTCTATCTTAACATCCCTCGATCACCGAATCACCCCGCTGCGCTCACGCAGCTGCAGCTGCTTACTCGCTTTCCGAAATAGTAAACTACAATGACGATACCATTGTTATGTCGTTAAAAAAAATTGAGTGTATTATTATTTATTATCATGTCCATTGCTCATTTGCTCACCCCATATTATCCTTTTAATTTATTAAAATGTTGGTTCTTGAAATTTTTAAGTCTACTTGATGTTTATCAAAGTTTAACTTATATACTTGTATAACTAGTATTTTCAAATGCTTAGATTTTATAATATTCCATTGAAGGAAAGAGGATAATCCTGTAATCCCGTGATGATGGAAATTTCCTTTTTGAAATGATAAACACACTTTTTTCTGCAAATCCTTAAGCAGATAATTGTTTTTTGAAACTGTTATGTAAACAAAATTTGAACTAGTATCCTTCAAAATGGTTTTACTGAAAATGGTTTTGTACAGTCTATGACCTTATGCTAAAAATATATATACCTCATTCCTCAATATTTTCTAAGGCCTAAGCCACCACAATTATAGACTCAGTACTTATTAATTACTTGTATGAATTAAGATGTATTTCATAAACATTTTCAAAAAAATAATCTAGACTGACTGCTTCAAAATGTATATTTTAAAAGTGGGTACCTATTTTAGATAGATACTTCTTAAATGGTGTAAAAAGTATTTTAAAATACGATTTTTACTAAGTATTTTTAAAAGTTAAAAATATCGTAGTTAGAATAAAATAATAAATACATAGTTATAAGAATAATTAAGGGTTGAGCATGTTTGGTGAATAATGTTGTATATATTATAATAATATAATATAAATATATAATACCGTTTTTTAGTTTTACTAGGTATCATTATAATACATAATACCGCTTATATCATTTCAGTTATACTGTGTCTTTATTTCTTATACAAATATACAATGATTGACAAATTCAGAAATGTATTATTTAACAATAAATTAGGTATACTATTAGTGACAAAACTCTGTATAATTAATGTTAGCATGTATATTCGGTCCCCGAAAACTTTTTTAAAACTATTCCGACGCTCTCAATATTACTGCAGTTGATCTGTTTCATCGTATTTTGATTTCTATGGTTACATATTCATTTGCTATTTCTATGCGCCTTGACCGTAAGACCGGAGTAGAACCAAGTTCAGTTATAACAACATTCAATAAAAGTAATTTACAAAAAATTTAATTTTTAATTTTTGACCGGGAGAACATCTACTGTGAAATTGCCAAATCCCTTACAATTCTACTGCAGAGCTGCCAGAAACATATTTTAACTTTAACAATCGCCTTTGAACTGGCCGCCGAAGCCGGCGTGCACAGAGGGTTAAATTTTGGCGAACATATTATTATATTATTATATTCACACTAGAACATATTCTTGTTCGAAAAACCGGAGCAACGAAAACGATCATTGTCATTTGTCGGACACACGTTGCCATTTAATCGAATCGCCGTGTTTAATTTTGTTACAGTGGCAACGGGAAGCTGGCCAGTTGGTGTTGTATCGTGGGATTCGTCGTGATGATGTCATTGGACGTGGGACTCGGTTGACTTCATTAGGTATTACCCGTCATTTTTTTCCTACACTGACCCATATTATTATTAATTTTTTTTTTTTTTTTTTTGATTCACCTATCCTATATTTAATGCAATTTATTTATAGACTTTAATTTAGTTGTATGTGCTAATCAATGCATGTTTAAAATATAAAATATTTTTATTTATTTATACACTTTTTTTTGTTTAGTAGAAGTATAATACACATACATTATAAATGTGTAATATTTATAACTATTATTGTATACACCATACGTTTATACGTACAATTATCATATTTATTGACTACTGGGTGCTTATACAGCAAAGTGAGATGATTAACGGCCCAGATACTCAATAACTAATAAGACATCATTACTGATACACGTGACCGCTGCGCACCGTTGAACGACCGCAGGATGGTCGTTTTGCCTATTTTTGTTGAAGTCTTTAGGTATGTCTTCTCTAACCGAACACCCCTATATAGAAATAACGTTAAAACCCGTAGCAGTAAGTTGTCTTCAATATCGATATTATTTATATTGTAAACTCGAAAACACACACACGCACATAAATACATAATACTATATTAGTTGTAATTTAGTAATATTTAGCGATGTATGTGGCTTTTGGCTCCATTTTTATACGATCATGAAAAAAGTTAAAGCAGAATTATTCCGATTATAGTAAATCCAATCTCCCATGTAATTTTCAGGGAAATTATAAACGGTTCAACGGTTGACCCGTAGTTGTGGACCTACACTAACAATTACCTTGTATATATTTAAAAAATATTTTATTAGTACCTACTCAATTTGTTGAGATAAATTATAACCACTAATTAAAAATTATTAAATAAAACATATAGTATGTTACTTATTTCATAGTGTAATATAATGTGATAATAGGTGCTATACATATTAATGTACTAATAATATATTACAAATAAATACATTTTACACAAAATGGATTTATTCAATTATATTGTAAACCAAATCCAGCAAGTAGAGCAACAATTTATGGACAATAAAGAGTTTAATAAACAAAAAAAGTTAAATAGAAAATGTGAAGTTTCTCTAATGAAAAAAAATATTTAAAAAATGAATAATGAAAAATACTTGTAATGTTTATCGGTAAAATTTCGATTTGTGAAAGAGATAATCGCGCTTGAACGTAGTGTGATTTCCGTGTTGAAAAAAGCGATTCCGCTGTAAATAGAAGAAAATAGAAGATGCGTTCAATTGGAAAATGGAGCATCAGTATCTCCTACAGGCGTAAGGGCGTAATCGTAACTGATAATTGTTTATTAATTCATTATCGTATGAAATGTAGAATATGTACCTACCTTTTTAGAAAAGTAAGATAACATTAATTTATAAATAATATATCAATTTTTTTTATTATTGGTCTAAAGCATCGGCAACTATGTCCATCAGCATTTTATGGAGGGGGGGATTATTGTTGGGTTTGAGCAACACGTGTGTATGTGGGGCGAGGTTTCGTCGCTTAAATCCCGGGAGGTCACCCATCCGGGAGCTGGCGACACTGGACGAGGCTTAATCGCATCACACATTAGCGACTGCGGCCAACAACCACGCCACATCAGACCTCATAATACATGTATCAAAATTAATTTATAATATTTTATATACAATATAGGTTACCTATATATACAATCAATTAAAATATAAAAAAGTCTGCCCCTGCAGGCACAGATCCAGAAGATTTTAACTGGGGGTGCTCAAAAAAATGGTTACACTTTTCTATTTTTTATTACTTAATTTTGAATACTAATTTATTTTATTAGGGCACCCATAGCCCCCTCCCCCTGAATCCGCGCCTCTGCCCTTGTATATTATTGTGTATAATGTATCATATAATATAATGTAATATAATAAATTCTTATTTATAGATTTTAAAACGTAACCTAATTGATAATCCAAAACGCATTATTCGAGCATATAGTAGTATTATCCTTCGGATGATGTTTCACCTCTTCTATTCTTCATCTCCATTTTTTCTCATAAAACCATGGAATATCGACGCAAATATTATGTTGTAGGTATTAGGTACTAGGTACATATACGAGATCACATCCCTATTCCCTGCCATCATAATATTATATAATATAATAATGTAAATAATGTACATGGTTATTGCTGCCCCAAAATACTAAAACGTGTACTGTAATACCTATATGCTATATAACAATTTATTTGGATTCCTCCTTCAATTTACAAATGGGATTGAGGGAAATATTCGAAAGCAATTTATTAAACATACATTACCTGTTCAAAATTTCTAATTTTATTTGTTTGTATACGTTAACACAATTGTTCTTTTGATTTAAGCAGATTTTAGAACGGATTAATAGATTTAATACCGGATATTGGTTCCGGTGGAAAGAACCACGTGTCTTCCTCTTCGACGACGTTAGCAGCTTATAAGTTATACATTTATAATAACACATTTTGCATGTAGGCACGATTCGACGTTAGGTTTATTATTTTAATAATTTATAACAATATACAACGAGGGGGAGTTTCTTAATATATATATATATATACAGGGTGTCCCGTGAGGATTTACTCATTGCGATATCTCCTGAAATAACAGAGATATCGTAATTCTGTTTTCTTATTAATACTCACGAAGGTAAGCACTACAAATAACTAATTTTTTATTTTTTTTTTTTTTTTTGGTAAAAAAGTTAAAAAAATTATTTTTTTAATTAATTATTTAAAAAAATATTGAAGATTGCCATTTTGTAGAGTTCATTTTTCTGAAAATATTGACGTTTCAACATTTTAATTTCATTAATTTCCTGATTTTTAATAATTTTTTTAATTAATAAGTAAAACGGCAAAAAACCGGTTTTTGTCCGGGCGACGAGTCCCTCTCTACGGCTAATAGGTAAATCCTCACGGGACACTCTGTATATATATTATATTATATTTAGGTAATAATTTTATATTTTACTGTATAGTGTATGAGGACGACTTATCGCAGTAATTATACTCGACTCCGTCGAACGCTCCAAAAACCTAAATTTGTGACAAAAAAAAAAAACAAAATAATAAAAAACACTATTTTTTGGACGATACGTAAATGATTTTTTTTCATTTTAAATTTGTTCAGTCATTACTTTTTAAGCATCGTCTCTCGGTATATCACACGCCGTATTGCAAAGATGGTGGGAGTAGACCGATCCGGCGGCGGCATAGAATAGAGGGAAGGCGCGCGCGTAATTCTGCTAATAATAAGGCACACGGCCGCGACGTACACACACGCACACATATTGTGTGTATCCGGTTGGGCCGAAGAAAAAGGAATATGGATGGGATGATGATGTGTGTGTGTGTGTGTTATGTAGAACACAGGAAGGCGGCTCGGACCGGGTGAACGACCCCGCGTTTCCGGTGACGACTTTGCCGCCGCCGCAGCTCAAACCGTACGTACACATATTATTTTGATATATATAATAATAATAATAATCATATATATATATATATAATATGTGTAGTGTATGCACACAGAGTGGCGGCGACGGCTGTAACAGCAGCTGTTGTTTTAATCGTGGAAAAAACACTCCCCCCCTCCCCCACAGACACACACACAGACGTCAGACAGTACACACTAACCGAAACCATCGCAGTCATTTTTTTTCGTTCCCCGGTCACCCCTTCACTATTAAAACTGTATCTGCTCGCGTACTTTTTTATTATAATTTTAAGCGCCCACCACGATTGTTTTGTAAATTTATTATTATTTGTTGACCCACTGTGCGTCTGAAGCACACAAGCGAAAAAAGTTCTCAAGATGCTCCTCATAAGTCATAATACGCCGATATATTCTATATATTACGATGTATACACGTGTATATTATTATTGTAGGTATGTATATAATATTATAAATTGTAATATTATATGCGTTAGCTTAAATATTACCGAACGACCGGCCAGCAGAGAAAGCCAGTTGAAAAGAAAAGGGTTATTATATTTTATTTAAAAAAAAAACTCCGATTCGCCGAACCTTTCTACTCGTTCCGAGATGGCAAGTTCGCACCGACTTCGCCATCATATAATGTTTATCTATACATATTGATATAATATTATATAGGTATACAACGGCTTAAAGATGCAGTAGTGTGTGTAAATTAAACTATATAATATTCATATTATGGATTCAGATACGATTTATTTACACCTTAACACATGTATACGGCTTGCACGCGCATACCTAATATTTAATAACATAATAATAAATTAATAAATATAGCCATTCAAATATACAATAATATGAGCCATGAAATAAAATCGAACAAGATAAGCCCGCACCTTATCAATGGAGTTAAATATTCGTATATTGTGTTACATAAGGTGAACATTATAATTTATTTTTTTTTTCACTCGAAAATATTGAACGATTGAGCCAAAATTAATTAACACACGAATTAGATATTCTAACTGTATTATATATTACACACCATTTCTAAGTCGAGGTTTTGAATAAAACGAGATTCACTCAAGCCGTTTAATCGAAAATAATTACAAATCTAATCGAAAGCTTTTTGAGAACGTATTATATATATAGGTACCAATAAGAACGAAATTACTATAATGTATTATAGTGTTAAATAAATAATATTATTATTATGTTAAAATATATAGGTATATAGGTACCAATGGTTCCGTACAATATTTGACGTAAACCGAAAAAAAAACAAGAAACGTCCGTACTTGTAATGAAATCGGATTATTTAATTAGTTTATTTTACGTCATTCCCAAATCTAGTTTTTGAATTATTGACTTGGTCCATTATTTTTATGAAAATAGCATACTCACTCAAAAACACGTTTTTGCTTGGGAATTCAGAACGTTTTCACACATGTTTTTAATTACTTTTTTTTTAATAGTTTAATTCCCGTGATCACTTAATAATCTGGATGTAAAAATTCGTATTATGTATACAAAATTGTTCTCTCATGGTTTCACGTCCGTTGCTTATGTCGGGATATTGTGGTAGATCGGGCAACAAAAAGCTTTTTTTGTAGTAATTTATGTTTGAAACGTGTTTTGGTGGTCGTGGTGATGGTTTGCAGACATGTAGACGACGCCATGCACATTCGTTTAAATACTGACAACGTAATTATATTATAATATTATGTTTATTTATCGTCATATTTAAATATCATTAATTTATACAGTTTTATTAATTTTTTTAATATTTATCATTTGTAAGTTAAATATGACATAATACGTGTACAATATATTTTAAATGTGATTGAATTAATAAGAATATCCTTAATGAATACATTGATATACAATGCGATAATCTCATTCGAACCTATATTATTGTACTACTGACAGTATTGTTTGTTTTTCAAGTTTTTTTATATCCACTTTAAAATGTATATCTCACCATTTAAGTGTATTTTTAAATGGCAATAGAAAATTTAGAAACAAAGTTTAATTTATTAAACGTAGATGTTATATGTATAATATGTATATGTTATCAATGCACTAAAAATATTTAAAAATCAAAAAATGTATTGTGAAACTATGTGTACCTGCATATTTAATGATCAAAATTTGAGGAGAATGTATTTGTTGATTTTATCAATGGTTTTTCTTTCTGTGTTGTTGTCCAAGTTCGAACATTAAAATGTTACAAAATCGTGAAAGAATTGTGTGTTTGTGAGTTATATATACTGTCTGTGAACCATAATTGACGGCTTCCTGTTGGACTTGCTTTTTGTAAAAACAATTTGGGAAAGAAATTATGGCAGACTTGTGTCGTTTGTGATTTTTTTCTTTAAAACTGCCGCCTGCTGCACAGAAGTCAGGATATTAATATTTAGAAAATTAGAACACGGTCGCGTGTGAAAATCTTTTGAATTTCCGGTTATAAATTAAATATATTTTTTGAAACCTAAATTCATCGTACTTTATACTTTATACTATGTACAATATTAGGTTGTTGATTGATGTTAAACACAAGTACAAAACTCTAACATAAAAAATCCTAAAAATAATTTTCAATAACTCCATATATATTATGGGGTTGTTTCAGAACTTACAACAATGGTATGTGAATCGTATGCTCATGACTTGTGAATTAAGTATGAAAAAGTAGGTAACTGTATAGTGTTATTTTTTACTTTGCTAAGGAATACAAGTTTATAAGGATACTTTTAGTTTTTACACGTTTAATTTACACGAGGTTTAATGCTACAACATTTTATTATTCTCAAAGAGATTAACGCTCTTACGTTTTGATAAGATAAAGTTAAGAATCGAACGTTTTGAATTGAAAATGACATTGGAATATAGATATGTATCACACATACGACAGGCGATTGTAAACTCCTCCAGAATACAGGTTAGATAAAAAGGTAATGCAAAGGTCTAATGTAAACTCTTGTAAACACTTTTATTTTCTAACCGGTAATGGGTACATGGTCATATGGAAACTCCGCCAATCTTCCTTATATACAACTAAATTATATTTCTTTACTAAGTAAACTCAAAAATTCAAAATGAAAAAAAAAACTATTGTGTAAGAGAAAACTATAAATACTAAATATTTATAATAATGGATTTATATTGGTGGACTTAATAGGTTTTATTATCTACAAATTATATCTCATAATTTTAGTTCACAGTTCAAAATATTACAATTATTATGACATAATATAATGTCATTATAATGATATAATATATCTACATATTTTTTGATTATTAGACATTAGTTATTACAATTGTCGATTATTATTTTTTAACATAATACAGGCCTGCAATACTGACCTTGAAATTTGTATGATTTTTTCGAACAATTATTATTTTTATTTTTAAGTTTTTTATGTTTAAGTTTTTATGTTTTTTGGCATATACTTATTTAATAAGGATAATTATTATTATAAAATTATGGTTTTTTGTTTAATAATAATCCGTTTATTATAATAATTGTATAGTGTATACTGTTACTTGATTTTACCTGATTTTTGTCACTTGGCGGAGTTTACATGAACCTATTTTTACCTATTTTATTTTCCTAGAGGAGCTTACACTAAAAAAAAAAGGTTCTCGTTGCCGAGTTTACGTGCACCCCATCGACATACCAAGATATCCGGAATGTCCGGATTATTTTTAAAAACCCACCCTTCAATAGTTTGATTAATCCATTTCAAAGTGAAGATATTTTCACTTTTGTAATGGTAATGATGTTTCTGACTCACTTAATATAACAATTAAAGAATAAAATATTCATTTCGACAAGGTAAGTCCTAATAATTCGTTTTCTTTAACCCAATAAATATACCTATGAACAAAACAAATTATGATATATTATTGGTTCTCTTGTTATAGGTATGCAATGCTCATTACTAGTCTATTACTACCGATTGAAAATAATTGTAGGTATTAATTACGGTCTAGAGGAATACAATTTAATATTATTATTATTATTTGTTTTTAATGTAATTTATTATAATATAATTTATGAACAATTTGCCAGTATACAATAATTCCGTCTACAGTCGTACGAAAAAGAATGTTTTAGCATCAAATTAAGGCTTATGAAATCTCCTTCAAAATGTTTTATAACTTCAAAATACATCTATAATAAATTATAGTCTAATCAGACTTATCATAAGAAAATAAACCACAGGTCCAAGTCAGAATATGAAATGTACGATAAATCCGACAATGTCCAAAGTGTAAATAAGTGTTGGTTTTAAAAGAGCAGTCGTCCATTCCATAAAACCATATATTAGGTACATTACAATAATATAATGTGTTTTGCTTATACATTTTTTTTGGTATGGCAACGTTGCATTTAAAAGTTAAAACCATGCAGAATCGTGTACATACTAATTTTATTTGGGGAAACGTGTATGTTTATTAATCGTTAACAAAATCTACTAAATTTTGCTATTTTGCGGAGTCGTGTTGCAACCAATAATTGTATCTGTAATAGGTGTATCATTATTGGCCGAATGTAAAATTATTTTATCTTATAACTTTTAAATATATTGATCCCGAATCTGGCGTATCTTCATGAACATCGTGTAAAAACGAGATTTAAAAATCTCGTTAACATTCACTTGTCTTATCATAAAATAGTTAATATTGTTGAAATTTAAATTTATAATCAAAGCAATTTGGCATAAAAAATCTATAAGTAATTGATAAATTTATAAAATAGAAAATATTGAAAGTAGGTATTATTTATTATTATTTTAAATCTTAAATGTTGTATTAAAACAAAATGTAAGGATAAATATATACGTAAAGTCAAATTTAGGCACGGGCCTAGACATTTGGAGGGCGGCAAATTTTATCAATTTTTTTTTACAAAATTAAAAATAGTAGGTATATTTGATTTGATGAAACAAAATTCCACTCATTTTTTGAGTTTAAAAATTATTTTTATACAAATTATATATTATAGAATGTAAAATTACAAGTTAAACCGTAAACAATCAAAATTAAACATCTACCTACATATTAATATATTATACACACACGCAATACGGGACAAACCAGTACACACATTGGTAACAAAAATTCACGCATTCAATGAGGGTTAGGGAGGAAAAGGCGATGAAATTTAGGAGGAATTGGAAGGGGAAAGTGGCGATTTTTAAAGTGCCTATAGGCGGAAAAACCTTAAATACTCCACTGTACCTTCTGTATGTATTCGATTTTAATTAAAACTTCAACTTTACAATATTCTAAAATCTTTCAACTTAGCTTAGGGGTCTCCAAAGTAAGACCTTCATTAATATATATTATACCAATTTGAAATATGTCTATAGGTAGTATAGGTAAATAAAGAAATCCAGAAAAATAAAACTAAAAATCTGCAGCACACAATAAATACGCATTGTACAGTCTTAAGGAAATTAAACAATTTTAAACCTGCATTAAATAATGAATTGAACTAATTATAAGTTATAACAAACCTATAACATTAAATAACGTGTATATACATAATATATATATCATAAAACGAGTTAACTTATTTCCTTGGCTCAATGCCCCGAAAAGCTACCCCAAAAGTGTATACGAGTGTATATGACCCGTTCCTTGGCTCGTTCTTAAGTATGGAAACATCTGAACTGGATAATTAATTACAAATTAATAACTATACTAATTTTGTTTAAAGACTTATGCGATAAAAATTAAATCACATTTCTTATGAACTCTGTTCGTTTATACTCGGTTCAAAAGTTCTTATAATTTATTGATTATTTTTCTTTATAACAGCATTTAATCGTGCTATTGTTTAATTATTTTCTGATGAAAATGTATAAAACGTGTAATACTTAAGTACATGTTTCTATAGCATGATTAATAATACATTATTATTACGTATTTTTGGTTGTCACCTATAATATTATATTGATACAAATTAAATTACCTAATTTTATATATATATTTCCATATATAAAATGGTTTAATTAACACAAATGATTTATTTAGTCATTAGTTAAGAGAGACAAGTGATGTGGAAGCCAAAATAATTATGTAGACATCTTATATGCCTAATTCCGATGGGATTAAAAATATTATCATATAAATAGTACCTATACAGAAATCACATTAAGAGATGGCACAGTGGCATTTGTTGTATCCGCCTTACAAACGTACAGCACAGAAAATGTTACATTCACAATAATACATTTTACTCTGCAATTTGCCATGTTGTAGTTTATAAGACCGAGACAACAAATGCCCGTGTGACGTGCTCTTAATAATATGAGAATTAATCTACAACAAGATATCTTTACCAATAGCAACCTTTGACATCCTTACAAAATATTATATTTTAAAAAATCTATAGAAACACATATTTAATGCATCAAACTGTGGCAATCTATAACTTTGTAATATTTCATATTTGTTGCCTGAAAGTGGAAGACCCCATACTTAATATCGTTTAAACTTTAATAAAACGTATTTATTATAATTTTACGTTACTGCCTACATGAAATACGTTACTATCTATAGAGAAGTTTAGGTTGTCTTAAACATGTGCACTTACAATATGTATTATGTATAATTATATTTTACCTTTGAGTTTGAGATGTAAATATAATTTTGTATATATTAATTTTTAGTGATACTGATTCCTCGTCTTAACATGCTAAAAACATTTCATGCTATTGAATATTCATCAAAACGTTTATTATAACTGTAGGTATTCATTAAATATAAATTAAAGCATTTATAGCAATAAGCTCGTTGTCGAAGAATATCGTTGGTTAGGTAAGAAAATGATTTAAATTAAAAACTTTTTATAACGAATTTGCTTTAATCTGAGTGGTTTAATTTCTCATATAACAACCCGAACGAGTAATGACGTAAATTACCAATATATTTTTAATTTGAACAGCGTCAAAGTCTTGATAATTTGAATACATATAATTTTTAAAACGAACAGTGTATTATGATATACTAGCTGACACGGCAATGCTTTGCTTTTGCTAGGTTTTTGTGATTGTTCAACTCTTTTTGGGTGTAACACGCTTCGGAAGCAATATCTTTTTAAGTCTAAATGATATGGTAGATCGCCGACCCCGAGTGGTGCGTACGTAAGTGTATAATTTAACTCTAAAATGTCAAAAAATTGGTCCACCGAAACCGTGGTACGAACTCGAGACATTCTGTACTAAAAATACACAGGCTTATATAATTATTATTATTAATGCCATAATTATTATTATTAAAACCAATAGCAACCATTTATAAACAAAAATTGCCATCGTAAACATCAAAATACCTGTTTGAGAACCACCCCGGATTGGACCTCTCATTTACCTTTGTGCTAATATGTGTAAAATGTAGCCTATCTTCTTCTCCAAGGTCCAATCTATTTCTGTACGAAATTTCATCGAAATCGGATGAACGGTTAGGAGTGCATAAAGGACATAGTTATAGGTAAAAAAAATGTTTGTCTTTTTTATATTATATAGAGATTGTTGACTATAATATTATATATGTATATCTCTATACACTATACGTGTCAGTGTGTCACTCACTTCGATCATTTTAATAGCATATATAAATCGCGTACATATAACTAGTAAGTAGTAGGTTCCTACCTATTACATTTTATATACATCTAACATAACTGTAGGTACACCGTACACATATTATACAACTTGGAATATATTCAATTTTAATTAATATCACACGTTGTAGACCTTCATATGAAGTATCCAAATCTGCAATAAAACGTGGTACCATATTTTTGGACACGTTGGGGGATGATAAAATAATCCATGTCACACGTCCATACAACATATTATGCTCAGTTCATTTATAATGTTATTGAATTATTAAAATAGATTTTTTATCTATTTTAATACCTATATAGATATATATATTATATATATATATATATATTTATATATTATATATCATTAAAATCCTTTTAAAATTGCACGGTACAAGATTAAGTTGTCGATATTATGATAACGCAATACGCAAATGTGTTGTACTGTACCTACTAGCTAATATGAAAATTAATAAACAATTTTTTTAAAACAAATTCAAAATCAAAACCAAGAATGTTTATTTTATACCTGCTGGGGGGCTCTACCATCCCCTCCCACCATCATGACGTGTCCTTCTATGGTTGGGAGATATATTATTATATTATTATATTCAATCCATTTATAATAATTATATAATAATATAATATGAAATATACACTATAGATATTCGGTTAAATAGTCATCGGCCGTAACCCGTAGGAAACAACGTCAAACAAATGTGACACGTGACATTTTTTACCTATATACGGCAAGTTAAGGTTTCTATTTGTTAGGAGGAATCGGATTATCGGTTCTTTCGTCGTAATGTGAAAAAAGCCGACTGGTACATCTAAGAATACTAAACGCGAGTCGTTTGCTAATCTGTATGCAGAGAATAATAATTGTGATGATTGAGTAGTGAGTAGCACCCGTATTCGAATCCACGGCCAGTGTTGAGACTTATCTAGATAAATTTATCTAGATAATTATCTAGATAAAAAATTACTCATCTATTATCTCATCTAGATAACTATTGTGCCATTTATCTAATGGTTATCTTAGATGACATATTTGCTTATCTAGATGAATTTATCTAGATAAATTTATTTAAATTATAATATTCATTTTTCACGAAATATTCATAAATTATTCATTTTTTTTTTTTACTAAAATTGTTCTTACAGAACACTATCCAATCTGCAATCAGTACATGTTATTAATATAATATTATACTCATAATATTACCATATTCCCATGTTTCACCAGCAAATTTTAAGTTGATACGTACTTTGAGGATTGAGACATTATTTTACGAAGTTTTTCGACAAAATTGAATTGTGGGCCTAACTGCAAATTTGCAATTTAAAAATACTAAAAAAAAAATTTTTATCTATAATATTATCTAGATAAAAGTTAGATTATCTTTATCTTATCTAGATAAATGTAAAATATATTTATCTTTATCTGTATCTAGATAATTTTTTATAAAATCATCTGTATCTTATCTAGATAAAATTTTCGTTATCTATTCTCAACACTGTCCACGGCCTCTCTCACATTGTCTGCACGTTGTTACAGTATAAATAGGTAGATACTATAGGTATACCCATGGGCCATGGTGATGTATCATGTATGTTACATATTCTAAAAATATGCGAATGTTCTCATTCACCGTAAGTAAATAATGTAAGTATACCTATATGTATAATATAATATTATTCACGGGCGTCGTGCATAGAATTCATCGTTATTTTGATGAAATACACGACGGTTTATACGTATCTATTGCGTATCGTTACTACTACGAACCCGGGTGGTCACCCATCCAGGAGCTAGTAGCAGCGAGCGTTACTTACGCATTGCGCAACTGGTAACAACCAACTCGACGCCCCATATAATTTATAGACAAGGTGATTCTTATTTAAAGGTAAACATTCATTTTTGTTTAAATAACTATCAATATTTTTGGTAATATTTAAATTGTATAATTTGAAGTTACTACCGTAACTCATTAAAAAATATTATGTATTATTATTTAATCCTTATTATTTTTAAAAGTTTTACTTTTTTGAATAGTACTTAGCATTTTAGATTCTGAGCGGGATGATGAATATAGTGGTATTATAATGATGTGTTTTTTTTTAAAATTGTATTTGTGTCTGTTACCTTTTATGACAGTAATAGTACTTAGATTTTCTTCAACAGCATCTTTTCTGATAAGAAAGAGAAAATCTATTTGGTACTTTTTTTTTTTTTGGGGGGGGGGGGGGTCTAAAGGAAACATAAAAAAAAATTAAGGAAAACCGGCAATTTTTACGGTTTTAGTTTCTGAGTCGAGCGATGAATGTATTGACTGTGTAATGTTATGAATGTAATGATGTGTGTTTTAGATTCTGAGCGGAGCGAGTAATTAATTAGTGTAAATTTCAAGTATCTAGAGTTATTCGTTTTTTAATTCAATCTTGTAAAAACTTCAAACTTCAAACTTTCATATCCATTTAATTTTACTTTCTGATAAATATTTTTTTTTTTTTTTTGATAGTGGTAGACAAACTTATGAGAAATCTTGTATAAAATGTTCAAATCTTAGTTTTAAAAAGAATATAATAATAACTCATTAACTCATAATAATTTGCACATTTTAATTTCATAATTTTAAGTATTTTGTCAAAATTCGAACTCTAAATGATTATAAAAAATAATCGTGGCTATGATTTTCGATATTTTTCAACTGTCATGATAACAATATATTAGGACTTAGGAGCCTTAGAAAAAAAAAATTAAAAAAATTGGAAACTGAAAATGTCTGTAAACAGCTCAAAACAAGTCAAAATATTTCATGTATCTGCGGTCATTTGTTTAGTTACGATTTTGCGTAAAAATTCCCTTTTTCCTTAATTTTTTTTTGTTTTCACCGGCTCTTATGAAAATTACTGGGGAATTTTAAATGTTAACCTACCCAAACACCAACTAGATTCACTTTTCCATCAAACAAGATACTGAAGTTGGTAGAAGAATTATGTTGACTACTTATTGTTTACACAGACACAAATAAAAAAAATGTCTGATCAAAACCTTTCTCTCAATGAAGTTTTATAGCTACTTCCATTAACATTACACGGCCGCCGCAGAAACGCAAGTTTTTATTTCCGTTCTATGGGTACACGCATACTGTTCAGTCTTGCATATCGATCCGTTGACGATCATTTTAGCAATAATCCTAACCAGCATCAAGGTTGATTACCTGCTGCCAGTGTGACTTAAAGACGTTACATATATAGCAGATACATAGTGTGAGTAGTGCTTTACGCAGTGGTCTACCGAGTGCTGAATATGAGTGCATCGTCTCTAATCCGTATTACCCGGGGTACTACTAATTAAAATACTTTTTCGTTCTCACCATTTTCACCCAAAGTGGTACCTAGTAAACGTACTCTCCTTCTAATGCTGATTTAATGTCTGATACTGCTGAGTTGCGTTATAAGTCTTTATCTTCGAACAAGTCAGTGCTGGCATCATTGTCTGATCTAACAAATAATTTCAATAGATTATCATCTCTAGTGTCTGAGCTTTTAGTTGAAAATACGAAATTGCTCTCTGAATTAGATGATTTGAAGTTGAAGTCGAATAATTCGGACGCAACAGGGTCTTCTGTGCAAACACCTGTCCTTGTATCTCATATATTTCAAGAAACATTTGAGCTTGAGAGATGCGCCTCCGACGCTATCGTCTATGGTATCACTGAATCTGCTCATGCAACTATTTTCGAACGTATCTTAGATGCAGAACCGCGATCAATCGTATTTTTAGTTATATATTCTCGCGACTGCTAGAGTAATACGTCTTAGTAAATCTCGTGAGGGCTCTTCTCGACCCATAAAAATTATATTTCATACTGAGAAAGAAGCTGATAGTCTTATTGAATCCCATAGCAATTCTAAACGGAATGGTTTTACTTTTCCTGATGGTTTTAGAATTGTTAAGAACAAGACCATCTTACAACTTCAACTTTTACGATCATGTCATACTGAACTGGAGCTCAGAAACAAAGATGGTGTATAGGGTCTTAGAATTGGAAATGCAAGTGTTGTCCCAAAAGTCTCTTCTACTCAGTCAAAAAATCTACCCGGTCCAGTCAACAAAAAAAATTCTTAATACTTCGGCTATCGATCTAACGGTCTCGGGATTCTATCAGAACTGTCATGACTTAATTACGATACTTTCAAATTTTAGATGTAATACTTCCTGTTTTAATTTTATATATTTTGTTTTCACCGAGACATGGTTAACTAGCTAATTCTATAAATAACTGAACTAGGGTTACTTAGTTATAATATTTTTAGATTTGATCGATTAGTTTTTCTAGTAACTATACTTGTGGTGGAGGTGTCCTCGTTGGTGTACGTAAGGATATTCCCTCATACCTTATTACTGTGTCCCAGCATTACATTGAACAAGTTTTTGTACGCTCCAAGTTAGTGTCATTGTCACGGTGGAGTCTATATTCCTCCTCAATCGCCTTCTTTAATATATTATAAGACTCATAATATCGAATACATTGTTCATATTGTCAACAAATATCCTGGTTCTTTTGTTTTTTGTGGTGATTATAATATACCTGAAATATCTTGGGATAGAGATATTATCGGCTTAACATAATCTTTCTCTTTTGTATCCAATGCACAATGTATTCCTGAATAATTTGTTTTTTTTATCAGCTAAATGCTGTATTCAACAGTTATGGCTTCTTACTTCATCAAATTTTTTGTAATAATCCCAATTTAAGAGTTGAGTGCTCTCTCAAAACCTGTTGTTCCTGCAGATAAACCATCCTCCTTTGAACATTAAGTTACCCAACTATCAAAGTTCTCCCACCTGTGTAACTACTGGAAATTCATTAATGGTAATCACTCCGACAATAATATTCCCAAACAGCTGTCCTTCAATGAATCGGTCTCATCGGATTAACAGGAGCTGCTATCGCCTCTTACTTCTTCTCTGTGTATTCAAATGATCCGTCTGAACTCAATATCGATTACCTGAATACTCCACCATTTGATCTACCTAACAATATTTTCATCAGTGTTGTTGATATCTTCAATAGCCTATCTGCACTTCATGGCTTATCGTCCGTTGGCTCTGATGGTCTCTCCTGTGAGTTTTGTTCCCGCTGAGATTTCTTATCTCTTATCCTCTATGGATTATTTTTAATAGATCCTTAAATGAAGGCATTTTTCCTTCAATGCTTAAATTTAGTTTTATTACCCGATTCTTAAATCGGGTAGTCACTAGTCCTTCATCAATTTTAAATTGCAGACCTATTTCAATCCAATCTCATATTTCAAGAATATTTGAATCTTTTGTTTTAAAAGAAATTCAACGTCCAGTTAATAATATTCTAATGGAGGAGCAACATGGGTTTCGTCCGGGTCGTTCCACTAAAACATGCAATCTCCTATTTAATATTTTTTTATTTGAATCGTTCCAACAACGGTTGCAAGTTGATGTGGTTTATATCGACTTCAATAAAGATTTTGATCTAGTAATCATAAGGTTCTGATTAAAATTCCTAGCAGTTATGGTTTTGGTCATGGCTAACCTCTTATCTTAGTGATCGATATCAATGGGTAAATATTTTTGGAACCAAATCTAATCGGTTCTTAGCATTTCTGGCGTTCCTCAAGGTGGACACCTACCCCCCCCCCCCATTTGTTTTCTCTTTTAGTTAATAATATCAGCCTTGTATTGCGTCATTCTCGTATTCTATATGCTTCGCTGATTATATTAAACTCCACATGCGTGTTGGTTCTATAGATGATTGTCTTCATCTCCAAAATTACCTTGATAGCTGTGTCAACTAGTTTAAAAATATTGGCTTATCGTTAAATATATCTAAATATAAAATCTTAACTTACATAGTCGTTCACCAATATTTCATATAATATTTCCTATAATATTTTAGGTTCTGATATCTTACGTGCTAATACATCTGTTATTGATCTTGGTTTTAAGCTCATTTTAATCAAAGAAAATTCTTGGATTTATCAACAGGCTGGCTAGGGGTTTTAAATTAGATTCGTCATTTAAATTACCATATTGTATTATTGTACGACATATATTAGAATATGGTGTGTATGTTTGGAGTTCTTTTACTGCTAATGACTCTCTCCAACTTGAAAGAATTCAGCGCTGGTTCCTTAGTTGTGCTGGTTTCTTGTTTGGCATTGAACACCCATTATACGATTATTCCGCTGTTGCTGCTGAGCAGGAACTGTCTACAGATTAAGACCACCATCCCCCGTCCGAAAAAATTATTTATTTATTTTTGAATTGTTCTGATAGTAGTAAGTCAAGGGGTTAAAGTGAGGGGGCGTAGGGGGAACTGAATCCACCTACCGCGGACGGCGGTTAAAAAGCATCCCCTTAAACAAATTAGGATTTCATACATTAGACATTATACATTAAATTATGTATAAAACGCTTAAGACTATATGGAGACATTAGTCCCCTCTGGAATTTTTTCCACTTTAAGCCCTGGGTAAGTCTATACAATATTATATGAATTATGAACCTATACAGCAACATACAATATTATATTGACTTACGTTCTAAGGAAAAATATTAATTCCTTAGATAACCTTAATATATAAGTATAATATTATGTTTATAATTGCTTATAGAAGATTATCAAAAGATATTCTCAGTTTTGAACATATTTATTTTTATTATATCACAGGCTAATTAACTTTTTTTCACAAATATTGATCTGATTTTACATTTGGTATGTCAGATTCCACCCGGAATTATATTAATTAATTATTATAGGCACAATTTAAATCTATCACTTATTTAATACAATGTTCCTCGTAAGTTTTTATAATAGCAGTTAAGAAGTATTAAAGATACATAGGCCACATTTTTTTTTTTGGAAGCATTTAAAGTTTAAATTATGACAACATTTTATCAAAATCACGAACATTTGAAAATTATTTTTTAGTTAAACATGTGTAAAATGTTCTATTTTTATAGCTAAATATTAAATATTTAAAACATGGTTTTTCATAAGTATTTCATACAGTACCTTACCAAAAAATATGGAAATTATATTATCTAGGTTTTTTTTAATAGATAGTTAAGTTCAAATTTAGACGAAATTGTTTCAACGGAGAATAACGGTTTTAATTATTTTATTATAAATTAAAAATATTATTCGGGACTTGAAATTTTTAAAGTATTTCAAATTAAATCAAAAATTAATTCAACCTATTGTTTTAATAACGGTAAAATAAATTAAGTACTTTAATAGCTATATAATATCATAAAATAATATACTTATAGTAATGTAGGTTGTAGGTATACTAATATAACAGATTATCCTTCGAATTGTTTTTGGTGTACAGAGATCTTATATTATGGAATTCAAATTTAAAACACCCATTACAGACCACAGTGAACCACACGACACCATTACTTCAGCAGAGCCTTAAAATTTAACCTTAAGTCAGTAAAGTCCTAACAATTATTATAGTTTAAGCAAAATTTATCAATATTTTATTATATTTTTTTTCTACATTGTTTTTTAATATACCTTCATTGTAATTGTTCATGATTTTCCCTGCAAATTCTCTGAAGTTTCAAATACGCCCCTCCCTCAATCAGTACTCAGTTTATAATCTGAAGGAGACAAAGGAGTGCTGTATGAAACTTCCGTATAATTCCTAAAAGTAGTAGGATGAAAATAACAAGCCATTGCAAAGCACTCCATTATATATTTATCTTATACATTTCTATCACTGAGGATTTAAAACATAATTGTTATTATTATTTATTTTCACGTGCAATACGTTGCACTGCACGTCGTTCCTGCAGAAAAGTAATGCAGAATTCCTTTGAGTACTGATATAGGTGTATGTTAATAAATACTATGAAACTTTTGCAGTTTACACTAAAATCAAAAAGTGAAATGTTTAAATTGAATTACAGTCTGGCGAACGTAATAATTATGAATTACCCAAATTAATTCGATACGCTTTCTCCAGAATTTTTAGTTGCATAGATAGGTAGCTACACGGTTTTTTTATAATTTTTTTAAATATCACGTTAAATCGGATAGTCAAATCATAAATGTGTACCTATGTGCTAGAGTAACATGTAATGATTAGTGATTAGGATTGATTTAAGTGAGTACTACGAGTACCTATCACCTATGCGATACTACAGGATCATTATTTTATAAGTGGACAAGATTGGACAACCACACGACTCACACAGTCACACTCCTTATACTTAAAAGTAAAATAATTAAAGCATTGTTGCGGAATATGCAGATACTGATGAATTTGACAACCATCCAAAAATTAAGTCTTTGTAAATAAAAACATTAAATTAATGTAAAATATACTGTTTATTTAGTTGTAATTTGTTACTTTTAGATTCTAAGCTTCTAAGCTTAGATTCGAATATGTATTGGTTTTACAATGATGTGTACACACCACACTACACACACTAGGTATTGTGCGTATTAAAAAATTTGATTTTGTAAATCTAGATAATATGTATAGTCATATTTTCACGTTTTAGTTTAGGAGTAGAATATTTTTTACAATCTTAACATCAAGGGTTGTTCTGGTGGCATTATCTAGTTTTTATATTTATGGGGATTAAATATTGAAAATTGCCAGAACTTTTCAAAATAATTGAGAAAAACTACGGGAAATGGGAATATTAACTGTGTTGGCGTGTTGCGTTACATTATTATTGCTTTCGACAAAATCGAATTTGTTTTTCATTGTAATTCAGAAAATAATAATCGTATACCTAAGCTTTAGATTTTTACAAAATTCTTATATCAACATTTTCGAAAACTGTTGGCACTTTTTAAACAATTTACCCATTTGCGTATATATTATTTCAAATGTTTGGCTTGTTTCAGTATTTTTACCGATTTTGATACAATTTATCTTTTCCTCGGTATACAAAATCCTTATGATGTATTACAAAGTCCCTCTTTAGTTATCTTTACCTCATAAAATAAGGGATACTATTATATAATTTTGTTTATCTATTTTAATTTTGTACTAATGATATTATTAAATAAGGTGTTTTTGAGAAATGTGAGGGGCTAATACATTACCGTGAGACTACTTGAATTTTCAATCGCGTCACTGTCACCGCCGGGTCTGCCTAAGACCTGCGCATGCCTATAATCTATATAGACTATAACGTGCGTAATATATAATATAGTCTGTTATAAAATATATTATATTGAATCGGTACAATAAAATAAAATTGAAGTGGGCGTGGGTATTTAGATAAAAAAAATATACACACGACCATGCCTGCAGTTGTGTACAGAAATCGAATTTCTATGGAAACACATCGGCGCGGCGGTGTATACCTATATAGTACCTTTACAACGTACAAGTCACTCGTACGACAGGACGCGATCGGATCGAGAATGAAAAAGCGTAAGCCCTCGGAAACGTGGATGACGAGAAAATGAAAATAGTCGTCGCGAACTCGCGGTGGAATGCACCTGGCGGTCCGCCCCTAGCTCTACGGCGGCGTCTCCGTATTGCGTATTATGTGGAGTGGTGTTCCGGTTCTCCTTGTACTATTATTCACGTGTAATATTATATCGTTGTAATAATAATAATAATAATAATAATAATATGTATTCTCGGGGCACGCGCTACAGAGCCTCGGCGGTTTCTTTGGCGCGCTCTTTTTCTCCACCGGTCGTCTAGTGGCGGGAAAAAAAATAACCCAAAAAAAGACCGACAGCTGCTCACGGACGTACACGAGAGGAGGGCGCCGGCAAACGCACATACACAGTACCTATATACCTTAATATATTATATACCTATACACGTAAAATACGAGAAAACGCGGGCGCGGGAACACGCGGGCCATGTGTGTGTACATATACGAATAATTATATTATTTCTCTCCCGCGCGTACCAACATATTTTTATGTACCTCTATATATATGTGTGTGTGTGTGCAGCGTGTAAGCCGCCATTGCCGGTACCTATATGTAGGTATATAACGTATATTGTATATAATAAGTGTTAGTGACGGGCGCGCGTGCAGAGTCCATATGTATATCATACAAGAGAAAATGAAGAAAAAAAGGTCCGGAGGACAGCTGCCCGCCCGTTCGTCTTATTATATTATATTGTATGGTGAGACGCGGCAGCAAGCGCGCTCGGCAGCTGCTTCTCGTACACACACACACACATATAATAGTATTATTATTATTAAATACAGCCGATATGTATAGGTGTGCCCAAGTTTATTATTATTGTTAAACGCGTATAATTTTTTTCCTCTCTTTCGCTCTTCTTGCCACCCCCCTCATCCCCTATATCATCCCAAAAACTCGTGCAGGCTCTTGTCTCGGCGTTGTTTTCTTCTGCCCTGCCGTCGTCGTCGCCCTCGAAGACTGCTGCACGGAACAGCAGTCGGCGGCCCACATCACATTATCGTCATCTCACAAGGTGCAACTTATAAAATTACCACCTTGACACTGCAGCCCCGCCACTTGCAGGTCACGCGTACGCTCACACACACACACACACACACACACGTGCAATGTGCATACATATAATAATAATATATACCTACATTATACAGGGTGATTTATCAGTCTTGCTCATCCCCATTTTCTCCCTTGAATAAAATTCTATTTATGTTTTTTTTTTCAATACCTATACTTAAACTCCATATTTTAGTGTCCTGTGGCGATAAAATCTTCGGATTACAAATGAGAACCCACCCACTTTACTGTAAATTATTTAGTGGATAAATTTTTTGAAAATGTTGGTGTACCTTCAATTAACCAATAATTCAAACGAGCAGTTTCTCAGATATTCAAATTTTTATATTTTATACAAATTATAAATGTTGAAGGATTACAATTAATTCATAAACTATTTAGATCACTATAATATAGCCTTCATAATATCTTCCTACCTATTATCTTAAGTAGGTAAGTAGTTACACAAAGTTAAATAACTCAAAAACTACTCTTTCAAATGTATTGATATGTCAAAAAGTTCAGGAAAACTATTCACTAAATAAATAACATTAAACAGGGGGGTTTTAATTTGAAAAACAACAATTTGTATCCCCGCAGGACGTCAGGATAGTAATACAAAGCATACAATCTCAAGAATTGGACAAATATATAGTCTTTAAATACACTTCAAAATTCAAAAACTCAGATATTGAACTAATACTGCTTTATTAAAGAAAAATAGGGGTTAGCATGTTTGGTGAACCACCAGTGGCTCAAATAGGTGGGGGGCTTAGCCCCCTCAAAAAAAATAATATTATATAATATATTAAAATTTAAGGGGCCTGGTCGCGATTTTTCAAATTTTCCGCAATTCTATAAAATTTGAAAATTAAATTTTATATTTTAGTTGCCACCTCAATTATAAGACTTTTCCACTAATCTACTACCCAATACCTATTTAGGGGGGTTGATAGGGTGTATTATATCGATCAAAACACAGTTTACAGGAAAAACTCTCACACCTCGTAGATTGGTCCGATTTCCGTAATTTTTTTTTTGTTAGATAGAAGAATATTTTTTACAGGGCGCATTGGACTTTGATTTTTGATTACGTTGCTAAAAATAAATAATAATACAAAAACTAAAAAGTTGTAAAAATGGATTAAATTCAAACTTGTAATATAAGATTTCGAAAAATAATTTTGAAAATCCAAGTCCAATGCGCCCTGCAATATGTCTTTCTCTATTTAACAAAAAAAAAATTACGGAAATCGGACCAATCTACAAGGCGTGAGAGTTTTTCCTGTAAGGCATGTTTTTGAGCAAAAAAACAGGTCGCGACCAGGCCCCTAAAAACAATTTTTTGGGGCTCAAGCCCCTCCTAAACATTTTTCCCAATTGCTCCACTGTGAACCACCCTGTATATACCATCTGCCACCGCGGAAGAAGTGGTTCTCTCGCGCACGAGGTTTGGCGCGTGTGGCGTGTCCGCCGCCGTTGCTGCCACATAATATAATAATATTATATTTTATATTGTTGTATACGCGTAACGTATAATATTCTCTTTTGACGTGTGTATAACAAACGGCGTGAGTGCGTTTTACGTGTAGGTTATAATTTGCAAGCCGCTTCCGAAGTATATAAATTCTCGAAATGTATACCTAAACGACGTGCGTCAGGTGTTCGGGATAATTTGAATCGATGCTCGCCGAACCCACCGAAATTTCATATTATTAATTGTATTAATAATGATTTTGTTAAACGATTATTAACTATCCAGCTACGTTATTTTGGTTTTTGGCGTGAAGAGGTAGATTTCTGTACTTGCAGGTACATCATATTATTATACTACGATCAAACTATATCATTATAATTTATATCTCTACAATACAATGCTCACAATAATATATCCATCACGTCGTCATCGCGGGCTGCTATTTGCGTTGGTGGTGCGAGCGATTTACAAGTTATGATCACTCTATAGTCGATACAGATGACGAATTAGTCCCTATCGGTTTCTCCCGGTCAATGAATTGAGGTTACGCCGTTCCGGACGTATATTGTCCGCGGAAAATATTAAGATAGGATATCGAGTTACAAGTCATATTAAATTAATTATAATTATTTGTAATTTTATCTGTAGGATAAACTACTGCCATTCGTCTACTTATCATTTTCATGAGAAAAAAAAATTTAAAAATTAATACAATAAAACCTCATTAACCGGACTGATTCGCCCTAGGTTGTCCGGATTGAACAAAATAACCTACGAAAAGAGCCAATGTATATTATTGAATGTTATTATGCAACACTCGGTAAAAAAATATGTGTATTATAAATTTAAGATATACAAAGGTTATAGGTAGACCATAATAATTTAATATTGTATATTTTTTTTTTATTAATCAAATCGCTTCAACAACATAGGCGCACATAGGGTGTTAATTTAGGGGGTGCTGGGATAATTTATGGTTCACAGATCCGTGGGGGCAAAGCCCCCCCACACCCCCCTAATCCTAATATTTCTGCATTGCATTACATTTAATTTGTATAGTGTATACAATAATTACTAAAGTGCAATGTATCAAATAGTCTGTATGATTGTAAAGAAGACGCTAGGTACACCCACATGTGTTGTCTTCGTATTACAGACGTATAGGTACAACATAGGCAAAACTGTTTTGCACGGGTATAAAAAACATTCAGGCTCTACTCTAAGCTAAAAAACTAAATGTTCACACTAGAAAAATGAGAAAATTTACTCTGTAACTTTGTTTTTATATTTCCGATATCAAAACCAAAATAAAAGTTATTTAAGTTTGATAAACAAAAAAAGGTGCTCTGCTGTACAGTAGGGTACAAGTGGGTAACTGTATAATCGATGGTATTAAATTTGAATTCAATGATATACTAACATCATTGTATAAGAAAAACGATTCTGAGCGAAGACGGTTAAGTCAGCCTATATTTGATGATACTAAGGTGAATAAAGCAATTTATATATAACCTATTTAAGTAGAATCTTGTTTTAAATTTTCAATCATTAGCTATAAAAGTTGAACATTTTATAAATTTTTAACTATAAAATTATTATTAAATTTTAAATGTGATAAATTTTGTCAAAATTTGAATTTTAAATAATTATAAAAAAAAATTGTGCCTATGTATTTTTAATATTTTTCAAGTGTTAATGTAACAATATATCAGGAGCTTTGCATTAAATTTTCAAGCTTTTTTACCATACAAATAACATTTTATTGATATGAATAGAAAAAAAAATTAAAAAAATTGAAAACTGAAAATGTCCGTAAATAGCTCAAAAAGAATCAAAATATTTTCAAAACTATATGGTGTATAGGAAATGCTAATATAAAAATTTAGTAAAATTTTCAAGTATCTACAGTCATTCGTTTTTTAATTACAACAAAATTAGAAAATCGTTACATGAGAAATCGAGTGAATATCAAATGTTGCAAAAATATGAATTTCAAACGTTGATAAAAATTTAATTTGAGATTCTTGTAGACATTTTTTTTTTGATAAAAGTAGACAAACTTATGAGGAATCTTGCATTACATTTTCATATCTTAGATTTAAAAAGAAAAATTTTTATGAATTTCTAACTCGAAATAATTTGCAAATTTTGGTCATTTTGTAGTATTTTGTTAATATTTGGAATTTAAATGCTTATAACAAAAAACTGTGAGTAAGGATTTTTAATATTTTTCATCTGTCTTTGAAACAATATATTAGGAGCCTTCTCTTAAATGTTTAAGCTTTTATACCCAACAAATACAATTTTATTGATACTTATAGAAAAAAAAACTAAAAAAAATGGAAACTAAAATGTCCGTAAAAAGCTCAAAATAACTCAAAATATTTAGAAAATTTTATCATGTATAGAAAATGGAAATATAAATAACCAGTGAAAATTACATATATCTACGGTCATTTGTTTTAAAGTTACACCAAAAACCAAAATCAATTTTCTCGAAAACAGATTTTGCGTAAAAATTCCCGGTTTTCCTTAATTTTTCTTTTGTTTTTCACGGCGCTTTTGAAAACTACTGTGAAATTTTTGCTTTTGACCCCCCCCCCCCCCAAAGTACCAACTAGATTCACTTTCCTATCAGAAAAGATATTGTTGAAGAAAATCCAAGCACTTTTACTGCCCTAAAAGATGATGACAGACAAAAAAAAAAAAAAAAATGAATTCGTGAATTCGTAAACAGTTGTCAATATATGTAATGAAAAGAAAAATTCCGAACCAATAAACCACGATAGTTTATAAATGATTGGTGAAAAACTGAAATAAACTGATGGTGCTAGTTTGAAGCTTGGGGGTGCTAAGCACCCCCAAGCACCCCCCTATGTGCGCCTATGTTAAACAACAATTGTTATTAGCGTAAAGTGTGTTTACATGCATTTTGTTTAAAAGTATTTTAATTCGGATTAAGCGAAGTCCGAACTAATGGGGTCTGGATTATGACATTCTACAGTTGTACCTAATTTTTTAGAATCTGAGCGGAGCGAGTAATTAATTAGTGTAAATTTCAAGTATCTACAGTTATTCGTTTTTTTTTATTTGTGTCTCTTATCACCGTTTAGGGCAGTAACACTGCTTCGACTTTCTTCAGCAGTATCTTGTTCGATGGGAAAGTGAATCTAGTAGGTGCATTTGGCAGGTTAACGTTTAAAAATCAAGAAAATGTGGAAATTATTTTGAGTTAGAAATTCATAAAAAATTTTCTTTTTAAATCTAAGATAACTAAACTCGATTTTCACTCTGTAGGTCACATACTAAACGAATACCCTAAGATTTTAAAATGTAATATTATTAGACTACTTATAAGTTTGTCTACCTTTATCAAAAAAAAAGTCCATAAAAAAGTCAAATTAAAGCGTTTGAAGTTCAATTTTTTCCAACATTGGATATTGTCTCGATTTCTCAAGTAGCTATTTTCTTATTTTGTTTTAATTCTAAAATAAATAACCGTAGACACTTGAAATTAATAAATGTTTATTTTATCAATTCCTATACTTGATAAAATTTTCAAAATATTTTGACTGTTTACCGACATTTTTAATTTTAGATTCTGAGTGAAACGATGAATGTATTGATTTTACAATGATGTGTGTTTTTTTTTTTTATTTTTTTTTTTATTTTTGTGTCTGTCATCACGTTTTAGGACAGTAAAAGTGCTTGGATTTTCTTCATCAGTAGCTTTTCTGATAGGAAAGTGAATCTAGTTGGTACTTTGGGGGGTCAAAAGTATAAATTTCCCAGTAGTTTTCACAAGCGCCGGGAAAAACAACATAAAAATTAAGGAAAAACGGGAATTTTTACGCAAAATTGGTTTTCCAAAAAATCGATTTTGGTTTTTGGTGTAACTCTAAAACAAATGAACGTATATACATGAAATTTTCACTGGTTGTTTATATTTGCATTTTCTATACACGATAACATTTTCAAAATATTTTGATTTATTTTGAACTGTTTAGGGACATTTTCATTTTTCATTTTTTTTTAGTTTTTTTTCTAGAAATATCAATAAAATTTTATTTGTTGGTTGCGAAAGCTTGAAAATTTAATAGAAGGCTCCTAATATGTTGTTTCAAAGGCAGATGAAAAATATTAAAAATCCTAAGTCACAATTTTTTTTTATAAGCACTTAAAGTTCAAAAATTGACAAAATATGGAAAAATCACGAAAATTAGCAAATTATTTTGAGTTAAGAATTCGTAAAAATTTTTCTTTTTAAATCTAAGATTTGAAAATTTAACACAAGATTCCTTATAAGATTATCTACCTTTATCAAAAAAAAAAAATGTCTATAAGAAAGTCAAATTAAATTTTTATGAGCGTTTGAAATTCAAATTTTTACAACATTGAATATTCACTCGATTTCCCATGTAGCGATTTCCTTAGTTTGTTGTAATTCAAAAACAAATAACTGTAGATACATGAAAATTTCACTGAATGTTTAAATTAGCATTTTCTATACACCATACAATTTTTAAAATATTTTGACTCTTTTTGAGCTGTTTATGGACATTTACAGCTTTCAATTTTTTTTAGTTTTTTTTTCTATAAATATCAATAAAGTTTTATCTGTTGGGCCAAAAAGTGTAAAAATTTAATACAAGGCTCCTGATATACTGTTACAATAGCAGTTGAAAAATATTAAAAATACATAGGCACAGTTTTTTTTTATAAGCATTTAAAGATCAAATTTTGACAAAATTTATCAAAATCTCGAAAATTATCAATCATTGAAATTAATAAATTATAAAATGTTCAGTTTTTATAGCTAAGGATTGCAAATTTAAAACAAAGGTTCTCATAAATAGTTCATACTGTAACCAAAAAATCTAAAAAATATATGAGCACAGTTATTTTTTACAGACATTTTAAATTCAAATTTGGACGAAATTACATATTAAAAAACCTAGAATAACTATTTTAGTTATTTTGTTGTGATTGAATAATATTATTCGTGGGTACTTGAAACTTCTAAAGTGTACTATTATATATCTATGATAGTATCACGGTTTTGTTGATGTATAACGCGTTATAAGTACCTAATGGACATTGTGATATGATTAATTTGGAATTTATTATAGGTACCTATTATAGGTCAATTTTTTGTTTAATACCATAGATATGTATATAATATGTCTTAAACATAGACTGACATACCGTCTCCGCTCAGAATCGTTTTTCTTATACAATGATATTATATCGTTGAATTCAAATTTAATATCATCCATTATACAGTGACCCACTTGTAACCTACTGTACAGCAGAGCGACACCCACTTGCCCACCTTTTTAATTTTTTAGTTTTTTTTTTTCTATAAATATCAATAAAATTTTATTTGTTGGTTCAAAAAGCGTGAAAAATGAATATAAAGGCTCCCGATGTACTGTTACAAAAAAAGTTTAAAAACATAAAAATTACATGGACACAATTTTTTTTATAATCATTAAATTTCGTTTTTGACAACATTTATCAAATTGAAAAACGATTTTGTAGTTAGGAATTTAGAAAGTGTTCAACTTTTATAGCTAAGGATTGACAATTTAAAACAAAGTTCCGCGTAAGTAAGGTATTGACTATTGAGTTATTCTGTATCCAAAATATCTCAAAAATATAAAAACGCAAGTTTTTTATCGTTATTTTATGTTTAAATTTGGACGAAATTACATATTAAATACCTAACCAAGAATAACGATTTTAGTTAATTTGTTGTAATTTTATAACATTAATTCAACTTACCGTGTACAGTATTTATATAACTAGTATTAAACATAATATAAAATATCCACATTGTCACACTGACAAACCGTCTCCGCTCATTGAATTCAAATTTAATACCATCCATTATACAGTAACCCACTTGTACCCTACTGTACAATAGAGCGACATCCACTTACCAACCTTTTTTTTATTGAATTGATTTCAAAACTTTATATTATAATTTTCGAGAAATTAATAAGATTTCATACTATAGAATATAGATAATAGATAATAGATCAACCGTCCTATAATGGTCAATATACACAAAGCCCCCCCCCCCCAAAAAAAAAAAACCTCTATGGCTAGGTATATAATACAATCTTGAGAACAGAATATGTCCTATTAATATTTTCCAGGGAGAAAACGTCCCTGGAAACGGAAAACGTCATTATCAAATCATATAAAAAAACTCAATTTTTGTAGGGGAGAAAACATCTGTAGAAAACGGACGTGCTTACATTTGGCCCGGTTGCAAAGTAAACGGTAACGCGCTAACGCTTTAAAAATTAAAGTGTACTGCAGCTTTCGATTATACGAACTCGATGGGAACTAAGTCGCAGATTACATTCGTATTGACCCGTAGACCGACCACGATGTATAATACCGAAAAAGTGAGAGTGATTTGAAGTTTAATATGTAGAGATGTTAGTATACCTATTGAATATTGGTGATTTCCAAATAGGAATTTTTTCTAAAATATTTGAATGAATTTCAAAAAACTGTATTTTATTTCAATACATTATTCTGTACACTGCGTATCGTGAATGCCGTTTTAATTTTATATAGGTAGGTACTCCTCAAACCAATATGGACATATGGCATCCAATAATGGGGTGCTGCCAAACCCTCAAATATTAATAAAATTCAATCTTTTCAATCCAAATGCCTACGACACATAACTAAAGCCCCATTTTATGTCTCTAATGATTCTCTCCATAAAAATCTATCCATCCAAACAGTAAAAAACGTTGCCAAGTCTTTTTACAAACGCATGCACGCCAAGCTCCACAATCACCGCAACCCTTTGATCTCGGAACTATCCACCCCCACTATACCTGGTGACCCTAGAAGGCGACTAAAACGAACGTGGTCTCGTGATTTACTTTTAGACAAACCTCCACCACCACATGTCACGAAGTCCCATCAATGGATGGTCTCTTCACTCATCCAGGGGGTCTGAATTGATGTAAATAATTGTAATTATCAACCAGTTTGTTACATTACCCTATTATTTTGTCTTTTCTATACTTATTCTTTTATCACTTGTACTTATTGTAAACCATTATATTACAGATTGTACAATTGTCTAGTATAAAAAAAAAAATTTAAAAAAAAATATAGGTATATTGTCAAATTCGGGACATTTGTATAAGATTTGTATCTAAAATTACCATGTAAAGGTTTTGTTTAAAAATGATTAAATTTTAAGAAACTCTAAGAAATGTCTAAAAAAAATGATTTCCGATATTCAACATCACTTGGAACAGTTTCCTTTAATCTGCGAGTGCCCTATACAGACACAGGATACAGCATTGCTGTAGTCTATCTTTGTCGTCGAGAACTAATCTATAATAATTATGCAATTTCGACAGGTATTTCGGTTTCGCACACGATACTCGTAGGTATGTTATTCTGTTGGCGTACAGATATAGGAAAGACCGACTGTATACAAAATACAAATATTATATATATTTATTATAATACTTAAATATGTTATATAGCATCATATTACGTATTCATATTATTCTATCGTAACATATTGATTTGGCAAAAAGGACAACTCGTTCCTATTTTAATGTTATTGTTATTGTATATATATACATATATACGCTGCAGCGTGTATCCGATCGCTTGTACGAAACGTGTGCCGAATGTGTTTTTTTAATGTTGTTACATTATTATTATAATATGTTTAATATATATTTCGGCGGCGGCGGCGGTACAATGTGTGCGGCCTTTTGGCCCCCGCGGGAGTATTCGTACATGACGTCATTTCCGTTGTCGTGATAACGGTCGCACTGACATACTCATGATTTTTATAGTTCCGGGAAACATTATTATATAATATTAATGATATATATATAATATATATATATATATATTATTGTGTATACCATAGCTGATTATGTTATAGTAATAATAATATTGAACCTCCACGAACCGACGGAGCGCACATGCAGCACAACCTTTGAGGAATCTGCAGATAACGCAGAAAATAAAAACAAGTCGTGTCATGGCTTATGTTTCTGTGGCGGCATATTATTATTATTATGATATTTATTTATAACATATTATTATATTTTGTTATCACGCGTTGATGGTGTGCTCCGACGTTTCGGGGAAGGTCGCTCCTAATTTTTTCTCGTGCTGCACAAAACGTTTTTTCAACATTTGTACATAATTGATAATATTACATTACATGGCATATGTTATAACTTATATTGGTATTGTATATAATATATAATATTATTATGTTACACATAATTCCAACCCTACAGCCACGCGCTTTTAAAGGCCACTATCATGGACCAATCTGCCAAAATTGAAAAACGTTGAATTCCTGTTTCCTCAAATTTCATTGCTTGAATATAATTACTATTTTCATAACAATTATATTAAGTGTGGAAAATAATCTGTAAGAACATTGACCTTTCGGTGATTGGAAATTTCAAAATTGCATCCAATTATAACATGTCTTGAACATTTGCCTAAAAAATGATTGATTATTTCTGATGTAATTCGTTAAATACCAACAGTTCAGACTTGACAACAAGAATTAATATTTCACCTATTGTATAGGTATACTGAACAAGACAGCAGACTTTACCGAACAACCTAAATGTTATTGAAAAAATGAGATGCACTAATGTTTATGATTCATAAAAACCCGTAATTTTTGTTAACGATATACATTTTAGTATGATTATATCTTTTAAAATGAAATAAGTTTATGTTTTCTTTCGAAATATAAAAAAATTACGTTACTGGAACTTTTAGATACAATATCCGAAATTGTTGTTTTTCAATTATTTACGTTAGGTACACCTAAATACTTCGATTTAAAAATTATTATCATATTTATCTTGGTACCTATTCTACGTGTCTCTAGATAAGCAAAAAACGTTTTTATAAGCATTACCTTTCTATGTTTTATGAAATAAAAATGTAACCAACTTAACTTTGTATTTAATCTAAAAGTGTAACAAATGATTGAGAAATTGCAATTCATAATCCTGTAAAATTACCATACCTAAATTCATCAAAATCATAATATAATTTGCAGCAGAATTTATTTAACATTTCTATATTTGAAATTATTCATAGAAATGTATAGGTATTATTTGTATTAAAATTAAACAAAAATCACTATTATTAACTGTGCTAACAGGTAAATTGGTGGAAATTGTAAAATTCCTCCTAATAAATCTGCCCCCCAGTTAATGACTTATCACTGACGGAGTGATGGATTTTTGATTTTTAATTTGATTTACTCCGTCCTTTCTATTTTTCTCTGGGAACCTTAGCACATTCGTATATATTTTAAAGGGTTTATCGAATTTTAACATTAAAAACGTATTTTGTTGTAACTTGAGAAAAAAATATTATTGTTATGCAACCATCAATCTATAAAGTTTCCTCCTATACAGGTACGTTTAGTTAGACATATTATGTTACACATATTATAAAATCATTAATTGGCAGGTGGCCGATGGTAGGTATAGGTACTATGCGCGCTTTATATATGTATAATAAATTACAACATTATGTGCTATGTATTCGATCTATTTATTTATTTTAAAATTACAAGTCAGCGTAGAAAGAGTTTTGTTTTAGGTAGGTAGTAAAATTTTTCGGTTTCAAAAGAGAGCTCGTTAAAATTTTTCCTGCAGAGTCTGTGGCTACGATTTAGTAAAACCCAGACGTATTGCAGGACCGCCGTGCAGTATGGTGGGCCTATATTGCGAGTGGTTCCATAAAATATGTGGTGTTATAACTAAAAATAAACCAAGCATTATAGCGAGAAAATAAAAATTCTACTTTGGTTGTCCTTGGAAACCTATATGGATATTACGTGTCATACACTTAAATAATAATGCGCAATACCTAAACTATTTAAAATATTTATTTAAAAAAAAAAATCAGATGGTCGTATTTATTATTTACTAATAGTATATTTTCCAGTGTTTTATGAATATGTATTTATTGTCAATTAATAAATAAGATTTTTCTTGATTTAATTCATAGGTGATTCGATGGTTAGGTATATACAAGTTATACGACTATTTAAATTTTATACAGCCTTTTGCATCATTTTGACCATTTATTTTCATAAAATAGCGAATAAATTTTTTGTGAAACACTTTTCTGGTATCCATAAAAGTTAATCGAATGTCAAATTTGTTGGTCGTCTAATTTTAGTATTCTTAAATTTAAATAAATTACTTGTGAAAATATTTTAAGTGTAAAATACTTTTTTAAATGTACATAATGTGTTGTTAATTAAATAAATATTTTATATTTGAATAAACATCAACTGTAAAATAACGAGTAATATTATATAACATTTTAACTATAATGTTAAATGTTAAATCCCTTAAACAAATTAATTTCATACTTGGTCAATCAATTACATTACCTATAATGTTTTTAATTAATTATTTTCTAATTAGTAATTCTGGGCGATTGTAAACTCCACCGATTTACAGGTAGTCGATTTTAGGGTTGGATTTATAACATGTAAATTCCACCGATACATTTTTTTTACCTGAAAAAAAAATGTAAACTCCACCGATACGTATTTTTGACCTGAAAACACGTAAACTCCACCGATGGTAAAATCCACAAATCAAAACTATATGTATAGTGTATACACATCAACTTTCGACTGACTTATCTTAAACTTCATCTTAACGACTTTAAAGCTGCATCTAAACATTATCAACCCAAATTTTAAAACCAAACAAATTTTTTTAAAACCTAAATTTTCTTTAAGTAATTATTTTTTTATTCATTTATTTTAATTAACATTATTTTAACTACGTACTAGTGATCACTATTAATTATTATTATATCATTTATTTTAATATTGTGTAAAAAAAGATATAAGTATCTAAATATAATATATATAAATAATAAATCAATACATAAATTATGTAGGAACGTATTACCTATAACGTAATGTTAAAAAATTATAGATTTTTCTATTTTTTTCTATTTGATTTTTATATGATTTTTTTTTTAAATTATTGTTAATTAATAATTATATATTTTTCAATTTTCTATTATTGCTATTTGATTTTTATATGATTTTTTTTTAAATCATTGTATTTAAATACAATAAATATATTATAATAAAACTGCACCCACATAAATTATGTAACCTTAGTTAATCAGATTGGATTTGGATTACAATTTTAAAAAAAAAACATACCAGTGGAGTTTACATTTTTTTTTTCAGGTAAAAAAAATGTACCGGTGGAGTTTACATTTTTTTTTCAGGTAATAAAAATTTACCGGTGGAGTTTACATGAAAAAAGGTCTAAAAAGGTCGCAATCGGTGGAGTTTACATGCGCCCGTAATTCTATATGTACTTACATTATTAATTATTATCAGAATTTATTAAAATTCTGATAAAATAAATAAGGTTACTGACTTTTCAATAATGTAGTGTGTTTTATATTATTTTTAGAGGACATTTTTTTGGAATAGTGAAACAACTCAAAAAGATTCGTGCCACAGACCTCTCTTATTGTGGACGATAATCGGGATGATTATTTGCCATGTTCCAAGAAGTGTTTGAGAAATGTGCCAAAAATAATAATACAAAAACTGTGAAGAACCGTAAGCAAGCTTCAATTTTTATCATGTGTATTTTGGGGTATAAAAAGGCTCACTATTAGTAAACATTTTAAAGGTAATATTAAGTCCTATTAGACTATATATATCTACTATGTATATTGTATAATGTAAATAGGTATATAGTTTTTAGTTTATCATATATTATATTATATCAACTCAATCGTATAGAATAAGTTTATTAATATTTTACGCAACAGTGGCAAGCAGTGTAATAAGAGTTACTTTGTACATGATATAGTGTATAATAGAACCTACCTATAAATAAATATTTAATAAAACTCTAAAAATTTAATAAAATGTACATGAAAAGTAATATTTATTTTCTACCAACAATTACTGTTGTTGTTGCATAATATTTAGGTATAGAATTTGTATGGTATTTAAGTCACGTATGTCCATTCTTGTAGAATTGTCGATTGTAATTAATCACCTATCAAAAGGGCTCAAGCCCGTTACATTTTTATAAATAAATAAATAAATAATTAACACAAAATTAAAACATTGAATGAATGATACCTATTAATTCGTTTTTATTATATTTTTTAACGTGATAGTTCCGCATGTGACTATTATTGGCTACAAAGCTAGTACAAACCAATTTTCCAAGAATTAATAAGAACCGAAATGGATCGAAATTATATTATAGTATTTTAATTTGGACAACTGCAGTCATAAAAATTATTAATTTTGTTTTATTGCAGATAATGCGAATAATAAATATTATGATAATATAAATTTAAATCATCATCCATCAATTATAATAAAACACAGCCAATGGTTGGTTTCCCCGATCGCTCCTCCCTCACTCACAAATCCATGCCATAACCTAGACCACTGCTGCAGTGGTAGAGAATAGAGGTAGGTAAGTACAATTGTAAATTTACAGGTAAAGGCTATTTCTTTTAAAACTTACATATACATAGGCTATCAATTTTAACTTAATACTGATACTTAATACTGATACTTAATACTTAATATTGATTATCATTATTGGGTACCTACAGCAGAATATATAACATAACACTAACATCAATAATGTTTAATTATTATTGTTTTAAATATATACCTACAAGCCGTAAAAAAAAAATTACACTTCAAATACCCCTAATATGTACCTCATACTTGCAAATAATTGTATTCAAACAATTATATACGTTATTATTGTCTCTAATTATTGGTTGTACACCATTTTAATTACCTTTTTATTATAATTTATAAACCATAACAATAATGTTTTAATTTAATAAAAAAACTAAAAGTAATACCGAAGACCCAATGATTTGGAATTCATTAATTTTAGACTGATTATCTAAATATTTCTAATGATGTGCCGTTTTATTTATATAAAAATGTAATATACCTAATATACACACATTATAGGGGACGCATGCATTTGTTATCTCCGTCTTGCACAAGTATGACATAGCAAATTTCCTTTCGCTAGGTTAAATAGTGTCAGTGTGTTGTTATAGCTTTGATATTAGAGGGAATTTACCTATTATCAAACTTTTAGGTAACAACATTAGTTGTGCTTAAGCGTCTGCGCATTTTTTTAATTTCCAAGCGAGATATGTGTATGTGAAATATTATAAATGTTCGTACCCCTCTTGAAAATTAAAAAATTGAAAATTCGCTGACTCTTAAGCACAGATAATGTTGTTACCTGAAAGTTTGATAATAGGTAAATTCACTCTAATATCAAAACCAACAACACACTGTTGAAACTAGTGAATGACATTTTGGCATGTCGTACGACGTACTTGTAAGACAGAGACAAAAAATCCATGGATAGCGTCCTCTTAACCAAACCATAACATCCTTATTTAAATGAAATAGTTGATAGTACCGTGGGTACACATTTTAATAGCTAACAAGAATAATAAGATAGACACAAATGGGTGTGATAGCGGTGGCATATAATGGAAATCTCCTCCGACAAGTCAAATACTTACAATTCTTTAAATTCCATTAAATTTTATCAACGACAGCAAACATCACCATGTATAAATAACTACTTTAAACGTTAGTGTTTAGTTCAACAGACAACCAGATCATTAACGTTCATACTTTGAACTCTCATTCATTGAATAGTGAACATCAAAATATGTGTGATTTGTTAGTATGACTCGTATTAAGAATATATTATATATGTATATAATATATAGTGTATAATATTATCATGCGTCACTATTTTAACTATAATATGTTTACTTTAATTATTCCCTACCGTAACCCATATGTAGCTGATAAAATGTTGAAAACTGAAATAAAGAAACCCGATGAACATATAATATTGAATGTATTATATTGTATAGCATAGCTAAGCATAGGCGGAAATCCATTACAATCTCAGGGGGGGGACAACATTATTAACATCAATGTGAGGGTGGCTTCGATCCTACAAAACTAAAAAGGAGAGGGCTTGACGGACTTTTCGGGGGGCTAAGCCCCTTCAACCCCTCCTCCTCGATTTCCACAAATGATGCTATGCATTGTTTGTAAGTCCAATCTCGTTTCGCTGGTTAATCATTGATAATGGTAATATAAATATTATCAATATTGGTTAACAGGTTGGTTCCCCGAGTATGTTTAGTATAATATTATGCCCACCTCCATTTTTCTTTTAATAATGAATTTATTTAAATTCTAATTTTTGGATTTTTTATACAATTTAAGGAGTGTCTGTCGGCTATGCCGATTTATATTTTCTAACTCAAATCACCGTTTTTCTGTAAATTGATAAGCAAATTAAGTTTTTGAAAATGTTTAAATCAAAATTCGAAGAGTAGGGGTTTTAAATATTTAAATATATTTTATGTAAATACTAATAATTAATATACTATATAAGGATAATAGGGCTAAATGATAATAGCTGGTGTGAAAGAAATGGATTATTATGGGGCTATGGTGATGTGAATACCTATTATAGTATAGATTAATTAATTACAATTTGTAAAGTTTTATAAGTACTAGATTAAATAACAGAAGACTATTACCCTAAGTATATATATTGTTTATTAATAACTCAGAAACTATACTACTTCGAGTTTTGATTTAGATACCTAATATCAACATTTTCAAAAAAATCATCTACCTACTTATAACAATTGTCAGTAAATAAAAATTATATTATTTATCTTATTAAGTCTTTAAAAAAAAAATTAAGTTTGATTCACCAACAGAACATTACTTAAATGGTAAACAAAATCTAAGTATTAAAAATATGGTCCTCGAGTAGTTATACTTAAAAATTCGGGAATCAGCATATGAATAAATTCATTATGAAGGGAAGAAATAGGAGGTGAGTATGTTTGGGGAATCACTTGATCACTGTTTATTGGTATAGTGTAATAAAATGGTATCTCGTACCTACCTATGTAGCTATGTGTACAATTTGTTTATTGAATCATTTAGTATTTTAGTGATTTCGCCATTTTCGGAAGGGCTACCCCAAGAAAACACCTAAGTACATAATATTATATTATATGGAATTAAAAAAGTGGACATTAATATTTTATTATAAGAAACCATTAATTTATTGTAAGTGTTAATACATATTTCATACCAATAATCAGACTATAGTCTAAATACAGTTCAAGTGGGGAATAGTATAGGCACTTTTAACTATCAACTCGTTAGATATATCCCACTTGAATAAAACGATAAGTTATATAATGAATCTTTAAACAATAAACCTAAATAACAATTAATTCGTATATAACTTCACCGGGTTAATTACATTTTTTTTTCTAGAAATAAAATATTATGCTTAGGTATACAGTTGTTAAGTCCATATGTACCTACAGAGTACAGACTACAGTAATACGTGTACCTACCTATATAGGTAATATACGTAGGACTGTTGGAAAAAAAATAATAATTATGAAGTATCATAATATATTCCCATTTCAATGCCAAATCAGCGTGTACATTTAGTTTTTAATGATACATCTAACTATATACAAATCAATACGGGGGGGACGAGGTGGCCAAGCGGTCGGACACGTCGTCTGCGGCGCTGGCGGTCGCGGGTTCGATCCTCTCGACCACTGGGCGGTATTTTTCTCCGGGCAAGTCACGGTGTCCGGAGAACAAGTGCCGCCATCCCCCACTCCGGGGCATGGCAGAAACCTACGGGTGCCCCATTCAAAATTCTGCCAAAAACCCAACACACACGTGTTCCTCCCCCTACCGACATTACAACACACAAATAAACCACTACAGCTAATGGCCATAGTTGCCGAAGCTTAAGATCAATAAAAAAAAAAAAAAAAAAACAAATCAATACAATTTGGTGCCGTAAACATGTATATAAACAACCAATTTCATTATTAGAAATACTTATAAATAATAGAAATAATAATTCCCTACTTTTGCAATAGCGTGTACACTATACAGTATACTAAATTGCATCATATTTTCAGTAGTTGTAGCTGCAGTAAATAAGTATCAGCTGTACCAAATACGAATTTAAAATGCTTGCATTCGCTAACTTTATGGATGATTTAAGTACGTGTGTGTGCTTGCATGAGACATTTTAAATTACAAGTTGTAGTTATCTTTTACCAATAAGTGGAGAAGTGAATTTTAAAAAAATAGGGTTCGAATAAATTTGTATATGGGCCCCTATTGCAGTTTTATGCATAAAACTTCCATATAGATGAATTTATTACGAATTTATAATTTAACTTATTTATACATAATACTATAATATTATTGTATTCTTATTGTTAATAAATTTACATGTGGATAGGAAAGTTGAAATAACGCAAAAAATCTGTCACTAACTCTAACTTTACCCTTTTAACATCTATAATAATAATAATTAATAAAGCATTAAGTACCTATATGACTAAACGTGCTTTATACTTTGTCGATCCACATTGTGTTAATTTGCCAAATTCGCCAACTGCGATCGTATTTACCGCATTATACCGTATTATACCGTATTGATCGATGGAGTTATACCTACGATAGTTGTGTTGGTGCGAAACAAAAATCTTTTATACATATATAAGCAGGTACATAATATATATATATATATATTATATATTATAATATAATAATGTAACATGAACTGCAGTGACGTCGAGCGTGTAATTATACACGTCTATATATTATATTATATACTGGTGATGTACTGATGTATGCATTTCTGCGGTGATAGCAGAATTGAGCATAAACGTTTTTTCAACATATTATTTCGAAACGATATTTTGCTCCCATTGATGGAATCAACCTCACTACCGCCACCACAAAAACAAAATCTCAATGATTATAATGTGTATAATCGACATTTTGGCGGCGGTGGTTTGGTGTGTCTGTACCTACCCAGCCCCTTATAATATGACGTACCTACATATACGTGGCGGTTTACTGATATATATAGGTATGTATATATTTATGCAAGTGGTATATGTAGAAAAACATACCTCAGAATTTGGTCGGAACAATTTTATACACGTGGGTGGTGGACCGGCGACTGGAGGGGTTTCCACACAAGAAAGACTGAGCAATCGATTTTTCCACTTTTCATATATATATATATAGTGCGCGTCTAGCCGACGCCTGCTGGAGAGGGTTCGCCGTCGCCGTTGTCCACGACCTAGGGCACGTGACCATTGAATATGATGTGTAGAAAGCCGAAATATATATATATATATAATATTATATACGTCTTTATTGTACCATTATTAGTATATTGTTATTGTTATTATCAATATAGGTACCTATTGCAGTTTTATTATATGTACCTACGCTGTTGCCGGCTCGCGTCTATATATATTATATATTATGTATGAGGAGAACGGGAATAGTTTGACTTATAATTAAATTACGTTTGTGCTCTGGATTGTGGAGTCATCGTGAAACCAAAGTTTCCGATGAGCGACTCTAAACGGAAAAAAAATGATCTTGAATTTTAAAATTGAGTTTTATTCGACTATAATAATATGTTAAGACAAACAAAAAACGCTTAATTATAATATCTATAGTCAACAACGAATTTCAAATAAACTAACTTTTCGTTCGTTTTTAATAGGATATCCATATCTGTAAGTATACAGAAATCTTCTAATTGTTATAATTTCGATGGATTATATTATGTAGGTATTCATATTATGACGACTGTAATTATAATTTCAGTCTTTGGATGCTCAGGATACATTTTCTAGTGTAGCTGTGTAGTTCATAATTTATTCATATAATATATTAATTGCTCTGTATTTTATTTTACAATACGGGACGAACCCTTTAATACATGAATATAATAGTAATAATTTGCTTTATGTATTACATTTTTTATTTTTTAAAGATCAGAAAAAGCTCATTTTTTGTAACAGCAACCTATATTTTAAAAGTAATATCCCAATTTGAGAGACCATTAATAAATCGGTGCATTTTCCTTTAACTAGGTATATTTTCAAAGCAAATATTATGTTAACTATATGAAACCATATTAACCTAACTGTTGTACATAGTTGTGTATAACCTATAATAATATAATTTTACTTGTAACCTTAAGTCATACCAATGCGTAATTTATATAACTATAAGAAACTGACCTGCAGAAATCAACATATTGATATTTGATAGTATTATAATATGTAGAAACAGATTTGTGAATAATTGGTTTAATTTGTATTTCTTAATGTCTGAATACTAGAATATAATATACTATATAATAGTTGTATGAATAATCGGTAATAATATTACATATAAATTTATATTCATATTATTTAGGTACCTAGTTTATCGTAACAGATAAAAATTATTGAAACAAACGCATTAAGAGGACGTGTCACCCAAAGCTGTACGCATGCAACGACCGAGAGGATGCGCTGTTAGGTGTTTTCACGATCCGCAAGCGCGCGGCGTTTAAGTCACGCCTACTATTCGCAACCGGCCGACGGCGGCGACGAGTGCTCGTTCGGGACTTCGGGAGCGCCGTTTATTTGTCTATGAACCTTCGTCCAGTACCATTCGTATCATTATATAATTCATTATACGCAAATGCCGCCGTAATATTTTCAATACCCTCGCGTACCTACGAACTACAGATTATAAATTAAGATACTGTTTACTTAAATTTATGTCCCAACATATAGATCGTAGAAACTGTATTATAACATAGCTTGAATTGAAGTTATTGAATTATTACTTATTTAAATATAATACTTATTGTAAAATCTAATAAATGGTAAATAAAATAAATACAGCGCAATAAAATTAATATTAATTTACCGTGTATTATTTTTTAAGTTCAACTGTTAATGTTATATTAAAATATGATAATAAGTAATTACAAATATTTATTTAAATTAATAATATGTTTGTAGTAGGTATACCTAATATAGTAATATAATAATTATAGGTAATCTACTCGTAATGATAATAATAATACTCTAAAATCTTTATTTATCATTCTGTAATTTTTAGAGATCGGGTACATTGACTGAGAAAATAACTAATTTAAAATGTATAGTTGTAAAATATAATGATAACAAATTGTAACATACATTTATTAAAAAAATATTTCTATAAGTAACTGTTAGTTTAAAATTACCTACTATACAAACTACTATATTATAAGTATTACACAATCCAATGAATTACAGTTATCAAATAGATAGTTTATTTGATAGTTTATCAAATGGATAAAATCAATAAATAGATTTAGTATGTGACCTATATTATTTATCACCACATTTATATTTAAAAAAGAAATTATAATCATATTACCTATATTAATATAATAAAAGGGTAACGCGCAACAATTTCCTATTATTTAACCATGAAAAAAAATAATATTAGTTCAACAAGTATAATATAGTTTATAGTTTTCTTTTTTTCTTTTTTTCTTTTGTGTCTGTGTACACGATAAGTAGTAGAAATAATGCTTCGATTTTCAACTTCAGTATCTTGTTCGATTGGAAAGTGAATATCGTTGGTGCATTGGGAGGTCAAAATTTAAAATGCTCAGTAATTTTCAAAAGCACCGGGAAAAACAACATAAAAATTAAGCAAAAACGGGAATTTTTACGCAAAATCGATTTTTCACAAAATTGAATTTAGTTTTTGGTGTAACTTTAAAAAAAATGACCTTAGGTACATGAAATTTTCATTTTGGTTGTTTATATTTGCATTTTCTATATACGATAACATTTTCAAAATATTTTGATTTATTTTGAACTGTTTAGGGACATTTTCATTTTCCATTTTTTTTTAGTTTTTTTTCTAGAAATATCAATAAAATTTTATTTGTTGGTTAAAAAAGCTTGAAAATTTAATACAAGGCTCCTAGTATATTTTTTCAAAGGCAGATGAAAAATATTAAAAATCCTTAGTCACAATTTTTTTTTATTATAAGCATTTAAAGTTAAAAAATTGACAAAATATGGAAAAATCACGAAAATTAGCAAATTATTTTGAGTTAAGAATTCGTAAAAATTTTTCTTTTATTTCTTAGATTTTTATTTCTTCTTTTTCTAAGATTTGAAAATGTAATACAAGTTTACTCATAAGTTTGTCTACTTTTAACAATAAAAAAATTTCTACCGGAAAGTCAAATTAAATTTTTATGAGCGTTTGAAATTCAAATTTTTACAACATTGGATATTCACTCGATTTCTCATGTAGCGATTTCCTTATTTTGTTGTAATTCAAAAACAAATAACTGTAGATACCTACATGCAAATTTCCCTGAATATTTATATTAGCATTTCCTATACACCATACAATTTTGAAAATATTTTGACTCTTTTTGAGCTATTTACGGAAATTTTCAGTTTTCAATTTTTTTAGTTTTTTTTTCAATGAATATCAATAAAGTTTTATCTGTTGGGCCAAAAAGTGTAAAAATTTAATACAAGGCTCCTGATATATTGTTACAATAGTCAATAGCAATTGAAAAATATAAAAATACATAAGCACAATTTTTTTTTTAAGCATTTAAAGATCTAATTTTGACAAAATTTATCAAAAACTCGAAAATTTTCAATCATTCTAATTAATAAATTATAAAATGTTCAGTTTTTATAGCTAAGGATTTAAAATTTAAAACAAAGATTCTCATAAATAGTTCACACTGTAACCAAAAAATCTAAAAAATATATGTACACAGTTATTTTTTACAAACATTTGAAATTCAAATATGGACGAAATTACATATTAAAAAACCTAACTATTTTAGTTTTTTTGTTGTGATTGAATAATATTATTCGTGGGTGCTTGAAACTTCAAAAGTGTATTATTATTATATATCTATGATAGTATCATGGTTTTTATAACGCGTTGTAAGTACCTAATGGATATTGTGATATGATTAATTTGGAATTTATTATAGGTATCTACTTTTTGTTTAATACCATATATATGTATATAATATGTGAATATGTCTTATACCTAGACTGACATACCGTCTCCGCTCAGAATCGTTTTTCTTATACAATGATATAATATCATTGAATTCAAATGCAATACCATCCCTTATACTTATAACCTACTGTACAACAGAGCGACACCCACTTGCCCACCTTTTTTTTGATTTATACACACCAGATAATTTAAAAAGTGCTCTCCTGCGTCTTAATGTTATTCGTTTATCTGCCGTATGCTTCAAAAAATTTTTGGCTATGATTCCTATACACATATAATAATATTAAAACAATTACCCACATAATAATAATAAATTAATACTATTCATACATTATAAATACTGAAAAATAATTCATAATGAAATATTTTATTTATTTTATTATTGTGCCTATACACCTTTAATATACAAATTATTTCAATTTTTAATTTACTCATAGCTAATATACGATATACCAAAATATAAAAATGTGAAATGTGAAATATAAGTTTTGGTAGTATTTATTTAATTTTAATTTGAAAGCGCTGTTGTAAAAAACTCAAAATTTCTATTACCTAAATTCTAATTCATGCCATAATAATATTATAAAATTAAAATTAATTAATTAAACTCACTATAGGTACTTTTTAAATAATGTACCTGGACTTTTGGTTGTTATCTTTTTGTGAAGCTCTCGTATATAATTGCCACCTGTATTAAATGATACTACAGCAGTTGAGCAGTACAGCAGTATATATTTTAGTGGTGTACGACTGTTTTTGAGAAAAATTAATTCGTTGACCGCCTATGTGCTTATTAATGCACTATTAAACTGTTCGCAGATGTTGTTATCATTTATCAACATCAAGTAATAAACTTTTTGAATTATCAGCAACACGTCTAAGTGCAGTTGTCATTTCTTTCATCAAACCACTTTGCAATACTTCGTCGATCACAGTGGCGTCCGCAGGATTTTTCAATGGGAGGGGCTTGAAAATTAGTTACAATTTTCTTTTCATTTTGTCCAGTCTAAAAAAAATGCTCTGATCATAAGCTCCGATGCTCAGTGTATGTTTTTGGAAGCAAATTGGATCTAGTTGATACTATTAGGAGGTTGAAATTGACAATGCTCAGTGCTTTTAAAAATAATTTGAGAAAAAAAAATGAAAATTTATTTAAATGTTTGGTTATACCGTCTTCACTTGGATTGTATTTGAATAATTAAATTTTTGTTTTCTATAAATGTCAATAAAATATTATTTATCCGGTCAAAAAGCTTAAAAATGTAATACGTAAGTTTTTTTATTATAGCTAAAATATTAACGATACATAGGTATCATGCTTATTTTTTATAAGCATTTAAAGTTCAAATTTCGTCAAAACCACAGTTAATTTGTAGCTCAAAACTTATAAAATATTAAATGTGTATAGCTAAGGCTAGACAATTTAATACAAGGTCTTTCATACAAATAGTTCATACTTTTACCGAAAAATTACAGATAATTTATGAAAATTGGTATGTTACAAATACAATGTTTTTTCAAAAATGAATTCATTCTGGTAAGACATATTTGAAATTTACGTCTTGCTTACTATAGTTGAGAGTTTAACTTGATTAATATTTTTTTGAAAAAGTAATAATAATACGGGTAAGGGGGGGGGGGGGGCTTTAGCCCTTAGGCCCCCCCCTGCGGACGCCACTGGTCGATCAAATTCAGTTCGTATAACTTTCTTCCAGTGCAAAAATATCGGGCACAATATTAGTGTTTGCCAAATATATGGTATGGACTATTTAAAATATCCTTTCGCAAATTATGTTCAATTTATAATATGTACCACTTAACCTGGTTGTGGCTCAGATTGTCTACATTGAAAGATTTCTGTTAATTGTTATAAATAGTTTTTTGAGTAGGTACCTACCTATTTCTTTTTTTTATCATACCCAAATTGTTTGATAATTCAAGTAATACGGCTTATTTAAATAGTTTACAGCAAAACTACCTATTATAAAAGTTTTAGAGAAGAATTTTTTCAACAACTGAAATAAGCTCGATTTTTTATATTTTTATTAATAAGTTAAATAATTAATCGATAAAAAGTAAAAAAAAAAAATGTTAATTTACCATGCGATATTGGACGATTGGAATACGATATCAAAAATCGGATTTATTACGATTGTTAAAAAAATTCTCCTCTACCACTTTTATAATAGGTATTTTTACTGTAAACCTCTTCAATAGGCCGTATTAATTGAAGATCGAAAGTAGTTTTTATTTGTATAAAATTCGGATAAGAAGAGTTCGGCCTAGTGAACAAAATATGGTTTCGTAATTCAAGTAATACGGCTTATTGAAGCAGTTTACAGTAAAAATACCTATTATAAATGTTGGAGAGAAGAATTTATTTAATAATCGAAATAAGCCCGATTTTTTATATTTTTATTAATGAATTAAATAATTAATCGATAAAAAATTTTAAAAAAAAATTGTTAATTTATCATGCGATATTGGACGATTGGAATACGATATCAAAAATCGGATTCCTCACGATTGTTAAAAAAATTCTCCTCTACAATTTTTATAATAGGTATTTTTATTGTAAACCGCTTCAATAAGCCGTATTACACTATTACCTACTTGAAGAACAAAAGTATAGTTTTTATTTTTAAATGACTATTATAAACAACACAAGTGGAAATAAAATACAATAATCTAGACCTGTAAATTATTTGTACATACTGCCACGAGTCACATCAGAACTCAGAATGACTACAATAATATTATAATCATAATAATAATAATAATCATCTTAATTTATTTTAGTCATACGAATAAGTACTGGACGAATAATAATAATTAGGCGTATAATGTAGTAATCATGGTTATTAGCTATTACTATTTACTACTATTCACAGAATTGCAGATAACAACGACGACGACAGCGGCGGTCGGCACACGCTACCTCCCTCCCATCATTTACAGTCAATTGGAAATTTTATTTATATAACTATCCACTAGAAGCAGCACAATACGGCATGATAAATTAAACATATCACAAATTCACAACTAAAACATAACTACGGAAAATTGCAATTGCTCGATTTAAAGTAGTTTTAGAGAAAAAACACCTATAATAAAATCGAAAGAAAACAATATTTTGGAGAAAATATCATATGCGTTTTTTAATATTGCTAGTATATAACTTACAAATTAAAATTCAAAATATACATATTTTACGTTTTTTAATTAGCTGTATCTTTTTTACTAATTACTTTTATATAAAACGGATATGACATTTTCTTGGAAATATTGTTCTCTATACATTTTATTATAGGTATTTTAACTCTAAAACCACTTTTTAGTGAAGTTATGACTGTTTTTCGTGGACATGTTTTTACCGTTGAAAATAAGCGGTATAACGTCCTCTTAATAGGTAAGCTTAAATTCGATTAGCCCAAGTTCACAAACATTTTATAAACTATACGCCACGCAGCAATGTGTTTGATTTTTTAACTTTAATAACAATATAATAGTAGAAACATATTTAGTAACATTAATTTTAGGATTTTGGTTACAATAATGGAAAAAATAATACAAGACAGGCACGTTATGCTGCAGGATTTTGTAATTGTGTGGGGGTGGAGGGAAGGGTTTAGATTGAAAAAGTTATTAACAGAAACATTCCATACTAATATACGTAGGTATATAAACTCATTATTTATTATTGTTCAGGTGTTGATAACTAAATATATATTTTTTAATTTACCTACTTAATACTTATGTAGATACAAATGTAGTTTAGACAATATATAAAAATTGGTGTGGTAATATGTGACAGTGAGACGTATACGAACCACCTAAACCCTATACCCTCTGGACCTTATGGACCAGAAAGCGGGATCCAAACAGTCAAATAGGTACTAATAAACAGACTTAAAAACTGTAATAAATGTTGCAAAAACCTATTTGTGCTCGCATTTTCCCCGGGGCCTGTGTTTGTTAATACCAGCGATGAAAACTGCACATAGTCGTGGTGGAACGTGATGAAAAAACAACAATTATTAGTGACCCAACTGATCTAATCGCAGAAAAACAATAATAATATTTTCATTTATGATAATTCATAAACTAGACCTGCCTAATAATATACACTAAAAGCACATATTATAAGCGTCGGTGTGGCCCCGTGGGCCGTGACCTTCCATCTATTATAATATTATAGTTGTAGATGTGTCAACCCGCCCAGTATAGTTTTTCCTGTTGCGCGCACGTGTCGAGGAAAACTCGGCTTTTCACTTCCGCCTATCTCTCGAATCAACTGCCCGAGTATGAGGTATGCACGGTCATGTAGATATATCATCTGCACATAGGCGTGCGCAACCCGTTGTGACAGGGTGGGCCAATGGTACTTGAAAAAAATTATTTTAGGTGTTACATCACTGTTATCTATACAATTACATTATAATTTACTCACCGGTCATCATACCCACTGTTTAAATTTTAAGGTATAATATATTATATATTTTTATTCGTGGGTAGGGCTAGGATTTATATGCATTTGCATATTATTTTGCTTAAGTCCAAATTGATTGGTTGTGATATATGTCCACGATTTATCTTATCATCGATTAAATAGAACCATTTTTTGTTTGCATATTTTATAGATTTAAGAGAATCTTGTTAATTTTGTTGATATAGGAAAATGAAAAATCAGAATTCTTATACTAGTGAATAAGACAATACAACTATTTATATGATCTAAGTTGCCATCTATAATAAGTATGGTACAACTCGCAGGGTGGGCTACCCCGTGCGCACGCCTATGTATCTGTTTAATATTATGTTTATACCGCGTTGTTTCGATAAACGTACCGCAAAACGGGATCGATCGTGACTTACACCGTCAGATAGCAGCACCGGTAGACCGCAATAATATACCGTACTCTATTCCTGCGGTGTGGAAACCTTGAAAAATACACAGTTCACTGTGATTTTATAATGCGATTTCCAATGTATTGGGTACATTATTGCTATATGCACATACATTATTGCGGTGGGTCGGCGTGTCACCGGCAAATGGTTTTATCAACATGTTTTCATATTATACTCCATAAGTATTATACGAATTATATTATGTTATTATTATTATTATTTATTACTAACCTACACACTATTTTTCGCACTAAACCTTTATACCGTGTGTTTGTCTCGACGACGTCATATCGTAATACATCTATAGGTACCATACAAACCGCGATAATGACAAAAATAATATAGGTAATATAATATACCTATTGTACGATGTCATCTCATTCCCCGATGTGTAGATGTGTAATTCGTAATATAATAATATTTGCAACGATTTCGAAAACATCGTTTCGACGTTTTGTCGTATACAGCAATAATATGTTACCTATAAGTTATAACATTGCCAGTGTTAAAATAATATAATAATAATAATTGTGCACAAGCCGCTTTTATTTTGCACTCGTGCAAAACAGGAATCGCTACACTATGTTATATAATATTATTTATATATTTTTTTTTTTAGGAACACTCGTCGAGTATAATATATTATTACTATTATATATTTTCGGGGAATTTTTTTTTTCCGTTCATTATTGTACTTTTTTTTCGCGAACGGCTGGCGCGAGGTTCACGACTCCAGGGGCACGATTTAGGAGTCCGGCGGGCCCGGGGGCTCTGTATAGGTGAACTTGTATAGTTTTGCCATGGCGGCGCGGGTCTTTCTAGACGAGTCGCATACCGACCGATAATTTCCGTCCACGAGCAACGTATATTATATTATATTATTATAAACACGTTGCGGGCCTTTCGATGGGTTTTACAGTTTACGACATCGTTTTTGCACCGTTCGGCAGTTCGACGTGTGCGGTGTCCGTGTCGGCAGCAACGATAACATATTATAATATTAGATAATATCTATTATACCTCTACTATACCCGTAATAAAACACCTAATACCCTTCAATAATTCACCCCGTCCCCGCCATGCTTGTGCCCCTCGGCAGCGGTGGCCCTGTTTGGCGTTTTCCTCGTATATTTTAGATAACACGAACCGTGGTACCGGTGGTATAAAATGTTATCATCTACATGAGCCGGTGGGCGGTGGCCCGTCCGGTGACGACGCATTTTTCTCTGCGATTCCGCAGGCCGTCCGTTACGCAATAGAAAGCAACAATTATGGGTGTTTCACACCTATGCGACGATATTATATTTCAATACAATATATATTATTATCATATATTATTATATATTTTACTCATAATTATTCGTTTTCGTCACAATATAATATTATTATACGTAATATATGTATCCGATCCGATCCGTTATTATATTGTTAGTTTTCTTTATCGTTGGTTTTTTTTTTTCTGTTAAAACTCGCACGCACGCTATAATAACGTGCGAAACGAGGCAGCACTGCAGCTTGTCCCGTCATATACGTATTATAAAATATAATATATTTATGTATACCTATATACCATCGTGCGCGCGCGCGCACACGCGTGTGTATACGTGTGTGTGAACTCGTGTGTGTGTGCGCGCGAGTGTGTGCAGCCGTCGTCAAGATAGCGGTGGCGCGGCCAACGTTGGGGCCCTGTGTAGGTTGGTGAATGCGCGCCGTGACGTCACCGGCCACGCGCGACTAACAAAATGGACGTCTTTCGCGAAATCCACGCCGCCGCCGCCGCCGAAATACATTTTTCCTCGTCCTTTTCGCGCCGCATTCTCGTGTCGCCGAATTTTTGTTTTTTTTTTCTTCAATTCTCCACTCTACCCATTCCATTCTACCTGTTCTAAATTATATTACTCTGCAGCGGAATTATTTATATTATTATCATTATCGTTAATATATCAATCAAAATCGTCTCCGCCACTGCGGTTCGCCGTTTGTTTTTATCACATCATTACGATATTATATACCTACCTACAAGAGAGGCATACTTTATACTGTGGATAATTTTTTTTAAAAAGATACAGAAAAGTGTTGGCATCATCGAAATAACAATAACGTATCTATATATATATATATATATACTGCAATATTATACATTTATTATACGCGATTGTTGTCGCGCCCGGTTCGAAATATAATATTATGATGTGAAAACGCAACAATATGGGTAGGTAGGTACCGATAGAGTTTGGTGATTGCTAATTTAAGTGATATCGGTACGTGTGCGAATTACACGACTGGAAACCGATCGTATACGCACCTATTGGTATACAATTACAATTTCATACCACCAGACTTGGGCAAAAAAAAACCACCCCCGAGCTGATGCATCCGCAGTGACGGCGTGACGCCATCGCGTGGTCAGTGCCAGGAGGGCGCGGCGGCGGCTTCCGCAGCCACAACGTCCGTCGCCACCGTGTGAATATTGCAGTCATCGTAGTTAGGCGTGTCCGAAATGATATATATATATGATGACTATATATAGATAGGTACGTCATATTTTTCGCACATATTGCAGACTGTATGTGTGTTATTGATTATTGCAATATATGACGTATAAATTGTTTGAATAAATTTCCTGCAGGTCGAGTGTTTTCGAAAAAATTTTGATTACAGCCGGGGTTTACGCGCGACAATAGCTTTTATAATTTATATAGATGTATATATAGGTAGGAATTATGTTTCGTATGACAGCATCTCTGCGTATATTGCAGCAGCAGGTATACTGCAGGATTATTATATCATGTTATATATAATATATTAGGTATACAAAATATGTATAGATGGATTCGACACTTTGACAGGTACCTATGTATATAATATTATGATGCGTCTGTGTGTCCTGTGTAGGTAGGCGCACAATATACTGCGTATTATAATATATTTACTATAATAGATATTTTAAATTGCATGTATTTATAATATGATAAAATGCGATGTTTTATTGCACGCAGGACAATGCATGATTATATGAAATATAATAATAATATATATACGCATGACTGTGTTATTGTGATACATATGTAACTCGAATGAGTAAGATGACCAATTCAAAAACGTAATTTGCAGTCGAAAAGTGGGCGTGACAGAGTGATACGCGTTAAACGTGCAGACGCCAGCTTATATATATAATATATTATATATAGGTATATCCGATGGTGTTTAAATGCAATCGTTGGTAAATGTATATATACAACTACCTATATATAAAATAAAATTGTGCGATTGACAACTTTGTTATGATTGTATACGTCTATTTATATATATAGAGGTGCCTCACCCTTATGCGCGTTATAAACCTATAATATTATTATATCGATAAATTCTTATGGATGAGCGTGTGTAGTATTATATGTGTTGTTGACATTATATATTATTACTCACGATACTGAAACACATCGAATATAATTATCTTGAAAATTAATTTCAGTTCAGAGAATATTAAGTATTTTATTGTGTTTTAGATTCTTAACGGAGCGATGAACGTATTGGTTTAACAATGATAATGTGTGTTTTTTGATTTTAATTTTTTAATTTTTGTGTCCTTATCACCACCGTTTGGGGCAGTAAAACTCCTTAGATTTTTTTCAACAGTATCTTATTCGATGGCAAAGTGAATATAGTAGGTGAATTCGGGAGGTTAACATTTAAAATTCCCAATAGTTTTCAAAAACACAGGGAAAAACAACATACAAATTAAGGAAAAACGGCAATTTTTACGCAAAATCAGTTTTCAACAAAATCTTGAGATTTTGGTTTTTGCTGTGACTCTAAAATAAATGACTGCATGTACATGAAATTTTCACTGGTTGTTTGTATTCGCATTTTCTATACACAATAAAATTTTCAAAATATTTTGATTTGTTTTGAACTGCAGTTTACGGACATTTTCAGTTTTCAGTTTTTTTTCTATGAATGGTCAATACAATTTTATTTGTTGAACATTTAATATGAGGCTCCTAATATATTGTAACAATGACATTTGAAAAATATTAAAAATCCTTTGTCACAATTTTTTTTGTTAGCATTTAAAGTTCAAATTTTAACAATAAAATACGTTAAAATCACGAAAATGTGCAAATTTAACATTAATGAACGTTTGAAGTTTAAATTTTCCAAGATTGGATATTCACTCAATTTCTCATGTACATTACAGTTACCTACTTGTAACCTACTGTACAGCAGAGCGACATCCACTTATCTACTCTCTTTTAGATTATGAGCGGAGCGAAAGAATGTACCTATTGGTTTAACAATGATATGTTTTTTTATTTTTTTTTTTACTGTCTGTCAGCAACATTTTGAATAGTAAGCAAGCTTCGATTTTTGAGATCAGCATCTTTTCTGACAGGAAATTGAACCTAGTTGGTACTTTTAGTGGGTCAAAATTGAAAATTCCAAGTTGTTTTCGAAAGCGTCGAGAAAAACTACCGACAAATTACGAAAAACCGCTAAAAATGGGATTTTAATTTCTATAACGCTTTGTTTATCATCACAGCAACGAATAAAAAATAAAAATATTATAAGGACTATACGCTTAATCGCTCAGAATCGTTTTAGCACATCCATTACATAACTACTGTACAGCAGAGCGGTACCCACTTGTCCACCTTTTTTGTTTTAAGTGTGTATATAATTCTTTAAAACCTGCAATACCATATATTATAATATTCACTGCAGTCGCATATTACAGACGATATTATACAAATAATTATGGCAGGTACTTCGATATTAAACTGTATAAATTAAATCATCAGGTTTAAAGAACAAATAGCTAGGTATCCCGTTGGAAACATATCTACATAAATAAATAATTGCTACGTGCTCGTACATTTTAAATTGATTAACAACGTTTCAAATAAGTACCCTTAATTTTTTATAAATTTAAATACATATTACACCATTACAATATTACATATAGTATATATATTATTATATTATAACTCTTTATCTGTTGGTGCACTGTTTGCAACAATATAATAAAAAACTAGCAACCCTTTAATTAAAATTATGTATTGCTGCACGACTGCAATATAAACAGGTACCGATATACAGAGTGTAACAGATAGAAATGGCTTTTAGAATAACTTTTGTACTAATCAATATTAAACATTTTTTTTTATATATATAATTTATAGTCGCTTGTGCTAAACATATACTATTATATACAAAAAATTATTTTTATTTTTAATACTGAGAATAAAATATTTAAAATTTGATTAAAATTGTTTTGAATATATTCAAAATAGCCAATTTGTGAATCTGATTATAAGAACAATTTTTATATTAAAAACATTTATCTAAGTCAAGTATTTTATTTTTTAGAATGTTTTTAAATATCAATATTTTTTGATTAAATTAATTTGGAACGCAGTAACTTTTTTAAAAATATTATTTCTGGAAATTTGCTAACATGGGTATATTTCTAAAACTATTTACTTATCGTATAATTTTATCAATTTTCGTCATACGTTTAAGAAGAATCGATTTTTTTTTTTTTTTGGTCATTTCTTTCTGTTACACCCTGTATATAAATACTTATAAGACTTTTCGTGTGTTATCACTGTCATACTGTCATATACACCTACACATATACTTGTTTTAAACTTTTCCATTACTTGTTCGAATTTTTAAATATTGTCTTGTTAGATTTTGAAAACGTCTGTCATAAAATAAATAAACTATCTATATGTATGTGTACAACCGTCTTCCGTCATTACATGTCTATATTATTTCTATAGGTCTATAATAACCCTGGTTGGGTTAAGTTGTATTGAATTTTAAATGTGTTTAGGCTGTTTAGAGTAGGTTTTGGTTATTATTATATTATTTTGTATTTGTTAGTATACCTACTTAATTATAGTTATTTGTATGATCAGTCGTCAGTATAAAAATAATAATATACATAATAATAAAAAAACTTGTGATTGGTAATTTTGATAAGTAATCCATGTATCCAATAGAATGCTATCAAAATCAACAATAGGTCTATCCAATCGCTGATTAATGAACTTGACACTTTCAACGTTTAGTCATTTAATTATGAGTGCTTTTTTTATCTGAAACGAAAATTATGATTAATATTGGTACCTATATTATACGTTCTAGAATTATTACAATACACATTTTATATTAATCTTAAAATGCAATAGCAGCAGTACCTTTCCACTTCGACAGGAGGCATACCATAACTTGTTCCTCAACAATCAACCCCTACCCAACGTGCATGCTACTTTGGGATGAATGTCGATCGACAACTTACTTATTGTTACGACTATTTATATAGGTACCTCATATAAAAAATAAAGTATGTTCGCTTAATGACCACCAATTCTTATCGTCCGATTCTCCTATCTTAACCTAAAATAGTATAAACTATACTTATACCGAGTTATCCATTGCTGTTTAAACAACTGCAAAGACGCATTTGGTCCAACTTTATAGGTAACGCACAGACGCACAGTCAACATTTCCGATACCCTCAAGGCCTCAACTGTGTCCAAAATTTCAAATCCAAATACTCCTTCACTTCTTCTTAAAAGTCCCATTCTAAGTTTCTAATAATATACTGGCGCTTTTTTTATATTTAAAAATATACTTAGGTACTGTCACTTAATTAGCAAAGCTCCATTATAAGCTCTTCACTAACCAATTAATTCACAATTCCAACTCTCATGTCAGCAACAATGCCAGATTGGCATGCCAGACTATATTATGCTAAAATAAGGCTAAAAAGATAAAAAGATATTAGTGTTGTAACCTGCTTTGCTGCTTACATAGTTTTATAGGATATAGTATAAAACATTGTAGATAATTATTATTTATAGATTTAGTATAACTAATATTTCATGATGAAGTACCTACGACTCCAGTGGAGGCCTCTTCACAATATTATTTATTTGTTTATAAATTAAGCTAATTGATTAGCTTCTGTAGCAAATGGTCTTATGAAAAAAAAAAAATAACGTAATACGTATAGATTGAATAAAAATATTAAAAATCTAAGTTTTTGAAAAATATTGTTTGATAAATAATTTTTATCTACTAAAATAATAATATTAGCACGAAAGATATATCCTATATAATATGATTGTATGAGATGACGAGATTGGATTTTCTATTTTAGTAGTAATATTATTTGTTTTTCGTTACTTCGACTAGAAACGCATAATTTACAAATAAAATATATTTAGTATTAGATTGTTGTTTTAACATTATACCTTTATATTATGTAATTTATTTAGGTTTTTTACTAAAGTACCAACTTTAATAAAGACAAAAATAACTAATTATGTAAAATGTGTATTTTTTAAATAATTTGTTTATGTAGATTCTTAATAAATCTTCAACAATGCAGAATTTTGATTTTATTCTGGATGGTATAATGTGATTATTGTTAGTTGTTACATGTTGGGATTTATAAAATATTGAAATATAAATATGCCTATGGAACGTGAATTCTTCTCCGTAGACTATATGTTATAACCTGTTTCCATTGTACACATGCATGGGTTTCGTCCAAAATTATTGGAGGGAATTTGAGGGTCTATAGTTATGGCGGGCATGCATTGATACTCGTGTTCCCTCCAATAATTTTGGAGGGAACTCGTCCAAGCAACAGGTAAAAAAAAATATTTTCCCCGGAGAAGAATTCACGTGCCGTATAAATGTATAATGTACAGTCATTGATAAACTTATACAGACTGATGGACTGTAAAAAAAAGTGGGACGTATACAATATTTTGTTATATCGTTTAATCGTATATCTTTGATTACGGTTGTAAAATTAGAATTCCGCCCGGAGTATAAATTTCGAAAAACATAAAAGTTTACCGGTTTAGCATAAATATAACACATATTTGTGTGTCGTGCTATGTAGCACGTAAGCGATACCTACGTATTTGGAAGTAAAAAAAAACAAAAAAAAAAAAAAAAATCAAACGCGTGAGAACCAAACGATATTATACAACAGCGGCGGCGGTCGTCATTGTATATAGTGATCGTGCCCATATTGTACTTGACCAAAAACCCGTATTGGGCTTAGCGTCGCGGTCGCCTTAGACGATTCCATATTCCGCGAGGGGGCAACGGCTGCATTTTTTATTGCTGTCGCGGCGGATCGCGAAATGAAAAACTCGCGCCCGTTCAATCGAAATTGTATACAATAAATAACAATATAATAACAATAATTAAACGGCGCCGCCTTCGCGGCGCGCGGAGGACGATGTACATTATTATAAAAAGGAATGTCCCTGGAGCCACCACCACCACCACCACCGCCGTCACCATCAACACCACTAGTCACCGCCGCCGCCGCCGCCACCTGCTGGACAAAAGCTATGTACGCGCGGATTCCCGTGTGAATCGGGGGCGCCGCCGATGATCGCGTCGGAATGGGCGGGCGAGTGAGACGACGGACTGCGGAGTGAGATGGCTGCTGCAGTCTCCACCGCTTAAATATTATAGCGCCGCGTTCTCACACACAGACACACACACACACACACACACACACACAAACATACAGACATACACTGACACACTCACACAACCCTCGTCGTGCGTGCGTGTATATAGTGTTCTCACGGTGGTGGCCCGCCGCCGCGTCACCCCTCTTGCGTCGCACACACTCGCACTCACATACACCCCCTTGTCCCTGGCGCAACCAGTTTTGTCCAAGGTTCGATGCCGGTGGTGGTGGAGGTGGTGCCGGCGGTTGCGGGGTGATTGCACCGAACTCGAAAATAACACCGAAGCAGAGCACAGAACGAGAGGAAAATAATAAAAATACACACACGCACCTTTAGAAAATAATAATGTTTTTCTCTAAACAAATGGCGGTGCTGGTGCCCTGCAATATACCACGACCACGACGGCGGCGGCGGTGCTATTCTTGTACATGTTTTGCGTGTGAGACCGATCACAAAAGCGCGCGCTCACGTCGTCGTCGAAGGGTCGGAGCGCTCTCCGCCCTACCGCCCGCCCGTCCGTCTGACTGTCTGTCACTGTCTCTTTCACTCCATAGTTTACACACGACCCGACACAGCCGCCGTCGCATGAACCGCAAAAAGAATTTCGGCTGTACTCTACTCCCTTCCGACGGTGCTCCCCCCGCCATGGTCTGGACCTACCCCTTCGATTGATCCCGCCATCACGTGATCTATTTACGGTCACACAATCCTACTCCGCGGTACCTGTGGGCTGCGAAACCACCATCAGCTCAGACAACTGATATAATCACCTCAAAACGGATTTATTTTCTATATAAAATATTTTTCCGATCTCAATAAAGATACAATACTGCCTCTTAAGCGTACCTACACTGCATGATTTCAATCGGTTTTCACATAATATTTTTTGATTGATATAAATTATTATTTCCAGAAAGGTATTAAAATTGTATATTTACTTCCACCTAGTGTCGTGCACGAAATACACTCGCGTATTGTATATAGGTAATATGTATTTTAGGAATTTGTATACTTGGTTTATTCCTCTATCACGGGCTCTATAAAGAAAATTGCATGCAATTATATGGTAATTTACTTTTACTAGTGTATATATATGTGAATACTAATAAGTAATAACACACAGGTAAGCATACTGTTTTTTGTTTAATCTAATTTATTGAGTAATCTGCTTATATATTATATCTCGACGAATAATATACAAATTGAAAATAATATAAGTTGTAATATACATGAAATATTATTCTAGTTCATATTGGTAATAGATATATGAAAAGTTGTAGATAATAATGATAACAATATGATGAAAAGATAAAGGTGTTATTATAATGGAATGGAAATATAGCTAGAAGACAACGGAAGATTATTTTATAATGTTGTTAATAAGAACAGTAGTGGACTAATGATGGACTTTGTTCTTCGATGAATATTTGGAGATCGTATTTTCTGGTTGAACTGGTCATGCACTCATGCACTATTATTTTTGGCTGTTATTGAAGTATGATTGTTCATATTTTTGATTAGAACTGTAATTGGAGTCACTTTATGGACTTACTGTGAAGGTTGAGGTGGAACAAATATTATATTACATATTTCATGTTTTATACGTGTTGAGAAGAAGTTTTTGTAAAAGGGACATCGTTTGCACGAAGCCCCAAGCATATATAGAGCGCGGAATCCGATTCGCGGTGTAATCACTTGAGAAATGACCCTCCACACATTTAATGCAACGAGGGGAACGATGACAGTAATTCTTGGTGTGATAGTAAGATAGTATAGGTAAGCCTGGCATAAATGCACTGCTCAGAAAAGCGTTATTTCTTCGGCAGTTCAATTTTTATTTTCATGTGGAGAAGAAGATTTATTTTGAAAATGTTGCGACTCGTAAATCAACTCGAAATAATGGCAATTACAATTTTATGATACGATGAACGTTATTGACGGCACGAATTTCATCGTGACCTTTGTCAGTTAAACTATCTATACATGTCTTGAAGACTTGTGAAGGGGCCAAAACACATTTTTAAAGATATTTTTCATCATTTTCCAAAGATAGACAATTTTATGTCTCTCCGGAATTCAATTGGTAATCTAGGTATACTTTTCTCCGATATATGTTTTACGTTCGGCAAATAGCATAAGTAACGATTACAAGATGTCAAGATTATCGACGGTCTGAATGTGCTGCAGGCCTGCAGACACATATAATATATACATATTATTTACGATAGGTATATATATATATATATCATATATTTTGTAAGTATATAAATAAAGATTAGAGTTCGACTGTTGTAAAATGTAGTCGATGCTTATCCGCATGTACAGCCCAGGTAGATACTTTATCGACGACCTGGCATACCACACATGTTAGAATATACAATGTGTACAGGTACCTACAGTTTAGTGTGCGTGTACACTATTGTTGAAAATTAAACTTATAAGGTATAGTCTGTTACTACATTTTACACGCAGAAAAACCCTGGAAACACGGGGCAAAAAAGCGGTATGGATCATGGTTTCCGAAAACATTGTAAATGGAAGTTCGTGTGGAAGTTTCTCTGCATATTGATACCGAAGTATTGAGCAGGTGTACCTATCCTAATGTCACGACGTGTGCATTCTACTGCAGCAGGAGTGCATTTCTTTTTGCAATAATCCTCGAGAACACCGTAACGTGCATATCCTGCAGTAGTGTAGCCGGGTAGGTATACATAAGGACATAAGCTTATTATTATAGGTGTTACACTCGTGATCGTGTTACGCCGTTCGTCGTACCATGTTCAGATCATTTTTGTTTTAAGCCGTCAAATTGATGTCATACAAGCGAGTGTACAGTTTTAAAATGTTCGTAATTTGCTTTAAAATAATTAATATATATAAAAAAAAGATTACGTGGGGCCATAGATAAGGGCATAAGTCCCTGAAATCTAGATAATATTCTTACCTTAAAAGCATATGTTGTAATAGGTCAATACTCAATTCACTTTATAATTACAAATTCTAAAGTAAACTGGATTATTCTGAACGTAAAATTTGGTATGTTGTGCTTTTGTATAAGGCCGAGACAACACGTGCGGGTATGAGTGTATAATATGACATTTCCTAACCTAACATGTGTTCATCGTGCGTCATATTAATATAATATTATATATTTTCCAATAATATTTCACACGAGTCTTATAACAATTACAATATTGTAAAGACTATGACAATAACGAATCACCACCAAACAAGTAGGTTATTATATTAATTTTTGCTTATATATTATCAAACCTGCAGTGTCCCTCGTCCCTGTATACAATTGATATATAGAATATTATTATAATTTATTCCATTATATATCTATAAATAAATTACATAATTATTATCGAAAATACGCTATGTGAGTTAATTGATTTTCAGCGGAATGACGAAAAACGATGTTATGGATTTTATTCGGTTTAAACTTTATTAAAACGTACCAATTTTATTGTAGATACATTTTCAACAAAATCAACAAAATGACTAAATACAATATACAAGTGAATGGTAGTTCTCCTGCATTCTCAACTATCAGGCCACCAACTATAAAATAGGCGATTATGCTCTTGGGTTTTAGCTATAGAAATTGATAAGCTGTAATGAGCACGCTGTATATCATTTATATGTTATTTTTCCATGTGGCCCGTTAAAGACGAAAGACCGACCACCGTCGGCCTAAAATTGATAAGCTTTTAATCGCCAATAACACAACTTCAAAATATTTAATTATGTTTTTGCAATATTCCTATAATTCTATAAAAGCAAACAATATTTTTGTTTTCTCTTAAAGAAAATCTATAAATAAGGAAGTCCGTAGATCACATTTTCCGGTAGATCACGCATTGGATCGGTTCCAAATACCTTAAGGGAAAAACAATCGACTTAATTATATAGGTAATAGGTAGGTATCATGTAAATGTTAAAACTCATACTATCTCTATTCGTTATTAGCTATTACTTACTTTATACGTAGTGGTAGATTTGTTAGATGTTCAAACTTCAGATTAATAAATTCGTATTTCTTTCTCTTTTCTCCCATTTCCCGGATCTCTATCTTTATATAATTTTAATAATTATCTAAAAACTGTTTGATATTATATTGTTAAGTATACTCGATATTGGCCGTGTTGGGTGTTAGGAGGTGAAGCGGGGGGTTATCAAGCATGGTAGTAACTTAACGGAAATTACAAATTACTCTAACGAAATGACTTTTGCAGTAACAGCTTAACGCTGTAGTAATGTCATTATATTTTATTTAAATTAACGCAATTGTAAAAGTAATTTCTATGGAGTAACGTGTTATTAAAATACGCTAGGATTGTAGAATGTAACCCTAGGGTCTAGGATATTCGAGAAAAATTAAAAACCAATTAAATGTATTTACGATTAAACATACTTTTGGAATGAAAAAATAACCTAACGTGATAAATTAATAATTAATATTGGGTATAGCCAAGCAGGGATTGAGGATCAATTGGGCCCCGGGACACCATACACTTAGTGAGCCCAACAATCAACTTTAACTTCAAAACAATTGTATCATTACATTATTACATTTTCAACATTTTTAAACACGCAGTTAATAAAATCGACTTTATTTCTTCAAATGGTAACCACTTTTGATGGGTTTGGTAAAGCTTTTTTTCTGAACAGTTTGACTGTCAAATGATCAATTTTGGTTCTCTAGGTTATTTTAACTATGGTTCTCTAAGATTTAATATAATATGTATTAATACTTTAAACTGAAATACCTAATTTACAAGAGCTAAATAATTTTTTCTTATAACTACCTTTTTATATACTTAAACAGTTAAATCGGTAATCTATAATGCTCAAAAAAAATATATTTTTGGGATAAAGAATGACCCCGGGACAGTGGCCCCCCTTGCCCCCCCCCTTAATCCGGGCTTGGGTATAGCTAACGTGAACATATTAAGAGCACTCCCCACCCGCATATGTTGTCTCCGTCTTACAAGTGCGTAACATAGCAAATTGTACGGTCAGCAGAACACGTGTAGCTCCGTTAGTTTAAAAATTAGAGTGAATGTACCTCTTATAAAATTTAAAGGTAAGATTATTATATAGACAAACTCATGGGCTTTATATTATATTTTAATTTTAAAGCGAGTTATGAATATTTTGAAATTTTAAATTGTTTGTACACCTTAATAATCTTATTAAAATAATTAATGCAATAACGAGTAACGTAATATTATTGATTTTCAAAAGTAATTTACCCAACACTGGATATCAGTGATCTATTATTTTACATAGTATATGTATTATGTATAGGTTTAGGTACTTACTAGTTACCAGGCACGTATATAGGGCCAGGTTTTACATACCCTTCCAACCAGAAATCTACTATGACCCCCCTCGATTTTTTTTTTTGTGTGTACGTGCCTGCTAGTTACTATGTACAAATATGTAGTTATAATTTTTAATTTTTCAATTTAAATATTGAATAATGTTATTATTTTAATTTATAAAACTATAATATTTTAATAAATAAACCACATGAAAATGAATCAATTAAAATATTGCATGTACATCCACCAAAAAAAAAAAAAAAAACGGTTTGCGAATAGTTCAATTTGAAAAAAACTCTGGTGTATTAATGTTTTATGTTTATGTTTGTAAATTGATGGACCATGGATTGATTGTTTTTTAACCATCGAGAAACTGCTTTCATATCGTATTCATTCATAAAGGGTTTTATAGAGATAAACATTATTTAATTTTAATGTTTACGATTAATATTGTGTAGTAAATATTTTAATGATTCAATAAATTCTAAATGAAATGCCGATGAATATGGTTCGGTGATATTAAGAAAGGTTAATCGTTTATCAACTGATTATTAGTGATCCCCGATATGATTTCTGTGAATTACAGTTTCCGGTTAAACACGAATATTGGTTATAGTACAAAACGAATTATTAATGTATTGATTACGAATTTACACCATATAATAATTATAGGATAAGTATAGGATTTTAAATTTTAAATGTTATAACAATTTAATATGTTCTTTTTGTCTTGGGATATAAAACAGAATCGGTTGTCACGCGACGCCTTTAAAAAGGAGATTTAACTACACGATCCATACTGCTGCTATACGTATAATATTACAGTTTAAACGTTATGTTTTTTTCCTAAAAATGTAGACTGCAATCTTATCATTTCAGATTATTGCTTTTGTAACGATAAAGAAAAACAAAGTTTATCAAGGGAGCTATACAGAAACCATAATATAGAGTAATATTACTCTATGACAGAAACGGTTACGAGTCGACTTAATCATAAACTAAAATTGGCCGTATTAGTAGATGCAAGATACACAACTATATAATAATGTTAAATATAATTTATATCCCGTGACCATATAGGTGGTATAAATTATACCGTATAAATGTATAATACCAGTACAGTAGTACCCATATACCGTCATACCAATACAACTCACAAATTTAGTGTCGCCTCTCCGGAAACTAATCGGATGACGCAATTTACACACACGAGACGAGTTTTCATAGAAATGTACATCATATAATAATATGTACCTATTATTTATTTATTTTTTTATATCTTAATATTTCGAGTCACGGCCCCCCTAGCTCCGGTCCATATGAAATGACAAAATCTATTTTTACGCTGCAGGTTTCACCGCGCCCACGCCGTAGCAGGACATTTTTCTATATTATAACCCTTAAAAGGGGCTGTGTGTATTTTTAACGACTATAAATGCGTCGGGCGAAAGCTTCAAATAGCACACAATATTCAACATAGGTACCTAATAATATATAATGTACACGTGCACTATATAGAGTTTTCCTCCGCACGTCATATTATTATAATGCGACACCGTTGAAACGCGGAAAATAACCGAATTCGATTTCGTCATACGACGGGACGTGCCCCATCGGCATGGTAATACATAAACCGTACGTAGTACAATAGTATCTGGTATATTATAATAAAATATACCTACAGTGACTATATGTTATACCTACTTTTTTTCCCCTGTATCGTAGCAGATCGTGTTCGGGCTGAAGTACGCGGAAACGTCGCCGTCGCTTCAGTAAAAAATAATATTGAGAGGACACGATTGCTCGTCCCATATATATATATATATACACTCTGTACATATTATTATACACAATATCATATAATATGATATGTATATTTGTAATTTTTGTGAGCGTGAGATGTGTGAAATGCACGTGGGAAGTGTGATTGTGTCAATTCGGTTATTTGTACAACCACTAATAATAATTTTGAACGCGATATTTAATGAAATAATTCGTATGTATATTAAACCTACATAATGATGTGAACACCGGGATATGTCGCACGCAGCGTTGTAAATTTTTTCGTGACGGATAAATCGAATTGTTCATTTTGTGTAACAGCGATATGTTATATACGCTATGGCTATAGCCTATATCATATCCTAAATATATTACAATATGTGTATCATCTACAGGTCGATTTGTCTGTAAAACGTGGACGACACTTCGTCAGCTAAATGGGAATATTGTATTACACTATTATGCGAATTTTTTTTAACGATTCGAGTTTGAGAGGAGTAGGTCGGTATTATTTCATTTTTGAGTATGTACTTGCTACATAATGAAAGCTAAACAATAAAGAGTTTTTTTTTGAAAAACAATAGCCTAAAACTGTAACCAACAACAATGTTTAGATTAAAATTTAAAATGTATATTAATATATATAGTACAGGGTGATTCACTCCCATTTTTTCCTTAAATAATTAATTTTTGCAGGGATTTTCAAATATACTTGAAAGTTGAAGATTATATATTAAAATTCTTGGGATTTTTTGTACTACTTAAGGAGTATTTTGTGGTAACACAATCTTGTGTTTTTCAAATAAGAACTCCCCTTGTTTACTGAAAAAATTATTTAGCTGATAACTTTTCTAAAAATTTTGTCGTATCAAAATAAAAATTCGAACGAGTAGTTTTTGAATTATTTAACTTTGTGTACCTACTAAGGTATTAAGTCTAATAGTCTTTCACGCTGCATGATGAGTGGGTTTGGTAGTTATGGGGACCATAGTGTAATTTAAAATTGTATGTAATTTATAAAAATAATCCAAGTTTGATAAATACTAGATCCGATATTAAATCTATTTTATATTATTGTAAAACTATTTAAAGAATTATTATTGCAATATAAACATTTAAATACCTATCTGAATTTATCTACTAAAAAATGATCTATCCACTAAATAATTTACAGTCTTATTTTCAAAAACAGAAGTTTGTATTGTCGGAGGATACTCCTTAAGTCTTAAGACTCAAGTAGGTAAAACAAAAAATCTCGAAAATTTGAAAATATGGTCCTTCAGTAGGTATAATGAAAAATTCAAAAAATTAGAATTTGTATAAATTCATTATCAAATGAAAAAATGAGGGTGAGTATGCTTGGTGATCCGCCCAGTATATACCTACTCTATAAACACATAAAACTGATTTAGTAATTTTATGTTAACATTTTACAATAACCAATTGTGTATTTGTATATAGGTACTAGTTAGTAGTGATCTACCTATAATAGTATAATAGTATTATTATAAAAAAAAAATGTTTTAAACTTTCTTGTCACTCTTTATAGTTTATAATATTCCCGTAGGCGTGCTAGACGTATACGCGATTACTCCAAAAAGAACCACGTTTCGCTTTTACGAGTACAAACAAGACCTCCCTAGGTGTTTTCCTGTAAATCGGCGGCGCCAAACGATTGTGTCTGGAATCGTCGTTTGAAAAAATAAAATCACGATTCAAAAATACATAAGTAGACAAAAATCGATAGCGTTTATATACCATATACCGATCTTTTAATGTAACAAATCTCCGAGATTCGAGAATCAATATACAGCTGACGACTGCGGCAGACGTAATTATATATCGAAAGGTCAAATTACGCCTTGTAGAAGTTTTTCTTTTCACCACTATGTGTGCGTACCTCTACGTCATTAAGTAATTTTAATATGTCTATATAGTATATAATATGTAAAGCCGTAAAGGTTTCTTAATTATACGAATTTATAACGCACACATAACACATGCAAACCTATTACAATATGTCTTTTTAATTATAACATTTAACTAAAGTTTTTATAATTTTAATTTTTTATTCATGTATTATATTTTAATATTTATATTACGACGTAGGTACCTATATAATATAGCATTCGAGTTGACCTACAGATCATATTTTCCGTAACGGCTAACGCGTAAATTCCACCTGTTGTTCGCCTATATTAACATATTATATATATTATATATATATGTGTATATAAATATGTGGTATTAAATTAATATCTGTAAACGACGGTCCGGCCTATATTATAAAACACGTGGTTCGCGTTCGTGTACTATCGCCTATATAATAATATTATAATAAAATAATATTACTCATGTGCGTACATACTTAACATAATTATAATAAATTATAAAACGCGACCGAGGCAAGTATATATTATATTATTATATTTTAGGTAGATTTGAATATAATATTATGTCATATAGGTATGATGTGTATAATATTGTATATTATGTGTACAGAGGAAGGTACCCTTTTAGAAATTCCAGATTCCCGAGAACGTTATTTTCGAATTTGTCCCACGGCCATTGTGAAAATTTCCGGCTTTCATCGCGGGTTTGTTGACCTCGAAGACGGCAGCGTCGGTTAAAGCCATGGGAAAATATTGATATTGCCCCCGTCCCTGTCGTGTTCGGAACGCTTTAATCCACTGCGCAGGTGCGTCTGAAGGGTATAGAAGGTCAGACAGCGGTGCGAAAAGACCGGAGGTTGTGCCCCGCTTCATCATCCCCTTCACCGTTCTATATTCACCTATGTAGGTATCACATTATATATATATATCACATCATATACCTACTAATGTATGTACAGGCGTTTAGTGCCCGAATTTGTATACATTATATTATGCTAAAACAGTATGTCTATGGTACAATAATCATCGTGTACTATAATGTACCTACCTAGTATATAATATTATAGCCGCGGTTTAGCGATGCAGTTTTCGAGCACCAGTTCACTTGGAATAACGAACGGAAATGTATATATTATATGTATTATAGACGGTCAAAACCATAATATTTGACTCATCAGTGCGACGTTTATCGACATAATATACAAATTAAAGAAAACATTATATTATAACTGTATATTATTATGTTGTGTAGCTCTTACACGATTGTTATTAGTGCATATACTGTATGTATAATACGGTAATCTAAACGGAAACGTTCACTTAAAACTTCAACGTTTTGTTAATTATAAAATTATACACAAGTAATATATTAAATATCATTTTTACAGTAAATTATAGAGAAATAAAAATTGATAGAAAATAGACAGGACATTTAATTATTTTGTATACACTAGTGATAAATACTATTGATTTAATTATAAAGAGTATTAAACATTTAAATGTCTAGTATAACGTCTACGGTCTACTACTACAGTACTACTACGTCCGTCTACTATTAGTACTATTATAGTCCTCTACTTGGACGATTCATAAAGCATTCTTCCCCCCCCCTCCCCCCAATAATTATGGTGTGTTCTGTGGTGACATAAACTTAATTTTCAAATAATCACCTTTTTTGTTGTTATGGAGTCATGGAGATGATTTTTTTGAAATTCAAACGAGTAGGTAGTTTCTGAGTTTTCAATAATACTATCTATATCCCATGGTTTTGACGATAATTTAAATGGTATTGGGGGCTTTGATGATTCGAAGACTTTTTTTATTGTATTACAATATATTTTATAATTCGTGAAAATAGCCGAAGAATACAAGATGTAGGTATTTTATATTTTATGCAAAATCATTATCTTTAGTACATAACACAATTACTCAGTATAATATACCTATAACTCGTTCGAATTTCGATTTAAATGTGTCAACATTTTCAAAAAAACCATCTGATTAACAATTTATAGTAAAATAGGGTGGCTTACTAAACTGAATAAAATAAGTTTGGACCAGTATGACGTCACATACTCCTTAAACTGTATACAAATCTAAGTGTTGAAAATAATATTATGATCTTTAAGTATATTTAAAAACCTAAATATTAGAATTTGAACAAATGTCAAATACATTATTAAAGAATAAAGTGCCTATTTTATCATTTAACTTTATAAAGCTATAGCTGTAGTAACTTTTTGATTGTATACCTATCTACTTGCATAATTGTGGAGGTATCGTAGTCCATATACTAAATAATAAAAAATGGGATAAAATTGGAGAAAGGGTGAGTGGTGAGCATAATTGATGAATCAACCTGTATATAATATATAAGGACGTTTCATAATTACTGTATGGCTCTCACGACTACTATCGCGCATTGGACAATTAATACATATCTATTAATTATAGACTGTATGCCTAAGTGTATTATGCTATAATATATTATATTTTTGCTATGTAAAACGTATACTGTATACGTTCAAATAATTTTTAGTTAAAGAGTTTTACATAAAATTATTTTTCCCCATTAAAATTCAGATCAAACCGATATACATTTTTTCCTCTTTTTTTATGAACGCCAGTTTATTTTATAATCATTAATCATAATTTACCATTATCAGTTCTCACGAGTAACACGCTAATTAAATATATTATATTAATTATTTATTAATAAATGCAATTCGTAAAATGAATAATACATAAAATATAAATGTTCTTAATTTGTATCACACATTAATCAACATAATGTAATTACGATTATATTATTATAATAATACTCTTAACTTTATATTGTATTGGTTGAAATTTGTAGCATGTTTGAATATTAAATAATGTTTGTTGAACCAATTATAGCCTATAGAATCAGTTTTTGGCCAGACACACAACATGACTTTTGGCAATACACTAAGAAAAGTTTAAGTAATACTAACGAAATTTGGCACTTATATTAAATTCAAAGCGTTTAAATGCAATGCAATAAAATAAAATAACAATAACTATAGTTGAAATAAACCGTGGGTTAGGAACTATATTATTATAAATAACATAACATGTTTTTAATATATCTATAATGTATAAAAATAAATACGTGGTTGGTACTTGGTAGCCGGTAGGTATCTACATCAATAGTTATTGATATTTGATGTTGGGTAAACTAATTTTGTAAATGTTAATATATTGTAATAATATAAATTTTTACATAATAGGAGTCAAAGAAATAGAAAATATCCAATATCCATGTATAAACAATTAACTTGATATAAATTGTTATATATAAATGGTTGACAATTGACATTGGTTAAAGCTTACAGATTATAATAGTAATAGGATAAATTATTTGTTTTTTTTTATTTTTTTACGGTTGTCATCAGTGTCTCGGGAAGATGAGGTAAAAGCACGTATAAAATAGTGCTTACCTTTATGATTACGAATAAAGAAATTACAAACAAAGATGAGATATTTGAATGTATGTTTGTAGCTTTGTTTGTATATATAGGTACTCAAAAACTACTGAACTGATTTTGAAAAAATTTCAAATTGTTCTTGGAGGAGATATCAGGAAAGTTTAGAGAATAGTTTCAACCACGAACCACAAGAGACTCAAAAACTACTGGACCGTTTTTAATAAAAAGTTATATCAATAGAATCCTTGAGACTTGGAGGGTGTTTATACCTTATATTTTTGAACTTTTATGGGTAGCTAAAGGGGTAGCTTCTAGCTACTTTCAATTTTTCAGCTTACGAAAAAATACATTTTTTTTTTTTTTTTTAATGGTTTCCATTTGTTACATATCATAATACTATTATAATAATTATAAGAAATATGGCATATACACTTTTTTACAAATATATTTATTAAAAATACAAATTTTTGGCCCGGGCAACGTCTGGTGGGACAGTTAGTTATTATATAATATATAATATATTGTGTTGTCGTGTTGATAATTACTATTATGAGTAATATTGAATATAATTAGAAAAGAAAATACCTAAATTATTGCTATTCTGCTCAATTTTCCGAAAGTTACGAAATATCGAATGATTGGTGGCAGTGAATAAAATTGTAAATTTTGATCCTCTCTCGGGATGATATCCTTTTACACAGTTTAGCGATGAATATTCTATTGTTCAATGTACCTACCACTGCAGTGGTGGTTTTATGGTGAAGGGGGTCTAGGGGTCAGAACACCAAAGGTTCATAGTAAATTAAATTTTTTTGTTGAATATCTGTTTAAGTTAAAACATATAAAGGTACGTCATGTAAGTTATAAAAATATGTTTTTTTCGATAGGTAGTGTAACTTTTTATGTTAAATATATTATAATATGTATTGCATGTTTGGATATACCTATATGTTATATAGTGAATGTATCTTTCTTAATGATATTCTATATAACATGATATTGTGTTAAAATATTGTAAAGGTATGCTAATAGATTCGAAATTCCATTTGACATTACTATGTATCCACTTAATGGTTACCCACATTTATACACACCGTTTAAAATACGAGGTACCTACCTATATAATTATTATATTGATGTACCTACCTACGCAACAACAATTTAAATATATTAATCTAGAAATGTAAAATTATACATATACCTATACGTGAAAGGTACAAGTTGTCACCTAATTAGTATTCATCCCTTAGTACAATAAGTTTGTATCTGTTTGTTTTTTATCATTATAACTCTACAGTGTTTTTATTTAATTCGGTACAGTGTAATTAAACCACCCCGTATATACCTAGGTATACATATAAAAGAAAATGTGCTTTGCCGGTTCCACCGAACGTTCGTGCCAAAAACGGACCGAAAACGCAGCACACGAGGTTATCATTGCGACCTGCATCAATGTACCTATATATATATACGACGATGGTGTGGTGCCCGCCAGTTCATATATGTTATACTTATGTACAAATGTATGATACTGTAGAAATCCTTTTTTCAACATGTCCTGGAGCTTATTATCATATCGTAGTTTTGGAAATATAAATAATTTTCGTTGGAATGTAGATTTAAGTTTTGGTATTATAATTATTATAGTATATGGTAATTAAAAAACATCAAGCCCTCCTGCAACTCACCACTATCGTGTCACTGGCATAATATTGATTTTTGACTTGCAGCTGCATAGCTATATAGGAATTAGGATCGAGGACTTATAGATGAATTGAATTGACACACGTGTCCTCGCATATGCCGAGTAGAATTTTCCACGACAAAACCTCATCCAATTGCGATACAACATAGGAACTATGATTTTCAAAAATCGGAGGATAACCATCAATATTAAGGGTGTGTCGAACACCGAAAAAAATGTTCAGGACACTGCAAACCCGTACGAAATTCTTATTGATCAACAACTATTATAGGTACACATAATAATATAACGCGTAATATTAATAATATTATTTGTAGATTTAGTATGCGGGCACGTATAAAATATATTCTTAAGAGGACGCCACACCCGCATGTGTTGTCTCCGTCTTACAAACGCGTAACATAGCAAATTACGTCCACGGAAAACAAACGAATCGGCATCAAAAAGTGGTTTTAGAGTAAAAATACCTATAATAAAACTTAAAGAGAACAATATTTTGGAGGGAACCTCATCGGCGTTTTTAAAAATATTAACTATTAAAAAAGTTGTGGTTATTTAAAAAAATTAAAAAAAAGAGTTTTTGTGCCTTCAATATCTAGCTGTGTATTTAGATTAATACAAAACCCCGATGAGGTTCCCTCCGAAATATTGTTCTCTTTAAGTTTTATTATAGGTATTTTTACTCTAAAACCACTTTTTGATGCCGATTCGTTTGTTTTCCGTGGACGTAATTTGCTATGTTACGCGTTTGTAAGACGGAGACAACACATGCGGGTGTGGCGTCCTCTTAATAAAGGATTCTATTATGTTAAATTAATACGCCGAAAAGACGGGCAAGAGGGGCGTAGGTAACTATGTTTTCTCTACAATATTTTTGGTGCTTCCACAGTGCTTCCTAAGGGTGGTCTCTCTGGCAATTTGCGCCAGTGGCGCGCTGTATAGAACTTCGCGGAGTACAACAATACGACCTGCGCCCCTGCTTAGGTATTCCGTGGAGTCGCGAGTCGCCAAATCTCTAGAGCGGCCGTCGACCGTGTTTTCAGTGGCCGTCTGTGCGCATAATATCTGCAGACGGACCGGGACCGTCCGGCGGCGGCGCGGGGTCGGCGGCGGCGCGACGCCGAGAGCTTTTAAAAATAAACCTAACATTTACGATTTCGTGCCGGAGCCCCGCGACGACCATTTGGAAATAGACATTCTGGAACCGAGCCCGGGGCGCCGCGACGCTTCGGTCACTGACACCGGCGGCGGCGATTTTTAAGTGCACGCGCGCACTTGCACGCGGGCGCGTGCGCGCGCACCGTCGTCATCGCCGCCGCAAGAAAATCATGCTTTGCCACCGGCGACTTTGGATTTCCATTGACTATTGTTTTCGGTTTTTTTTTTTCACCGGAAAAGCGATCTTTTCCTTTTTTTTAACTATAGCTTATTGTCCGCACATTTATTTTATTTTTCGCTTCCTTTTCCCAGCTGCAGCTTTAGCGTTCCACGTACCTACAACCTACATTAAAAACATTTGGACGCTATATATAATATATATATTTATATAAAAATCCCTCAGAACAGTATACGTATAATTATAAACTATAATACTATATATAAGTATATAGTACCTATATATCGTGTGCGCTCCGACCGCTCTGCTGACTGGTACAGACCGGAACGGCGGAACGGAACAAGCGAAACTATTTATGTTCCTTGTCTTAAACAACATGCGCCGACTTTTTATGAACATTGACAAAAAATTTGGTCATTTAACTCCAACACAGTTACTGAAGAAACAAATCAGCTAATGGGAAGTGACCCAATATTATTACACTTGCCTCATCGTGGATGTCACAGTTAAAGAGCACAGAGTTCGACCGTAGGGCGCAGACATATACAGGGCATATAGGTGCTTGTAGACTGCATTATATTAAAACCACCAATTCATATCGATTACGAAATGTTCGTCTAAAATGCATTACTTTTCTTGGACTATACCTATTTGATGAAACCGTTAGGTATATCATAGTAAATTTTATATTAATAAAAAACGTTTTCTGATATCTGGTCGATTGTCCATATATTATTTTGAATTTTGGTGCACAAAATATGTACATAACAGTATAATACAAGCGTATACGCGTAACTTTTAACTTAATTGAACTTAGTAAAGCTTTTGTTTGTACTGCTGCAGCCTGCAGGTACGTACGCAGAAACAATTATAGGTGAAGGGATTATAAATCATAATTTATAACCATCACGATGCTCCCCTCATACCGGTGAATTGAGTGACACTGCAGATGAGTGACTTTCTCAAGTAACTTAAAGTCAATATTATACTCTCTTATCTTATACGCTTGTTATGAAATTTGATGTTGTGTATATAATTTGAATGATATAATAAAAATAATGCAAATTACAAATTAAGTTATAAATTATAATATATAACTAAAAAATGTTTTCGTATAACATTTCGTGATGGTTGTATGAGTGAGATGAAACCTATATATACGTGCCTGCATATGGTTTGTATCATGCTTAACTTGTTGTGCATGTTTTATTAATATAACTCACACTTAAACACTTTTATATAGTCCACTACCTATACCTACCTACTTTGTTATGTAGGTATTCAAGTTTTCTTTCTCGCATAAAGACTTCAGAATTCTTTGTACTGCAAAGTTTCGTAATTATAATGAATATATCTATACAATTTATACCATTATTGGGCTATGCGAAAAGAAAACATAATTTAACGAAGAAAAAATGTATATTTAATTTAACATTCTTAAAGAAAATCCAATTAAAATTATGCTGAGAACGAAAAATAATAATTTGGCTGTAATAAACATGGAAGGTACACCAGTAAAATTGTAGTTAAGGGTGAATATATACTAAGTATTTTATAAGTAAAATTACTAAAAGAACTCAGTCTCAAAGTTACTTTTTGCAGTATATATATTCATAGATTAAACATACTATAGTATATTTAATCTATGGTAATATTAACTTGAGTTTAAATACACAGAAAAAAAATATTTATTGAACTTCGGACTTCGTTTAAGTTCAAAAATAATAAATTTTTAAGTTAAATAGGTATACCTAACTACTCACAGACCACAGTATTCTGTTATAATAATAAGTGTTAAAGTATATATGGGTACAGGTACAGGTATAGCCGTGTATATATGAATATGAATATGACATATTGAGATTTACTAGGTAACACAGTTATATGTAAAAAGAGAGGAAAGTAGATAAGCACTGTGCTGTACAGTAGATGTCGTCATTGAGGAGTAAGTTACTATAATGTATGACGTGTTAAATTTGAACTCAATGATTATAATCATTGTATACGGAAAACGATTTTGAGGGAAGGCGATTTTTCAGCCTATATTATTACTAAATAAGAATATTTTATAGTATATTATTTTTATTGCTATTAAAGTAATTATTTATTCTACTATTAATTGATTGTAGATAATACAATAGGCTGAAATAATTGTTGTCGAAAACATTGCATTTGAAAATGTCATTGTCTGTATAAAATATAATACCTGCAGAATGGCCGCACGAACTATATTTATTGAATTATAATAAAAATAACTAAAATCGTTAGTCTTTGCTCATATTATATTATATAGGTATAATCTTGTCCAAATTTTAATTTAAAATATCTATAAAAAAAACTGTGTTTATATATTTTTTAGAATTTTTGGTTACAGTATGATATATTTATGAGAAATATTTTTTCCTCCTATAAATTTCAATCCTTAGCTATAAAATTGGAAAATTTTATCAAATTTAACTTGAAAGAAATGTGTAATTTTTCGAGATTTTGACGATTTGATCAATATTTGAACTTCAAATGCATAAAAAAAGTGAGTAAGTGGATGTCGCTCTGCTTACAAGGGGGTTACTGTAATGGATAGTAATAAATTTGAATTTATTTATATTAAAACGATTCTAAGCGGAGACGTGAGGTTTGTCAGCACAGGATATTTTATATTATTATTATTATTATTAACAACACGATAGCCGGTAAGTTTGATTATATTATTTGTATATAATAAAATACTTAAGAAGTTTCAAGTGATCAAGTACCTACAAATAATATTTTTAAATATAACATGCAAAACAAAAATCGTTCTTCTTTGTTTAAATATCTAATTTTGTCCAAATTTTAACATAAAATAACTATAATAAAATACATTCATCGTTCCACTCAAAATCTAAAAATGCGTTTTTATATTTTTGAGATTTTCATTTACTGAAGTGGAAAATTGTTTCAAATTTTGAATCCATAAAAATCTTAACTATCTAAAACTTTAAATGCTTATACGAAAAAATACTGCCTATGTATTTTTAATATTTTTCAACTGCTATTGTAACAATATATAAGGAGACTTGAATTAAATATTTACGCTATTTTATCCAACAAATAAAATTTTATTGATATTTATCGAAAAAAAAACTAAAAAAATTGAAAACTGACAATGTCCGTAAACAGCCCAAAAAGAGTCAAAATGTTATGGTGTATAGAAAATATAAACATTCAGTAAACTGTTCATGTATCTACAGTTATTTGTTTTTAAATAACAATAAAATAACAAAACCTCTACATGAGAAATTAAGTAAATATCCAATATTGTAAAAATATGAATTTTAAAAGCTCATAAAAATTTACTTTGATTTACTTGTAGACATTTTTTTTTTTTTTGATAAAGGTAGACAAACTTATGAGAAATCTTGTATAACATTTTCAAATCTTTAAAATTCATTTAAAATCAAAATTATTCACTTTCCCATCGAACAAGATACTGAAGTTGAAAATCGAAGCATTATTTCGACTACTTACCGTGTACACAGACACCAAAATTAAAAATTTAAGAAATTTAAAAAAAACACACATCATTGTTAAATCATTAATCAATACATTCATCGTTTCACTCAGAATCTAAAATTGCGTTAACATTCATTGAAGATTTCATGTATCTAACATCAATGATCATTTTTTTTTAGAGTTATACCAAAAACCAAGAATTTTGACCTCCCCAAGCACCAACAAGATTCACCTTCCCATCGAACAAGATATCATTGTAACACCAATACATTAATGATTCTAAAATGCATATATTATTTAAAAAAATTCAAACCTTGAGAACCCCATATTAAATTGTCAAGCTTTCTAAGAAATAATATAAATTAGCTACTAGCTCTAAATAGCTCAAAAACGGTCAATAGATAATAATATAAATATTTCGTGACAATTTAATAAAAATATAATAAAAATAAATATAATTAATATTTGGTGAATATTTCAATTATCTAGGTTTGTTCGTTTTAGAATAAACACAAAAAAAATTAATAAAATGGATTTCGTCAAACACTGGTTTTACGTAAAATTCCAACATTTTTCCTTAATTTTTAAAGTAACAACTAGATCCAATTTGCTACCAGTCACCACCCCCAAAGTGCCAAGTGGTTGTATATAGTGGTGTTGTATTACGTAGGTTATTTAAATATTTAACTATTTCATATACCTACCTATTATAACAAGTTATTTAATCATAATATTATAAAATATATTTTGTATGCTTAGTGATTCCTTGGACTGTTATACAAAAATATTAGGTTTTTGTATGGAATTTGTCTTTTAACTTATTTACCGTTATTACATTAAAATATAAATAAAATACGTGTATCACAATACCCTAAAAATTGGTCTATATTCTGGAAAAAAATGTACCTACACAGTACGTACACTATAAGAATGATGCCGGAAACTAATTTCCAATTTGCCTTTTTAAATACAAAGAAAAGTGCAGTTTGACAGTTTTTTGGCGTCATGCGGTGAATTCAATGCACCACACCCTACTTGATTTATACGCCAAAAGATATTTGGGATTACTGATATAATATATATGTTATATGTATATACACTGCAGACCCTTGTAAAACGTATAATGTCTGCCCGCTACTATATATGGCAGCTAAATCGACTAAAATTATATACTCGAATGTGACACACTATATATAATATAGCGTCAGTAAAGTGTAAACTGTCATACGCGTTACAAACGTGGGACATGCGATTATACGTATGATTTAGGTATACCTAAATATAGATAACTAAAGATAACAGAAAATCGGGACAGGATACGAACTGTATAATATGATATAAAAATACGTTTAAATGCATATTATGGAGAGACCACGCTCTGCAGTTTAAGATCGCGGTGAACGTCTTTTCTTCAAAACTGTTGCCTGCAGTTGAGCGTTGAACGCGTGCAGCGGTTTTGGTGGTAGTTTTTTTGTCGCGCTTGTATAATTATGTAGAGGAAAAGTTATTGAAAGAAATCGAAATTTTAAATCTTTTCGATTTCCAACGGTTTAATCAGGCACGTAGCCAGAAAATTTCTACTAGGGGGGCCAATAATGTTTGGCCCTTTTATTACTTTCCATAATTTTTCTTTATGAAATTCTTGTAAGGGGTATGCAATACAAAGAATCTTATTAATTTAAATAATTTACCTTTAGTTGGTAATTGGTTAAAATTATTTTTTCACAACAAGTTATACCTAATACTTACTTATTTAAGAATTACAAAAATAGAATTAGGTACCTGATAACAAAAAAAAAAAAAAATATAGAATTACCTACATCTTCACTTATGGGATACATTTTTCATGCTATGAAAAATAAATCTACATACATATTAAAATAATAAGCTGCTTCAATTGTTTAACTTCAAAAATTAATTCATATTTGAATACTTATCAAAAATAATAGAGATAAATGATCATCGTTTTTAAATTAATATAATTTTTAAAGAAACTCAAATTTATTAAAAAAAAAAAAAAAACACATACTAGTAGAAAATATTAATAATACACTTATACTTATATAAATATTAAACAGTGCAATATAAAATAATTTTTCTGTTTTTATGATTTTCCGAAAACAATTGTACAAAAATATCTAGATCTAAGTTTTTAGAATTTTTTTTTCTATGCTCATTGAAGCTAAATTATTTAAACGATCATTTGTCATGCGATTCCTCAGAAAGGTTTTCAGTCGTCTCAGACATGAAAAATTTCTTTCGCAAGCTAACTTAGCATAGACTTATAACTGCGGCTAATATATTATTGTTTTTAAAAAGGGTATCAAGACCCTATTATATTGTATTTTTTTCAGATAAAGTTATCCACGGTTCCCCGAATATAAAAATTAAATTATTACAATAATAATTGTATTACCTAATAGTAATCAGTAATCACAATAGATTTCTCTCAATGTGCATAATCACATTTTTGATAATTGGTAAAAATAATTATATTTTGAATTTGGGGGGGCCGGCCTTGGGCCAGAGTATATTTAGGGTGGGCCCGGCCCACCCAGGCCCCCCCCCCTAGCTACGTGCCTGGGTTTAATGCGTGCTATGTACAAAAAAAAAAGGTATAATAGTAAATAATATACGGTAATGACATGAAAAAAAAACACTCATTGTATAAATGATAATTTAATAAACACATTCCTCGCCTTGTATACTCGGAATATCCATCTTCTGAGAATCATAATCGAATGAATCGATGCGCCCCGATATAATTTATTTACACCCCATCGACTTCACTTGAGACCCTGCAGTCGCCACCAAAGGTCGATCATCGCTATGTATTTGTATAATAGAGATTACCATCGAATGTGAGGTCCCACACCTCTTGGGTGGGCAGGCGGGCGCTGCAGGATGCGATTGAATGGACGGCGATTGTATATACATGTATACATGTGGTCGGACGGCGAAGGGGAAGAATTTAAACATGGATATTCAATCGGAGTCGAAACGTGTCGTAAACGCGTTTCGTTTTAATATTTTAGTGATGCGTAATATAAAAATATTATGTTGGTCAATTTATCGATTCTAGAGATCCCGTCGACTGCAGCAAAAACAAAAAACTTATGTAATTATATAGGTATATATGGAATTCTATATTTAATATATATATAAACGTGCATATTATGACGGCGTTGTATATGCCCATTGAGCACTTTTCAGCGATCGCGAGTTATAGATACAGGGTGTATCAGTATCTATGTCATTGTACGCGGGGTTTTTTGACGATTACGGAACGATGATATGGAATTTCGTTTAAAACGAAAAAAGACGTGTTTCTTTATTTTTAACAAGCAATTTTTTTATAACAATTTCAAAATTTTTAAACACGCAGGTGTACCAATAGCAAAATCAACTTTTTTTTTTAAAATGGTAACCACTATATTTTTAATGGATTCTGGTAAAGCTTTTTTTTATGAACATTTTGGTAGTCAAATCGTCAATTTTGGTTCGCTAGTTTATTAACTATGGTCCTTCAAAGATTAGTAAAATATGCATTAATACTTTTAATTAATCAGGGTATAGGTTTAATTTACACTGTGCTAAACAATTTTTCTTATAACTTACTTATTGATACACTACAATAGTTGAATCAGTAATCTAACGACACCCTCAAAAAAAAAAAAAAAAATGGTAAACATACTTTCATTATTTTATTTTACATAACGACATAAAAATCAATATTATTATTTTAATATCCAAAACTAAAAAGGATGGAAAGGGATGAATAATTACAACTCCTAAGTTCATACTTTGGATGCGATACCATTATAGGGAATCTATGGTTAAAATATCAAGTTTTATACTTTATAATACCACTACGAAAGCGCACCACAAAACATTGCACATATAATGTCAACATCGAATACCATTTACAAATTATTAATGCTATTTTACTAATCTTTGGAGGACATATGTTAAATAACTAGCGAACCAAAATTGACGATTTGACTACCAAAATGTTCAGAAAAAAAAGCTTTACCAGAATCCATTAAAAATATAGTGGTTACCATTTGAAAAAAAGTTGATTTTGCTATTGGTACACCTGCGTGTTTAAAAATTTGAAATTGTTATAAAAAATTGCTTTGTTAAAAATAAAGAAACACGTCTTTTTTCGTTTTAACGAAATTCCATTATCGTTCCGTAATCGTCAAAAACCCCGCGTACAATGACATAAGATACACCCTGTATAATATTGTGAATGTGACTAGAGTAAAAAATGTAAAATGTCAATACGTCTACTGAAAATACAAACAAATGGTAGTTATCCCTCGGTTGGTCCTCGTATAGTGTGGTCGCCGCCGCTGAGTCCCGATATTTAGTTTAATACTATTTGTTATATTGTAGGTGTGGCTCGTTAGTACACGGCAAATACATATATAACACACTGCACACAAATATACACACACGTCATATTATACTTTATACATTTTGCTCGTGAAACGACAATAGTGTCTATAGTGTGCTCAGGCCCCGGTGACGGTCGTGTAGTGTGTACTCGTGTCAATCGATGGTATGTTACTACGACCGTATAGTCGCCAGTCTCGAACTCGAGTCTATATACATACCTATATTTACAGTCCATCGCGATCACCGAGTGGAAAGCGTATGCACTCATCGGTCATCAAAATCAACTATAAATTATAATATACATCCAACTATAATAGAGAAATTACATCGATTTTTATTTCTATTAATTATGCGTAGTATTATAATATAAGATTAGTTTAACTACATCGCTTGATCGTTTAAATTATATTCGCTGGCAGCTTTTGAATACAAACGCCTTTTCACTCCTACCTGGCTACCTAATCTAGTAATATATTATAATGCAATATGTATGTAATTATATCCGTGCAGCCGTGCAGATATATATTCAATGTAATAATATCTAATATAACGATATTACCGACCGCGTGGCTGCAACGGGTCGTGTATGGCGCTTGTACATAATATAATATAATATTATATTGTATGGGTATAATGTAATTATATTGAAGTCCGTATTGTTTGCAGGATCGACCTACTCAACCACACATAATATTAAGATTAACGAAGTGTCTCGAAAGCTTCTCTAAAGTGTTGACGGTAGTTTTTCAGAATTCACCTTTCAAGTACACTCCATACTTTTTGTATAAGTTTGAATTCTTGTTATTAATGTGTGTAGGCCCAGTGGCGGTTTCAGGGGGGCCTAGGGGCCTCTCCCCCAGACCTCTTCAACAGGTTCAACATATAGGTACCTAATTAACATTCACGATTCCTAATAAAAAATAAAAATTTAATGTTTCATTTAACAATTACTTTCATATTTTGAGGAACGTCTACAAGAACATTATGATTGTATTTATGGCTTAGAAGTATTTTTTTTTAGGTAACCCCCCAAAATTCAACCCTGGATCCGCCACTGAGTACAGCAGACTTGCAGTGCTGCTTAGTCCCTGCGTGCAGCCGCGCTCAGGTATGGGCCGCATCAACCGGGAAGTTTTGTTTTTGTTAGTTCGACTCAGAAATCAGAATTGGTGCCAAACGATGTTCTGTGGTTTGCAAGTATATAAGTATTTCGACGAGAGTCCTATATGGGAGGCCATCACACATGTAGCAATACCTATGGATGTTTCGTTTAAAAATTCGTTTCGGCCAGCAAGACGTATATATTATAATGTGTACGCCACAATATTGCAAGAGCCAAGAATATTCAACATACTTATTATAGTTATGCACTAATGTACTCGTATTTTATTAAAACACATCTAAATTTAGGTACTATTGTCTAGTATTATGTTTAATGTCCTGACGCTACGCGTAATATCTACACACGACTACTATATACTAAATTTATACTATATAGTATATAATATTATTATAAAATTATACGCGTATTTCAAAAAGAGTGTCCCCGATGAGAAGACGGTGGTGATGGCCGAGATCCAAAACGTTCGGCGTGCGAAATTCCGATCGTTTCCTTTTACGTCACACGTGCGTGCCAAATGCTATGATGCGAGTTATATAACAGTGCATATATGTGACGTGCACAGATCGGTATATTATAATATAGATCTGTGTGTATATTATTATTATTACTGTATATGTGTATATGCTTGGACACACACTCACGCACCGCACACATCCTGTTCGGTGTTCCAGTTATCCACGTGTATATGACGTATATTATATACCTACTCAATAACGTTCTGAATTATACATATTATATCTGCTTTCTCTCTCTCTCTCTCACTCTATCTCACGTGCGGTGCATGCGCGACTCAACGTCCCTCGTCCGGCGGTCTCTCAAAGGCCAGACATACGGTATCGAACCTATCGTGTCGATGCGATGACGAAGATGATAAAGATGTAAATACGATGAGTCGATCGTACCAACAGAGGTTTCAATATATTATGATATACAAGGTACAGGGTCGACGTTTGTCGCACGCAGTCGGCGTAAACTGCTTACGTTCTCACAAGCGTCGCAGTCCCGAAATGTTGACGATCCACCGTCACCGCCTCCGAAGCGCCCGAGACGTCCGCTTCGTGCAGTCGCTTTCGGAACGAGCCCGCAGTTTCGCCGGACACGACAGCTCCGCCAAAAGCTTTTACTCAAGCAAAAATCGATGGAGGTGGTGGTGACGACGACGTCTGTGGAGGTGGTGGCGGCGGCGGTGGGCCACCAACGAGCTGTGGGAACACGGAGGTCAGTGGAATGGGGGGCACATTCCGGCGGCGGCGAAGGACCGGTCTGTCGTGTGTTGCGTGTGCGCGAGACCGCGTGTGTGTGTCAGTGCGTTGCGCGTGCGTGCAAGTGTCGATGCGTTTGTATATGCTAAGCCGCCGTGCAAGGGTTATCGACCCGCACTGTGGTATGCGGTTGCAGCGGTATGTCGCATTTCTTCGAAACACCACTTTAGATTTATATGTATAATAATATATAGTGTATGTGCGCAGCGTGATGCATGTCTGTGCCTGTAGTCCCGAGGACGCGTATGTGTGCAGTTTAATTCATGTATACGATCCTAAGGGTGAATTTAGTATTTACTTACATGTACGTTTGATGTGTACGCATATGTCATTATTGGGGAAGTAAGGTGCTGGATGGGGTGGGAAGGGGACCCGGGGTAGTAATAAAAAAGGTTCTTAAAATGATTGTCTAGTCTCTAGTAGCAATCGTACATCATAATTTATATAATATAGTAGTAACTGGAAGTAGAATATAGCAGACGCAGTAGTAGCTATCTGCTATACTATAGGCTATAGCTATAGTGATATATAATAGTAGTATAGTAGCGGTAGTAGTAGTAATTGTAGTAACAGTAGTCTTCTTTGAGGAATTCGCCTTTTTCGTCGTTTATTGACCTTACCTTTCGTTTTTAAAAACTTTCACGTAGACAATTCGCGTTTCTGTCTACCACCGCCGTCTGCGGTGGACAAGCACAACAATCTGCAACAATGAAATCGTACAACGACGTTCGACACGAAAGAGTAGCATAATCTTGTAATATACCGAATACTATATTTATTATAATATTATATTGTAACCGCCGGGGCACCAGCAGACGTTAATTTTAGTCTGACCGACAACCTTCGCCACACTATCCGAGGGAGACACGACCCCTCTCCCGTATAGCTTGCCGTCGTATACTCGTATCGTCTATTCATTACGCCGTCGTGTATATTCAATTAAACCTAATTAATGCGACTGGGACACACGTTTGGGCCATTTGATTGGCCGAGTTCCAATTCTTATGCTTTTCTCCGGTTCTCACTCCTTATATTATTATACATCGCGACGTCCTCCTCTCCCTCCACCGGTCCCACATAATACCGGCCCGTTCGTGTTCCTAAACCGGCGAGTCCTGACGAAGACTATAATACAACAAATAACAATATAATAATATTATATTATATTATAGTATGTTATTATTACCTGTGCGCAACATTCCGGCCGGTGGCGTCGCGTGTAATATATTGTGTGCGCGTCGGCAGCGTCGGTCGTGTGGTGGTGAATGCATCGTTCGAGTGGAATGTTTATTGCCTCCGTTTCACCGAACCTCATCGTCATCACCGGTCGATCGGTGACGGTTTTATATAAATTATTGTTATTTTACACATCACCGTGTGTGTGTGTATGCGCGCGTGCGCATGTTTATACAATGATATATTTCTGCGAATTATCATCGGCCGTTACTCAGAAATCTCCACGGACCAAATCGATAAATTCCCATGGCAAACCCACCCCCTTGTTCCGACCATTCCACACGCGAACAAACGCCGCCGCCGCCACACCACCGCCGAGCAACACGTCCTCTTTCAGCGGATAAATTAATTAGAGCTGCATGCGTGCATTCGGTGTGGGGATGATTCAACACCCGCACAATATAATAACGTTATGATATTTCATAGTATATGCGGTCTCGAGCACGTGGCAATTATTCAGTAATGCGATTTTGTCGCATCGGACTATTTTTTCCTACGATGACGTCACGTGCGGCCTATGAACACACACGCACACACATACGTCGTCCAGACGAGCGTATTACCACGACGGGAAACGCATAGGAACGAGCGTTGGTGTCTGTGTGTGCGTGTGTATTCGGGTGACGTGTGCGTGTGTGCGTGTATGAATAAAAAGAATGTCGCTTATTAAACGGCGCTGCGACGTGTGCGTGTGTGGATTGGTGGGAGGCGCCGCCCGCGTTCGTACGTCTGCTGTTCGCCGACCCCTCCGCCGCCCATCAACCCCCTTTCCGCATCACCATACGCCCCCCACCGGGTAAAACACATACGCATTACACACCGCCCACCCACCCCATCGACGGCGTCGCGCGGTGAAGAGGGAAGTAAATTATTTTCTGAATGAAACCGCCGCGGCGATGGCGAGCGGGTGAGACGGTCGCGTCGCCGCCAACGGAGTACGGACGACGGTCACCGTGTGTGCGTGCGTGTGGCGTGCGATGTGTGCGATCGACGGTGCTCGGTCGGGTTTGGCGGCGCCCCGCGAACGCTGCTCGCTCGTCTTCACATCGGCGCGCAACGTCCGCCCGTCCACGGGCGTGATGGGTGCGAGCGAGAACGAGGAATACGACGTGCGCTTGCGTGCGCGGAGCGAGCGAGCGAGCAGCCGGCCACCCAGCCGGCCGGCTAAAGCGCGAGCGTTCTGATATTCGGGGGGGAATACCGTAGTACCAACCGAACGCAGCCTTTCGCCGCGTACGTGTACAAACTGTATACATACGGAGCTGCCAGTCGCGCGGTCGGTAGTTGGTATCGGGATTCGGGTTCGCAGTCGCCGTTTTGTTTTATTGCTAGCGGGTCGTGTGTCTGCTGCGTCTTCGTCCGTGTGTCTGCGGTGTCTGACGACGCTCCTGCTCCACGGCCACATTATTTCGCTCTCTGCGCCGAACCTCGAACGTGTCGCGTTGTAATACAGTTTTTCAAAAAATAATTTTATTTCGTCGAAGTTTTTCTTTTTCCCACCCGTCCGAGGATACGATATTTTCGTCGGTTACGCGGTTTTTCGGCTCACGACGGTCTTCCTTTAAATGGTTATCATTTTTTTTTTCACCAACCTACGTGCTAAAATTTACGCCGCACTTCAAAAAAATATTTTTTCACAATTAGTTATAATTTTCCAACGAAATAAATTGTTTTTCCAACTCAAGTCGGTAATCCAGTTCGACCGTCGCCGGACGGGCAAAGCACACGACGTCGGATCGCCGGGCGTCTATTGTCTCGCTCATCGACCGGAAACGCAGGAAACGGAACACGTGGTTTCGTATATCTCCTATAGGTATGTGTGTGCAACTACTTCGTACACTATGTGTTTTGTCTGTAGGAAATCCACGAGTAAGTCTCATGTGATGTCTAATTTTGTATTGCCATACTTTTGGCAGGTATATTATTTTTTACCAAAATTTTTTTTTTCATTTTATATAATGTATATTATTTTATTTTATCCACTCAAATTATTATAGTTATTATATTTTTTCTTGACTTCTCAATACTATTTGATGCGAAGCTGGTTTTCACTTTGATCTGTCAGAGTTATCATTTGTCCATTCTGAGATCATTGTGAAAGCTAATTTCGTAACTCACGGTAATACCATGTTGGGCTGCTATTTTTAAACAATTCAAACATCACAATAGTTCGATTATTATAGTTTGTATCCAGTTAAAACCGGTTGTGACGATAACGAGCCTGCTCGTTATTAATGCGGGTAAAAACCACATTTTGACGTATATACCTGGGTACAATATTATTTTTGAATATTATGTTTTATATATTTCATTTTTTCAGTAACTGCATATTTGTTTTACATAGGATTTGTCTACATGTGTTATTTAGTATAAAAGCTAATTATTTGACCATAATATTATCTATTATCTCTTATATTATTATAGTGTATACACGACGGCCCGGACTTTATTTATTTTTAGATTTCCGTTTTAATTGTCTGTTATAATATTTCTATATTCTAATCCAAGTCATGATTGTTCTTTGTAACACGATTATTTATATTATAATATTATATTATTATCATTATCATTAAAACATGTACTGCTGTAGTTAATTTTTGTTTATTTATAAGTCGTTAATTTTTGGCGTAACTAATTGTACCAAGTAATAAGGTTCATTAACGTGCAACGTCCGATGATAGAATGTGAGCGCCGTCGGGCGCTGATACGGTGAGTACTGAATACTGATACGGATACCCCTTCACTTCTGATGGCCATGTCCAGGAACACACGATGTTTTCTGAGCTAAATCATTTCTCGGAAAACGTGTATGGTCCTTAATTGTTACCAAAACGCGCAAGTATTAAAATGGTTTTTTATCTGACGTTTTTGACTTGCAACTATTTTCAATCCTGTGTTTTCATCCCTTCACTTCTGATGGCCATGTCCAGGAACACACGATGTTTTCTGAGCTAAATCATTTCTCGGAAAACGTGTGTTGTCCTTAATTGTTACCAAAACGCGCAAGTATTAAAATAATGGTTTTATCTGACGTTTTTGACTTGCAACTATTTTCAATCCTGTGTTTTCATTCCGTTTCCACGTACGTTTTTATTGCATACTTGTTGTTTGTTTCAGTTCCTAGCAAACGTCGATCTGTCCAACTGACTTGTACTATGTTATATTTTGATATTCTTAAAAATCAATAATGTTTAAAATCGTGATTTTTAAATTGTTACATTTTTTTTGCAGAATTGTTCGTTGCCAAATGGATAACAAATTTAATGGTTGTTTTTTTTTTTTTTATCTCAATCTGAGTACACACCTCTTGGCTAGAAGTTGAAATGACTTCGGTATGAACACTTGGTTTAAGCTCTTCAAAGTATATAATAATATTTTGTATCATAAGAATGGCTAGAGTAACATTTAAATGTATGCATTTTGTGATAACAAATTTTTCATTATAGGTACATTTAGCAATCGGGATATTTTTAAATTAGTTATTTAATAATTACAATATTATGCATGTTTACATATATATACCTACATAAATATTTAAATACATTTTGTATATTGTTTGAGATTCCTGTGAAATAGATTTTAAGTTATTACTATAAGTATAACAAGTATTTTATTAATATTTTATTTAAACAATGTTATGTGAAACCTATGTTGTGACTTGTGAACATAGTTAAGTCTTGTATATGTACCTTATAAATTTTAATATTTGTTCTTTAGGTCAAAGGTTATTTTATGTTTAACAAAATGTTGACTTAATATGAGATGACATACTATTATAATTTGTTTTTTACCAAAAATACTTGGGGTTAGTGTTAGTGTATTAAGGAATAACGATATTATACCTATTATCAAGGAAATTCATTAATTTTATTAAATTTAATTGTACCTATGATGAATGTTAATCATTAACTCATAAAATTGGATTTCAAATAATATACACAATTCTTTAATATTATACTTAATACGATATACATTTTAAATTTTAATATACATATTTCAATAAAATACTGAACTGTTGCAAATTAATTTATTGTTTAACATCTATTGACCAAAATTGATTTAACTAAATAGTTTCTATTACACAGTTACATTTTATTTTTGATACTTTGTAATTTTTAAACTTCATAGAAATTGTCAATTGTATTCAAAATCTATTACTAAACCTCCAAACATTGATACCACAATGAATTTGAATAAACTTTTAGACTGAGCTTAACTTTTGATTTTACAATGACAAGTTATTTTTTTTTTTTACTGTCTTGTCATTAGATTTTGGGTCAGTAAAAATTCTTTGTTTTCTAATTTATCACCTTTTCTGGTGGAAATCTATAGTTGGTACTTTGGGGGATTATAAGTAAAATATTCCCAGTAATTTTCAAAAGCACCTGGACAAATAAAAAAAACTGAAATTTTTACCCTAAACTAGATTTTTACAAAATCAGTTTTATTTTGACCATTTACCATAGGTACAAGATAAAATTTTCAAAATATGTAGACTTTTGGTCTTCTTATAGGCATGAGAAATTGTTGTTTAATTTAGGTTTTTTCAATTATTATTACAGATAAACTATTTTTTGCTCAGTTTAAATATTTTAACAATTTACTAAGCAATTAAAAGTTTAAATTATGCAAAATTCATAAAAACCACAATAATTGTAAATTATTTTTAGTTAAAAATGTATAAAATGTTAAATTTTATAGTTAAAAATTTAAAATTGAAAACAATCTTTCTGATAAATATTTCATATTTTAAGTTCAAATTTAGTCAAAGTTAGATATTTAGATAGTTCAATATGTTATAACTTATATTATACTTATTAGGTAATTACTTTAGTATACTTAATTTAGGTATACTTATAATATACCTAAATAACTTAATAGCATTTTATTATATTTTGTAAATTTACATTAATTTTATCTTGGATCATCTTCACTTTTTTCAATTTAATTTTTATTGAATATAATTAATAATAATATAATATAATACATAATACATATAAATGGTTTAAACTGTAAAGGACATAATATGTATAAGTAGTTGAACTTTGCATTCATTCTTTCATGTTTCCTGATATCCCAATGATATCCTGAATAGTTATACAACCTATTCCAGTGTTAAAATCTTTTGTTTTTTTATTATAGCATATTTAATGACTATTTTATTATTTATGACTTAATGTTATATAATAGTATTAGTATTATATTTATATTTAAAAAAAATCAATTATTGAGCTCTAATCTAAGCGTACTTGAGAGTTGCTATCCATTAGTATGTCATAAATCATGAAGGTTAATAAGTAGATATTTTAACTTAATTTAAATTTAAATAGTATTAGCATATTATATAAAATAAAAAATAAGTACACACTTATATATTTTCCTGTTCACAAAGTCAATTAATGTAATAATTTCAATAAAATAACATGGATAAGATTTTTAGAATACATACCTAATAATATTAATTAATTTGACATATTATTATGCATTGCAATTTGTAGCGACACAACTAATAAGAGATGTTGGGATGCAATCGCATCATGGGCCTAGCTTTCACATGGCTACAACAATTCTGTATTTGTGTTAACATCATAATATTATAAAATTAGGATTTATATTTTTGTTTCTTAGAAATAAAATAAACATGAAAAAATTATAATTTTAACTAATGACCAATTAAGATTTAGATTCGTAATTTGGAAGATATTATATCGTGATTGTATTTTTAATGAAAATGTATAAAAAAAATATTCAAATCTATCATCCTAATTTGCAATAAAATTAATATCATTAACATTTAACAGTCAACAGAAATACTTAAATTCAATTAAAAACTTTCTAATAATCCATAATATACTAGCTATTAGAAAAAAAAAAATTACCATACATATTACATATTTTATTTATTTGCATCGATTTCATTTAAGGCTTGTAAAAATGGTTAAATCTTCAGCTTTTTCTGGTAGCAAATTGGAATGTAATGGGGTTGGGGATCCTGTTATATTTAGATAATTCAGAGAGGGTTTTCAGAGCCCTATGAATTATATTTTAATTATTTCGTACTGTGGGGTTAAAAGTTTTATTTACGCAATACTAGTTACTTATCGATTTGGCTTGCTTGATATAATTCAAAAACGTAGATACTCAATATATCCGTTAAAATTTGAAATTTTTAAGTTTTTTCTACTTTTCTAGATATGATTTAAATATTTTAGATCTTTTAGCTATTTATATTTTATAGAATATCACGAGCATATTTTATTTAAGTCCGAAATTGAGTATACAAATTTAAGATATACACATAACTTATATAGTTAATAGTTATATACTAATACTATTTATCCTAATACTATATACGGGTGTGCAGGTTAGTGGTTTAGTGGTTATTACTTATATTATTTATTAATATAATTTTAAGCTTTAAAACTTTATTTAAATTAATAAATCCTACTTCATAGCATTTTAACCAGTGAATTCATATTGGTATTGTGTTTTATTCAACGATAGGTATATTATATTAGTTGTTTGAAGAATATAAACGAGGTATTTAATATTTTTAAAGTACATAATTGAGGTTCCAGTTATCGATTTTTGAATGTTATACAAAACAATCGGTTTTAAATTGTAATAAATGCGTTTTGGATGTACAAAATGAAAGCTGAATTATGTTATAACATACCTATTTCCTACCAGAGTACCAGCTACCTATATAATAAATATTTGATTCTACACGAGGAGTCATTATTAAAGAATTTTTGCTTGAAGGACAAATGACCAATGCTATACTAAGAAGTAATGAATGACAGTCAGGACTAATTTAAGGTGGGGAATAAGTTTTTTATGCAACAGCAAATAAAATTTGGTATTTGTCGCACAAAATTGCTAAATTGCAAATCTTACATACAGCTTATGGTAGGTATAGCACACCGGTCTCAAACTCAAATCACCAACTGGCCGTGCCATATATTTAGACGACAAGCCCACCATAATAAATAAAATTATATAAATATGAAGACAACATTTATTTCTTCTATTGATTATAATTATTATAATATAACTATTTAATACTAGGTATTACAAAGTTACCTACATACTTTTTTTTTGTTAGATAATTATTTATTTTAGATTCTAAGCGGAGCGATGTATGTTTAAACAATATACATTTTACAATGATGTGTTTTTATTTGTTTCCGTCATCACCTTTTGAGTCTTGGGACAGTAATAAAATTTCTTTGATTTCCTACTCTAGCATCTTATCTGAAAGGGAAGTGAATCTAGGGTTAAAAGTAAAAATACCTGATAATTTTCAAAAGCATCGCGGGAAAAACCAAAATAAAATTAAGGACAATTGGGGAATATTAAGCTAAACCGGTTATCAATAAAATCGATTAATTTTTTTTAGTGTCACTCGAAAACTAATTAACGTTGATAGGTACTTTAAAGTTTAAATGTTCACCAAATTATCGGGATTATATAACAATTTTGATGAAATTTAATCAAAATATTTAGAATCTTTTACTATTGTTACAAATTTTTTTTTCAATTATTGTTAAAATAAAACTTGAAAATTTAATACAAATTACAAAATTTGACAAAATGTATAAAAACATCGAAAATTTGCAAATTATTTCGTAGTTAAAAGCTTATAAAATGTTATATTTTCATAGCTATAAGGATTAAACATTTAAAACAAGGTTTCTCATAAGTAGTTGACACTGTGACCAAAACATTTGAAATATATATAAACACAGTTTTTTTTATAGATATTGTAAGTTAAAATTTGGATGAAATTATATATTCAAATAAATTACTTTAATAGCAATAATATAATAAAATATACTTATAGTAATATAATGGGCTGACTGAACGTCTTCGCTCACAATCGTTATTCGTATACATTTTATATCATTTATTTCAAATTTAACACATCCCTTACAGTGACCCATTTGACATCTATACCTACAAGGCTACAACTGTAGAGGCCCATCGATACCCACTTTTATAATATAATATAAAGTTTATTATTTTAATTAAGTATGTATATCTAAAATTTAAAAATATCGAATTTTTGACAAATTTGGTTAATTTTGTAGTTTCAGATTCATAAAATTTTAAATTATGTAAATATTTGGTATATTAATAGTTTTACTTTAAATTAGCTAAGTCTTGAAAATTGACTGCAAATCCTTTATAAGTCTGTCTTAATCGTCGCAAACTAATGTTGGGACACATTGTAACGAAATTCGTTTAAACCAATTAAATCATTTATTTGGAAATATTTTTAGAAACACATGAAATGTTTTTGCAATTTTTTGGACAGGGTAGTTAAAAAGTTATGAGAAATTTTCCAAAACTGCTCGGTTCACACCAATGGCCAACTGCAGTTCGAAAATAATCCAAAATTGCGGTTGAACATAAACAACTCTCAAACTTAAAAATAATATTTTTGATTCTGAGCGAAGCGATGAATGTATTGATTTTACAATGTTTTTTTATTTTTTTGTATCTGTAAACAGATTTTTTAACTACAGCATCTTGTTTGATAAGAAACTGGCGTATTTAGGGGGGATCCATGGGGTCCGGGCCCCTCCCGTTGACTCGCGGTGTCTCGTACATGTCAAATTTTGTGTTTTTATATGATGAAGAAAAACAAATTTTATCATACAATACGAAATCCGGATTTTGTATAAACTTTTCGTTGCTTTAATTATCAAAATGTTCAATTAATATCGTGATTTTTTTTTCGTTATAAATTTACATTATTGCCAGTGTTACATGTGATTTTGCACAGTAAATATATTTACATTGCTGTATAGCAAATCTCAAAATCCCCGTTTGAGCAACTCTCCGGGTGGAGCTAGGAGGGTGAAAAATACTTTACGACCTATTCTCGTACCTACCAAATGTAAAAACAAAAATTAATCCAAATCAGTCGAGCCGTTACGGAAGAGTTTGTACACTAACACCATGCCACGAGATTTTTATATATTAGATAAATAAAAATTTTTTAATTTTACATGGACAAATTCCTAAATACGCCACTGATACCAAGGTGAATTTAGTTGGTGCATTGAGTTGGTAAAAATCCCATATTTGTAATCCATTACAGTGACCCACTTGTTCCTATACTGTACAGCAGAGCGACACTCACTTGCCCACCTTTTTTCCTTAATATTATTCATATAGCTGATGTTAAAATTATATAATTAAGCCAAACAAGAAGGGGATCTATATGATTGAATATAGTACGGTTTTAAATGTATTCGTATTACAAGCACAAAAAAATATTATATTAAACTTTAACTCTTATGAATTTTATGTAGGTAGCTATACATTATTACATTTACATAGTTGCACCTGTAGTCTGTAGAGTTATACTCTATAGTTTCTAGAGTCTACCAAGTTAATTAAAAATATTATTTTTGCAATATTACACAACGCAGTGAAAATTTTTTAACATATTCAATATGGCAACCTTAAAAATGGATAAGGAGGAGGGGAGGTAAATATAATTACCGGATGGCTCCGAATAATTGGGTGAAATTGTGGTTAGTATTTATATTTTTCCATCGTCGTATATTAAATTATAATTTATAATATAATATGGGTAGGTATAATACACCATATATTATGTTCTATAAACTGTACTACTGCAGGTCTGCCGTCTGCAGCGTACCTATAACATATACATATAAATACCTTTGACTAAATCGGACTTAATTTATCGTCTGCTAGTTGAATAATGTAGGCCATATAAGACAATACCTAGTTTATATAATATTATTTATTATATACCCGGACTGCAGCCTCATGGGCATCTAAGTGTACTAGCCACCTAGGTCGTTGGTACATCCGTGTAATTTTTTTTTTTTTTCGAACAAATAGACCACTTGTAAAATTTATATAAGCTTAGCTATCATGATTAAAGATATATGTATCATGAATTTTTAATATTTTTATTGTTATAATTTATTAAGTTTTTTCAATGCGACATCATCATCGTAGATATTTTTCATTTCTTATTTTGCAGCCATACAATTTTTCTGAAAATATTATACTGTTCCGTTCATATACATTTTAAATAGCTAGGTATACGTAAAACGTCATATTTATAAGTTAGTAGGTAGTTTATTATTAACTATCAGATTGAAATCGGAAATTCTATGTATCAATTAATTGTAGGAGGAATAAATTATGCTACAGAATATAAAATTAAAATGTATGATGCTGTCTGATGTCATTTAAAATTGAAAAATTCTTTTTTGTCAATTTCGGTGTGTAGAGACATAAAGTAAAGTTAAAAAAGCATGAGAAGTGACGAAGAGTATCTAAGAACTCTGTAATGGATGTGTTAAATAATTGTATATAATAATAAATCATTGCGTAAGTATGAAAAACATATTGCGGAATAAAAATCCCCAGACTACAATATTACTCACAAGTCACAACATGCAAGTTATTGAACAAATATTTTCTAAACTCTAATTAGTGTAATTGCCACATTATTAATATTTTATTACAATAATATTATATACTTATGACTTATCATTAGAAAAATTAATATACCTATGGTAAATAATTTTTAAACATTAACAATAATATTTGTTATTTTATCACAATTTGAATCGACATAATATGTAATGTGTTAATGGTTCTTTTAAACTTTAAAGTTACTCATTAACTGTTATTGGATAATTATTTGATTATTATTATTATTATTTGTATTATTTGGTATACCTATCGGTCATTTGAAATATTTTAATTATGTATTTGATAATCTTAAAGTAAAACTTTTAAAAACACCTAATAATTATATAATAAATTATAAATAATTATATTTACACCACCTATCGTCAAAACATTATACTTCTGGGATTACTTTTCTTCGTATATATAACTTTACACTTCGCTGTAAAACCAATACATTTATCTGTCTGCAGCGCAGAATCTAAAATATTGTCAAAAACGTTGATACCTACTTTTCGAAGTAATGAGTGTTAACTGTTTCACTCAATTTTTTATCTATACACATACCTCAGTATAGGTATTGCATATAATTTCTAAAGAATTGCATCATGAGAAATAATTATGATTATTGAAGTTTAATTGGCCAATGATGAATTGAAAATAAAAAATCAAACCAGAAGGATTTTTTTTCACTCTTATCTTTGACTATATTGTCAACTAAAAGTGAATGATGGATCACCTTATTTGATCCACAGATTACCTAGTCATTCATAATATCAGTACTTATATTTATAAATGTATGTGTTGCAGCTTATATTATATATTGACTATATAGTGTATATTGTATATTATATATATATATATATAAATATACAGAAATCATGTACCATGTATAGTAAATATATTTATGTACCTACGCATAATTTTTTTAAGTCTTCAATAGTTCATCATTTAACTGTTTAAGGTTATTAGCCTATAATAATAATTGTACACGACTACACGAGTGAAAGAACATAAACAATGTAAAATATTAATTTACAATTTACAAGTAATTATACTAGCTAGGTAGTTTACATTTGTTTTTCATTTAAAATGTAGATAGTATATTTAGTAAGTAACAGTTAGATATAGAGGGATTTATTTATTTTGGTATTTATAGTGGCTCGAGCTGAGGGCTTTATTCCTTATAATCATAATATACCTATGTACCTAGGCCCCCACATCAAATTTTGATCCCGTGTACTGGCTGTACTGAATGTTTTTGCCGGCCCTATAAAATATTTAATATAAAATAAGTATTTCTATAAAAATTTCAAAAGTTACAAATTAATTTCAACAGGCCCCTAAAATAGCTGGGCCCCTGAACTCTATGTCTAACAGCCCCCCCCCCCCTATTGTTGGGCCCCTTTATGTACCCGTCTATCCAATTTATAACCTTTAATCTAACATGGGAGATTGAGATTTGATCGTACACGGGTCGTACTTTGACTTTTTGAGCAATTCTTTGAAGATTTAGTGTGTTATATACTTACATGGTGATAGAGGTTAGAGTGTTAGACAAGTATTAAGGCTAGGTCGAGGGTTTACTATTGAGTGATAAGAAATTATGATTGAGTCAAGAAAGTGTGTACAATTCTTGTCCCGTCTTGCAAGCGTCGGTTGAATAATTGTACTTATTCAATGCGGTTTTACAGATGACTTCGCATCGATTACCTAACACGAAGTCATTGAAATTTGAATGAAATTGCCTATATATCGTCGGGTGTTCCTCAAGGTTCGCATTTAGAGCCTCAGCTTTTTCTAGTTTTCATTAATGATTTGTCCCGGGTATTTAATAATTCTGTAAAAGTTTTTCAAATTTTCCGCAATTCTATAAAATGTTAAAAATATATTTTATAATTTAGTTTCCACCTAAAGAATAATACTTTTCCACTAATCGACTACCTCATGCCTATATTTAAGGGGGTATTATATGGTATAGTATAATATACAGGGTATATACTGTGTATTATATTGAAAAAAAATTACTTCACAGGAATAATTCCCAGGCCTGGTAGAATTATCGGATTTTGCGATAATTATTTTTTTATCTGAAAGAAGAAGATTTCCGGCTGTGCAGTCCTCATTGAACTCCGATTTTTTATTTTATTTGGTGTAATATAATTTGTAAAAAAAAGGTTAAAATTGTATTATTTTTGAAGACATTTTATAAAGTTTTGGGATTAAAATATTGAAAAACGGAGCTCAATACGGTCTAGAATTCGGTTGATACTACAAAACAGGATCATTATTCCAATGGAGTGTATTTTTATGGTCAAAATTACATTGGAACCGGGGCAAACTACAGCAGGACCGCCTCAAGCGAAAATAGTGAACTAGGAAAAATCAAATTTTTCCGCCCCTAACAATATAATATTTCGTAAAATTATATTTTGAAAATGCCGCCTATACTTACTATAGTGCTGCTGAAGTGCCGCGCTAGGCGTGGGCCTATGTCGCCTACTCGCCTACCCCTTGAGCCGGGCCTGAACTGCAGTATGCTTGGATCATGAATAACTGGTCTTGAATTAAACGTTAATAAATGAAAAATTATTTCATTTTACCCGTTCTAAACACCCAATTATTTTCATTTAAAAACTTGATACCTAAAAATTAAGTACTTGGATTATCAATAATTAAAGATTTAGGCATACATTTTGAATCGGAGCATTCATTTAAGTTCCACCATAAAACAGTTTTGAATAAATCTTATACAATGCTAGGTTTCATCAAAAGGTATCATAATTTTAAACAGACTTCAAACTTAAAAACTTTATATTATTCCCTATTACGACCCACCTTACACTTTGGATCTATAATTTGGTCCTAGAACTTAATATCTATACGTATTTAAAAAATCTTAAATTAATCCAATACACATTTTTTTTTTTAAATATTCGCTCATGTCACTGTTCATTGGCGCAACTAGGGTTATGCTGAGGAGACTTGTGCCAGTTGTGCACCCACAAAAATTAAAAGACTCCATTATATTTTGATTAGGTATTTTGAAGTAAAAGTTATCAATAAATACAAAAATGTTGTAATACACCTATATATTGTATATTGAGGAATAAAATATGTAGGTACTTCCCTGCTAGGTAACCTAGGTATACCTAGTATAATAAATGTTCCCAGATATAACATAATATTTTGAAATAATCTTTAGCTTATTTAATGTGTTGTACAGAACAGTTCACAGATACGTAGTGATTAATTATTTGTGTAACAATAATCATAATATTATTATTATATTATCCGCGGTTGGCGAAATAACTTTGAACACAGGATAACGACATTTTATCTTTAACTTCGGCAGGATGAAAGACTGCCAATGAATATGAGCGCATTGACATTGTCTCCTTGTTTATAGTTTGTTATTGAAGTGCACTATTGAGAATACATGTATTGATTACCTATTGAATATACTATTATAATAGGAATTATTTATCACAAAATATTTGTTTTTCAATCTTTACATACCTGATACCTACTTGTCTTACAATTGGCGTCGCAATGATGTATAGAAAAAATAATTTTTAAATGTTACCTATTTTGTCATGAAGGAAAAGGTCCAATTTCTCCAGCCCCTGAGATTTCGTAAACTTGCGCTTAAACCACCTGTGATCTGTATAGCTCCAAAATTATATTTATTTAGTCTACCACGGTCTTATGTTGTACAGGTTTTTAATCTTATTAGTATTTGTATTATCTAATCGTATATTATTTCAATGTACTCGATGTACCTACCTATAGGATGACTGCTGCTTCGTATAAGTTTCCACACCCCTAGCTTGTAAACGACATCATCCATGTTGTTTAAAAGCATGAGGTATTACACGTGGCGCGTTTTTTTATTGTGGTGTCCCCTGTAGGCCTAATCCACATTGCAAGCTCAAAAACAAGCGAACGCCGGTCGACTACAATGATATTTTAATTTACATAGATCGGTACAGCGAAAACTACACTACTCGTGTATAACAATTTTTTTGTTATTTATACATCGATAAAATATATTTAAATATAAATAAACAAATATCGAATTTAACGTATAGAATAGATTTTAATTTTGTCGCAACACGGCTTCGTATATTTTTGGCTTACTTAGCGTTGAATTTTAGTGTGGTTCAGCCTCTGGGAAGGCGAGCTAGGCTGCTGGTGCCGAGGGATTTATATTGGTTACATAGCATTTTAAGTCCAAGAGGAGTAAAAATACAGTAGTTTTAAATTATTAGGATGATATCCCCAGATCCTTATTTAAAATTCAACACTGTACTAATATTATAACTATATGTATATTATTATTACTATTATTATATTAATCATATTTTTATTATATATATTATTATTTATTTTTATTATTTAGAGATTACCAAAGTCCTAATTCTTAGTTTCCTAGGAGGTAGGTACCACTCACTATTCCTATTGGACTTCATTAATCAACCTGTTTTAAATGCGTGAAACTCATTCATAAACATTTTTTAAGGTCCTGGAACAAAGTGTTTATTTTGGGTGTGTGACGCTGGCCGGCGATAGTGGGTGATATTGTGTTTTGTGTAGAGATGAAATTTTTAGAAGACAACAAATGACAATATTAAATAAATACATTTAACAAAATACTTAATACATAAAATTATCTTACTTGGTTTAGGCATCTATAGTTTAGCTTACTTATGCGCCGACCAACATTTATATCAAAATAATTCCTAATCGTCACTTTTACTTAATAACTTTTCCATAAAGCTTGACGGCTGATGAAACATTGTAGGTAGATGCATACAAATATTTCAGTCTTTAGACTTTATGTGGCATCAGAGATATAGTCTTTCGTTAATAATTGCATTCGTTGTTGATGTGCATGCGTCTATGAATCTAAAAAGTGTAATTGTTTTATGTTGAAAAGAAAAAGAACTTATACTTTACGAATGAAAAGAAACTTAAAAAAATTAAAACGAATGCAGGAAAACTTTTAGAAAATAAAAATATAACAGTAAGTAATCTGAAAAATATAAATATTATAAATGAAAGTAAAAACTGATGTATTATATTATAAAAATGTATTTTTAACAAAATTAAAACGATAATAACTAATAACATTAAAAAGAAAATTAATAACTAGGCAGCACACTATATTGCGCCAGCATAATATTATTTATTATTTATAATAATAATAATAAATATGAATAACTTGTTACTGTACGTTTGTTTATATTGTGTTTGTGGCCAACACACGATAAAAAAAAAATGAATACCAAGTATTCATAGTTCTCCACTAACCTATTTGCGTCCATATGTAGTATTTAAAAAAAAAAACTACTTAACAAGAAATCAACGATCGAAAGCTATTTTAATTCTAGTTAAAATCAGTCAGAGTTAAAAAGTACCTACTCAACTGAATAAAAATAATTGTAATGGAATTATTGATTAGGGTATGATTATGATTGAGATAGGAGAGGTGGACCACACCGTCTAGAAGTCTGAACTAGCAGCAATTTAAATAAATACAATTTACTGGTCGAAAAATGATGTAGTAGTCACAATTTAGTACCTATTTACTGTTACTGATTCACAAAAATATTAAAACTTTAGGTAGTACATAAATATACATTTGAAATTATTGTTAATTGTACATATACAGTGTTAAGGGAAAATTATACTGAAAATCTTTATAATTTGTGCACCCCTAAAAATATTGGTCTAGTTCCGCCTATGTCACTGTTACATTGAGTATGTCAGCGCACTGTTTGTTTTCCCTCTCTGACTACCTGACCCACACCCATCATCATAGCTAATTTACGTTCAGCAGAACCGACTTTAAACCTAGTGTGGTTAGCTTTATTATTAGAGTGCATTGACTTATCATCAAACTTAAAGTTAAGAACATTATCTGTATTTGAAAGTTGTCTATTGCCTATTGCTTGCATGGAAATGGGAATATCGTAAAAAGGCCAACCTACAAACACAGATAATACTCTCAATTTTAAGCATATAAAAGGTTTTGATGGTAACTCGTCATTGAGTAAATCACTGTATCGTTTCGTGGTTGGCATTATATTACGTTAATTATAGTACGATTATCGACTAGGCCACTATAGGGTTCGATATTATCATGATGCCTTAAAATGTTCTCTAAACTAAGAAATATGGCTTTTAAATTGAAAAAATTAATAGAATAGGTATGCAAAAATAATTGAGTTACTTTACTATAGTTATTGATTTTAGTAGGGGTATGAAATTGATTTTTACTTATTGTTTAGTTACTCAGTGAATAATCTAGTAAATTAACGAACATGTATAACTGCAACAACAAATAAAAAGTTGTCTATTTTTTTTTTATACATTATAATCTAAATTCTAAACCTCCATGAAGTTATCCCGAATTTCACATATAGACTCCAAACTAGAGCCAATATTTAATAACCTTTAAGCATGCAACTATAGTAATATTATATAACATATTTTGAAACTTTTAGCAACCAACTTTAAAAATTTCAACCTATTACTTCGTAACCAAAATCGGTATAATAAAACCTTCGGCAGTCCACCGACTTCGGACTTGTGTCAATATTTAGCAACCTTTCAGCAAATCTTAGCAACATACTTGAAAATATTTAAAACAACTTTTTTTACCAACATTATTGGAAAACAAGTTTCGGGGGGGGGGGGGGGTCCCCCGACTTTACCCAATCCACTCCAAACTATGACAACATTTTGCAACATATTTTCAACATGATTTTTTAAATTTGCATGCCCATACTTGAACAGCTGTGAACACTTGTTTTCTATCTATCTATATCTATATATAACTGAATATTTGAGTGTGTTCTTTATGTATTCCTAAATAGCTGGACGATATCGATGGAATTTGGTACAGAGATAGATTAAACCTCTGGTAAGAAGATAGGCTACTTAAATAGGGTAAATTAGAGGTCCAACCCAGGAAGGTGCTCAAAAAAGGATTTTGAAATATACGATGGAAATTCTTGTTTATAAATGGTTTATATTGGTTTCAATAATAATAATTATTATTAATGCGGGAGCCTGTCGGGGCACTGACACTTTTATGTATTTTAGTACAGAATGTCTCATTGTTCAAACCATGGTTTCAGTGGACTACATTTTTGCATTGTTTTTTTCGTTATTTTATTTTTTTCTTTATCTAAACATACGAATGTTTGGTTTTTTGTATACATCGGATTTTAGTACGGTTGGGTTGGATTAGGATTTCGTATTAATAATCCACCGTAGGCAGTGGCGTACGCAGGGGTAGGGTTCTGACTGTAAAAATTATAATAATTAGAAATGTATCTAAGTTTAAACTTTTTTGAATAATAATGGTTTTCTAATACCTATACTTCAAATACTTGTAAGTTGTAATAATGTAACAGATATTAAATACTGTAATAGCGTATTGTGAATATGCGAACATTAACAAAATGATAATTAAGAATTTCAACTTTTATTTTACCATAATATATCTTCTACAGAAGTCTTATTGTACTTGTACTACCTAACCTACCTACCTTATTTTATATATTATACAATTGGAAAATATTTTTGAATTTAAAACTTCGTAGGTACGTACCGAGATTGGTAACTATAATTTGTTTATAATTATTAATTATTACAAATGGAAACAACATGAGTCATTACTTCGCGTTGCCAGTCATATATCGTTGTTGTGTAAAATATTTACACTGTATATTTGTATATTCAACAGAAAAGTATTTCTCATACGTTATCTGTATTGTGTTTAGTAATGACGTTATCCACTATAGTACCCATGATATTAAGCAACAACTAACTGTTGTTATAATACACATTATGGACACTGCAGGACAGGATACAGAGAGTTGAGTTTTTGGGTCTTGTCTCTTGATTCGCCGCTGTTCATTCAACCCGCGTCATCGGCGCAATACTATAATATTACGTTGATTATTTATTATTTATTATATAAATACGACAACAATGATAAAATGTTTGGATTCGAAAAACGATTATAAGCCAAGTTAAATAAGCTAGCCCGGTTAAATATAGTGTTACGAGGGATTCAAGGATGATGTTAAGTTTCCACTGCCCGTAAAAAATAAAAAGATATCTTTGAAATGTTTTAGATAAATTAAATTATGGTAATATTGGTAGTTAGGCACTATTCTACTAAAAATCATTTTTATTTTCATTGTCAGTTAACTAGTACTTACGTTTCTGAAATAATATCCTATAACATTATTCTTCGTAAGTAAAATATGAATCTAGGACGTCAACTTCCCCTAAACGGGACAATTCCCCCCCCCCCCCGGCATAAGCGCAATTAGGGCGGGCTTAGCCCCCCAAAACTTGTAATAGCCCCCCTCAAAATAAATCATTCATTTGTTTCCTAAAATATTAATAAATCTTTAAAAACTTAACTGTATTTCTTACTATTTTTTTTTTTTTGGGAAAAAATTTAATTATATAATTTTTATTTAAACTTTACAAATATTTTATATTATTGCTTATGATAAATATGGTAAATATTATTAGCTGTATGCCTGTATTTGTTTTAAGGAAACGATTTATTTCGGTATATTGGTAAGATTATTATACATAATTTTAATGAATATGCACTGAACTAAAGCATAGACTATAGAGGAAGTGAATTGCGGAATAAAAATCCCTGGAAAAAATCCCCGACCCTAGGAAAAATACTAGGATTAAATAAAAAATGTATGTTGTCATTTAAAAATGTAAAAAACTTAAAAGATTATAATAATTAAAAATAGTAAATAATATTAATTTTTTCCAGAAATGTTGTTTTTAAATTATATCAAATTATATAAAAATATTATTTTCAAAACAATTGAAACTTTATAAAAATAATTAGGTACCGTAGACCTGCCTGTATAAATAGATATAAAACGAAAAAGGCATGACTTTTTTAAAATCAATGGTTAGGTACCTATTTAACTTGTATACGTTAGGTTTAATTATAATTATCAAGTATATCGATTAATAGGGACTAGGAGACACTAGACATTAATTACATTAGAAAGTTCTAACATTGATTTTATTATAATTTATAACTTTTGTGTAATTGCAACGGTGCTAAATTCGATTAGCTTAATAAAAGTGGTCCAAAACGACGAAGTGGACAGACGTAAATATGTACTATTCCGTTCGCTATAGTGATCACGACTAGTGATGAACAGGCTTCAAAAGTTCTGTAACCCAAAGTGAACCCTGATAATGTATTAATGTACTCTGGTACTTTGAACTCTATAAAATAGAAGTTATACAACTCAGGAGTGGATACAAAGTTATGGAACTGTGCCCCATTGGCTTTTTATTACCTTAGTAAAAAGTTTTGAGATGGTGGGGGATTTTCAAATTTTTCATTTCTATTTATCTATGTCGTTTTTTTTTTTACCCCTCCGACCCTTCCCCTTTCAGAAATCATGTCTACGCCACTGGGTCTGGTCATTTCAAGAGGCCACTTATTAGGGCTGAAAATAGATTAGAAATCTATGCCTTGTAACAAAATAACACAATACGATTATGACGCATTGACGCTGATAACGTGTATAATGTATAATGTTTATAGTTTATACATAACATTTTTTAAATTTATTCATAATTATAAATTATCATTGAAACATTGATAGTTATTTTGTTTATTCGTATGAATTAAATTTATAGTTAAAATATATATTAATATATATTATAAAAGCTATTTAATAAGCACTGTGTAAGTTAGATACCAAGTTTTATTTTATTAGGTGTAGAAGTTTTCCTATTTTTTTGTTTTTGTTTGTATGTACAATAAATGTTTCAATGGCTGTCAAAATTAATTTTTTCCGTAGCACACATTTTTCTATATGCCTACTAAGTACCGAAATGTTTGATAATTTCTCTTCAGTTATTGTACGGCGAAGAAACGTCTTAATTAATTTAAGCCGATTAAAACTCCTTTCAGTCGTAATCGTAGCACTACTAATAGGCAGTGTACACAAAATTTCATACAGAGTAGATGAATAAAAACACATTTCTTTCTGATTTATTTAAGTTATCATCTACACCCGTTTCATCAAAAAAATTAAATCAAATTTTATCAGCGCAGCAAACGTTCCTACGGGTACCTACGTCATGTCGTCATACATAATAAAATATGATATACTCAACTTTCTACTAAAACGATATGTATAAATAACTATAAATTTAAAAAGTGTGAATTTTGTATATATCTACATGGCATTAATGTTTTAAGTAAATCCGAGAGTCCAACTGCCCGAGGTCTGAAGAGAGGCAAAATCACCAAGGGGCCAATTTTGTGAGGGGCAGCAATAACCTAAGACCGTGAGGTCAGCTGACCAGTGGCGTGGCGTGGGTATTAAAAAGATGTAAGCAGTGAAATTTTTTTTAAAAAGTGATTAGAATATAGGTACTATACCTAAATACCTAATTATAAATTATGTATGAAAAAATGTTATCCTTTTAAAATGTTTAATATTTTTAAAAATATACTAGTTGTACAAATCAAATTCGAGAAAATAAAGAAATTGAAGTATACTTCAAAAGTCTATTAGGCGAATGACAGTGACAGTGTACGTAAAAACGACTACAGTCTACAACGCGTCGGCCTACGTAGTACGTACTGGTCGCTCCTTGTTTCTCGCGTAAGCAAAATCAAATGTGCTTACAAACGCTAGTTAAATACGTGACCCCCACTATGGCATTATAGACTATTCGAAAACAACAGTTGCGCGTAAGCAATTTCAGAATGTGTTACACTGTATATCGTATTATGATTATGCAGTTAACATAATACAGAATGGATTAAAAATAGACCTACAATCGATGATTTTCTTAAAATAGTTGGTAATCAGTAGACAGCGTACGACACAAATTAACAATAACAAAAACCACTACCAGCTATAACTTAAATATTTTATAAATAAAATTAAAATTTTAAAAATCATTTATTATGTACCTATTAGTCGTGATTGATCAAATTTATTTTTTCTTTCATTTAAAGTGTAAGCAGTGCTTACAGTGCTTACATGCACGCTACGCCCCTGGCTGACCTCCTGAACTCCCCCTAGATCCGTCCCTGATACTACTCTAAGAATAGGTAGGTAATAGGTACTACTCGTACTAGGCACTTCCTATACCTAAGTAGATAGTGAGTTATAAACATGTTGTATTATGATGTCCATGACTAATGATTGAAGTTGAAATTTATGTCTGTCTGAGAACGACCCCATAGGCGCAATTTGAGTTAAATTTATGGGGGTGCTAGATTTATATCGACTAAAGTGGTAAATGGAAGCTTTTCCCCCCACACCTCCATCCATTCATACAACTTAATTGTACACACCTGTCACCTTCTCATTAATCTTAATACAAACAATTACCTATAACATAATACACTTTTACCTATAACATAATACACTTTTACCTACATTATTATTCTGATGCCCATGAATCATTATTATTATGAAAATGATAAAGTCTTTGAAATAAATGTATCCAAATCCCTACGGCATAATTTTATAGTCATTAAAAATTCGATGATGCTATCAAAGATTTGGGGGTGCCAAGCACCCCCCAAATTGCGCCTACGAACGACCCCCCATCTCAGCATCACGTCCTCGGCCCAAGAATCGATATTAAAGAATGGATAGGCCTTTTATAATATCTATTGGCCCAAGTTGGAAAACACGGCTTTATCTTTAAGAGGACGTTATACCGCTTATTTTCAACGGTAAAAACATGTCCACGAAAAACAGTCATAACTTCACTAAAAAGTGGTTTTAGAGTTAAAATACCTATAATAAAATGTATAGAGAACAATATTTCCAAGAAAATGTCATATCCGTTTTATATAAAAGTAATTAGTAAAAAAGATACAGCTAATTAAAAAACGTAAAATATGTATATTTTGAATTTTAATTTGTAAGTTATATACTAGCAATATTAAAAAACGCATATGATATTTTCTCCAAAATATTGTTTTCTTTCGATTTTATTATAGGTGTTTTTTCTCTAAAACTACTTTAAATCGAGCAATTGCAATTTTCCGTAGTTATGTTTTAGTTGTGAATTTGTGATATGTTTAATTTATCATGCCGTATTGTGCTGCTTCTAGTGGATAGTTATATAAATAAAATTTCCAATTGACTGTAAATGATGGGAGGGAGGTAGCGTGTGCCGACCGCCGCTGTCGTCGTCGTTGTTATCTGCAATTCTGTGAATAGTAGTAAATAGTAATAGCTAATAACCATGATTACTACATTATACGCCTAATTATTATTATTCGTCCAGTACTTATTCGTATGACTAAAATAAATTAAGATGATTATTATTATTATTATGATTATAATATTATTGTAGTCATTCTGAGTTCTGATGTGACTCGTGGCAGTATGTACAAATAATTTACAGGTCTAGATTATTGTATTTTATTTCCACTTGTGTTGTTTATAATAGTCATTTAAAAATAAAAACTATACTTTTGTTCTTCAAGTAGGTAATAGTGTAATACGGCTTATTGAAGCGGTTTACAATAAAAATACCTATTATAAAAATTGTAGAGGAGAATTTTTTTAACAATCGTGAGGAATCCGATTTTTGATATCGTATTCCAATCGTCCAATATCGCATGATAAATTAACAATTTTTTTTTAAAATTTTTTATCGATTAATTATTTAATTCATTAATAAAAATATAAAAAATCGGGCTTATTTCGATTATTAAATAAATTCTTCTCTCCAACATTTATAATAGGTATTTTTACTGTAAACTGCTTCAATAAGCCGTATTACTTGAATTACGAAACCATATTTTGTTCACTAGGCCGAACTCTTCTTATCCGAATTTTATACAAATAAAAACTACTTTCGATCTTCAATTAATACGGCCTATTGAAGAGGTTTACAGTAAAAATACCTATTATAAAAGTGGTAGAGGAGAATTTTTTTAACAATCGTAATAAATCCGATTTTTGATATCGTATTCCAATCGTCCAATATCGCATGGTAAATTAACATTTTTTTTTTTTACTTTTTATCGATTAATTATTTAACTTATTAATAAAAATATAAAAAATCGAGCTTATTTCAGTTGTTGAAAAAATTCTTCTCTAAAACTTTTATAATAGGTAGTTTTGCTGTAAACTATTTAAATAAGCCGTATTACTTGAATTATCAAACAATTTGGGTATGATAAAAAAAAGAAATAGGTAGGTACCTACTCAAAAAACTATTTATAACAATTAACAGAAATCTTTCAATGTAGACAATCTGAGCCACAACCAGGTTAAGTGGTACATATTATAAATTGAACATAATTTGCGAAAGGATATTTTAAATAGTCCATACCATATATTTGGCAAACACTAATATTGTGCCCGATATTTTTGCACTGGAAGAAAGTTATACGAACTGAATTTGATCGACCAGTGGCGTCCGCAGGGGGGGGCCTAAGGGCTAAAGCCCCCCCCCCCCCATTACCCGTATTATTATTACTTTTTCAAAAAAATATTAATCAAGTTAAACTCTCAACTATAGTAAGCAAGACGTAAATTTCAAATATGTCTTACCAGAATGAATTCATTTTTGAAAAAACATTGTATTTGTAACATACCAATTTTCATAAATTATCTGTAATTTTTCGGTAAAAGTATGAACTATTTGTATGAAAGACCTTGTATTAAATTGTCTAGCCTTAGCTATACACATTTAATATTTTATAAGTTTTGAGCTACAAATTAACTGTGGTTTTGACGAAATTTGAACTTTAAATGCTTATAAAAAATAAGCATGATACCTATGTATCGTTAATATTTTAGCTATAATAAAAAAACTTACGTATTACATTTTTAAGCTTTTTGACCGGATAAATAATATTTTATTGACATTTATAGAAAACAAAAATTTAATTATTCAAATACAATCCAAGTGAAGACGGTATAACCAAACATTTAAATAAATTTTCATTTTTTTTTCTCAAATTATTTTTAAAAGCACTGAGCATTGTCAATTTCAACCTCCTAATAGTATCAACTAGATCCAATTTGCTTCCAAAAACATACACTGAGCATCGGAGCTTATGATCAGAGCATTTTTTTTAGACTGGACAAAATGAAAAGAAAATTGTAACTAATTTTCAAGCCCCTCCCATTGAAAAATCCTGCGGACGCCACTGTGATCGACGAAGTATTGCAAAGTGGTTTGATGAAAGAAATGACAACTGCACTTAGACGTGTTGCTGATAATTCAAAAAGTTTATTACTTGATGTTGATAAATGATAACAACATCTGCGAACAGTTTAATAGTGCATTAATAAGCACATAGGCGGTCAACGAATTAATTTTTCTCAAAAACAGTCGTACACCACTAAAATATATACTGCTGTACTGCTCAACTGCTGTAGTATCATTTAATACAGGTGGCAATTATATACGAGAGCTTCACAAAAAGATAACAACCAAAAGTCCAGGTACATTATTTAAAAAGTACCTATAGTGAGTTTAATTAATTAATTTTAATTTTATAATATTATTATGGCATGAATTAGAATTTAGGTAATAGAAATTTTGAGTTTTTTACAACAGCGCTTTCAAATTAAAATTAAATAAATACTACCAAAACTTATATTTCACATTTCACATTTTTATATTTTGGTATATCGTATATTAGCTATGAGTAAATTAAAAATTGAAATAATTTGTATATTAAAGGTGTATAGGCACAATAATAAAATAAATAAAATATTTCATTATGAATTATTTTTCAGTATTTATAATGTATGAATAGTATTAATTTATTATTATTATGTGGGTAATTGTTTTAATATTATTATATGTGTATAGGAATCATAGCCAAAAATTTTTTGAAGCATACGGCAGATAAACGAATAACATTAAGACGCAGGAGAGCACTTTTTAAATTATCTGGTGTGTATAAATCAAAAAAAAGGTGGGCAAGTGGGTGTCGCTCTGTTGTACAGTAGGTTATAAGTATAAGGGATGGTATTGCATTTGAATTCAATGATATTATATCATTGTATAAGAAAAACGATTCTGAGCGGAGACGGTATGTCAGTCTAGGTATAAGACATATTCACATATTATATACATATATATGGTATTAAACAAAAAGTAGATACCTATAATAAATTCCAAATTAATCATATCACAATATCCATTAGGTACTTACAACGCGTTATAAAAACCATGATACTATCATAGATATATAATAATAATACACTTTTGAAGTTTCAAGCACCCACGAATAATATTATTCAATCACAACAAAAAAACTAAAATAGTTAGGTTTTTTAATATGTAATTTCGTCCATATTTGAATTTCAAATGTTTGTAAAAAATAACTGTGTACATATATTTTTTAGATTTTTTGGTTACAGTGTGAACTATTTATGAGAATCTTTGTTTTAAATTTTAAATCCTTAGCTATAAAAACTGAACATTTTATAATTTATTAATTAGAATGATTGAAAATTTTCGAGTTTTTGATAAATTTTGTCAAAATTAGATCTTTAAATGCTTAAAAAAAAAATTGTGCTTATGTATTTTTATATTTTTCAATTGCTATTGACTATTGTAACAATATATCAGGAGCCTTGTATTAAATTTTTACACTTTTTGGCCCAACAGATAAAACTTTATTGATATTCATTGAAAAAAAAACTAAAAAAATTGAAAACTGAAAATTTCCGTAAATAGCTCAAAAAGAGTCAAAATATTTTCAAAATTGTATGGTGTATAGGAAATGCTAATATAAATATTCAGGGAAATTTGCATGTAGGTATCTACAGTTATTTGTTTTTGAATTACAACAAAATAAGGAAATCGCTACATGAGAAATCGAGTGAATATCCAATGTTGTAAAAATTTGAATTTCAAACGCTCATAAAAATTTAATTTGACTTTCCGGTAGAAATTTTTTTATTGTTAAAAGTAGACAAACTTATGAGTAAACTTGTATTACATTTTCAAATCTTAGAAAAAGAAGAAATAAAAATCTAAGAAATAAAAGAAAAATTTTTACGAATTCTTAACTCAAAATAATTTGCTAATTTTCGTGATTTTTCCATATTTTGTCAATTTTTTAACTTTAAATGCTTATAATAAAAAAAAATTGTGACTAAGGATTTTTAATATTTTTCATCTGCCTTTGAAAAAATATACTAGGAGCCTTGTATTAAATTTTCAAGCTTTTTTAACCAACAAATAAAATTTTATTGATATTTCTAGAAAAAAAACTAAAAAAAAATGGAAAATGAAAATGTCCCTAAACAGTTCAAAATAAATCAAAATATTTTGAAAATGTTATCGTATATAGAAAATGCAAATATAAACAACCAAAATGAAAATTTCATGTACCTAAGGTCATTTTTTTTAAAGTTACACCAAAAACTAAATTCAATTTTGTGAAAAATCGATTTTGCGTAAAAATTCCCGTTTTTGCTTAATTTTTATGTTGTTTTTCCCGGTGCTTTTGAAAATTACTGAGCATTTTAAATTTTGACCTCCCAATGCACCAACGATATTCACTTTCCAATCGAACAAGATACTGAAGTTGAAAATCGAAGCATTATTTCTACTACTTATCGTGTACACAGACACAAAAGAAAAAAAGAAAAAAAGAAAACTATAAACTATATTATACTTGTTGAACTAATATTATTTTTTTTCATGGTTAAATAATAGGAAATTGTTGCGCGTTACCCTTTTATTATATTAATATAGGTAATATGATTATAATTTCTTTTTTAAATATAAATGTGGTGATAAATAATATAGGTCACATACTAAATCTATTTATTGATTTTATCCATTTGATAAACTATCAAATAAACTATCTATTTGATAACTGTAATTCATTGGATTGTGTAATACTTATAATATAGTAGTTTGTATAGTAGGTAATTTTAAACTAACAGTTACTTATAGAAATATTTTTTTAATAAATGTATGTTACAATTTGTTATCATTATATTTTACAACTATACATTTTAAATTAGTTATTTTTCTCAGTCAATGTACCCGATCTCTAAAAATTACAGAATGATAAATAAAGATTTTAGAGTATTATTATTATCATTACGAGTAGATTACCTATAATTATTATATTACTATATTAGGTATACCTACTACAAACATATTATTAATTTAAATAAATATTTGTAATTACTTATTATCATATTTTAATATAACATTAACAGTTGAACTTAAAAAATAATACACGGTAAATTAATATTAATTTTATTGCGCTGTATTTATTTTATTTACCATTTATTAGATTTTACAATAAGTATTATATTTAAATAAGTAATAATTCAATAACTTCAATTCAAGCTATGTTATAATACAGTTTCTACGATCTATATGTTGGGACATAAATTTAAGTAAACAGTATCTTAATTTATAATCTGTAGTTCGTAGGTACGCGAGGGTATTGAAAATATTACGGCGGCATTTGCGTATAATGAATTATATAATGATACGAATGGTACTGGACGAAGGTTCATAGACAAATAAACGGCGCTCCCGAAGTCCCGAACGAGCACTCGTCGCCGCCGTCGGCCGGTTGCGAATAGTAGGCGTGACTTAAACGCCGCGCGCTTGCGGATCGTGAAAACACCTAACAGCGCATCCTCTCGGTCGTTGCATGCGTACAGCTTTGGGTGACACGTCCTCGTGGTTGGAAAGCATGAACTATGATTATCTTAGTTCATGTTGGAAAGCAAAAGTAATAGTGATAACTTAGAAATTTAGGATCAATATAATGGCTACACTGGATTTTAAATGACAACAACTATCAATAATTATAATCATATGTTTGTAATCAGGAAATTTCATTTCTATCGTCCCGAGATCCAATACCCAACTGTCCCAACTCAACTGTCTCAACTCCGAAGCCTAAATAGTAAAAATCGCAAAAAATTCAATTCCTTTTGCTGAATACAAATAATTTTGTTGAATTTATAATTTCGATTAAAACAACCATTATGGCTGGCTTAGGTATAGTGGAAACGTCTGCCATACGTTTGCTAAAACAACCCTTCACACAGGTCAGTACAATTTTTTTTTAACAATGATGTAATATTGTGTAATCTCACCTTGTAAGTAATTTATTTGCAGCAAATTAAGCAGATTCATGTATCAACTGCTCTAGCAGCTAGTGACGGGGCTGTAGACAAAACGCCAAGAATCAAAACCGTTCAAGTATATAGATGGAATCCAGAAACTCCCGAAGTGAAGCCGAAAATGCAAGATTACAAGGTTGATCTGAGTTCGTAAGTACTGTATCATTTGAATAATGTGAAATAAAATGAACTGTATTTATACTTGCAGCTGTGGACCTATGGTTTTGGATGTACTGATCAAAATCAAGAACTCTGAAGATTCAACATTGACATTTAGACGTTCTTGCCGTGAAGGTATCTGTGGTTCTTGCGCTATGAACATTGGGGGAGTCAATACACTAGCCTGTATTAGGTTTGTAGTTTATATTTTTAAATCGCTTGAATTGATTTATTTTATAATTGCATAGTGTAATTTATGTATGTTTATTATGTTATCCAGTGGTGTCAATACCGATTTGTCAAAGCCCTTGAAAATATATCCATTACCACATATGTATGTTGTCAAGGACTTAGTGCCGGACATGAAATTGTTTTACAAACAGTATGCTTCCATTGAACCATGGTTACATACTGATGTAGTACCTGCCAACAATAAAGAACATTTGCAACATACATATGATAGAGAGAAACTTGTAAGCCATTATTTACAGCTATATTTAAATATGTTATTAATCTAATATTATATGTTATATATTTTAGGACGGTTTGTATGAATGTATTTTGTGCGCATGTTGTTCCACATCATGCCCTTCATACTGGTGGAACTCGGAGAAATATCTTGGACCGGCAGTTCTTATGCAGGTATAATTATATTTAAATCGAGTCTAGAGTATGAACTTGTAAGTTATTGCGACTATCATTAATACACTTATTTATCTGTATATGTACGTATCATATTGTAGTATCAGCCCATGACACAGTGATTTAGTTAACTATTTACTCTTTGACGTGATTATTATTTATAGTAATTAAAAGGATATTTTCGATTTGCATAGTAAGGTCTTACAACCTTTGGCAAAAAAACATACATCAATCATTACAACAATTGATGTATACCATGTATATGTTACCATAAATGCCCGATCACTAGGTAAATCTAGGTTTTACTAGTTAATGCTAGGTTTTACTGTTTGTACTCAGTAAATGCTGAAATTCTAAATTGTATTCGGGCTTTTACTAAACACATTGTGTACATCCTAGGATATACAAATTGACTTAGTAAAAGCTGATCAATACACGACACATAACATTTAATCTGCTTAAAAATTATAATTATATATTATTAAAACAAACTACTGACAGTTATTTAAATTCTTTATACAAAATAAAAATCATTTAAAAACAGAATCATTATAATTTAATAAAAAATTTTTTTTTCTTCATAAAAATCAGCAAAATTGGTGGGTAGTTAGAAATAATTATTTAAAATTTTTATTTATTTGCACATGTACTTTTATGGCACCTGCTATTACATAATACATTTGACTGGCGGCATTTGCATTTTTTAGTTGTAAATTTTTTCTGGCAATGACACCTCAAAAATCCTTGCCCGCCTGATACTGAAAGTTGAGCAACAGCTTGGCGTATGCTTGTTGTTGTATTTGGAACATCGGATATTGAAATAAATTTTTCTTCGCATAAAGTAAATTGATTTCACTACGCGCACAACACATATTACACTGTTCTACAAATGGATCCGTCTATCACGTAAAACCCAAACTGACTGAACATGTACCTAATAAAACCATATCTAAGCGATAAAGTATCCATTAGTGCCACCAATCAATTAATATCAGTCAGCTATTACTAAGTTATATCATGATATAAGTTGTATAATATTAATCTTGAACCCGACAAAATGCAAGTCCCTGCAACACATTGAAGTCGTAAATTTATCTTCGTAAAATAATTGTTATTAATCGTTGCAAGCAAAAATGTTTGATTTGTGATTACAACTTAAAATGCATTTTTATTTTGTATAAAGAATTTAAATAACTGTCAGTAGTTTGTTTTAATAATATATAATTATAATTTTTACGCAGCTTAAATGTTATGTGTCGTGTATTGATCAGCTTTTACTAAGTCAATTTATCCTGGGATGTACACAACATGTTTAGTAAAAGCCCGAATAAAATTTAGAATTTCAGCATTTACTGAGTACAAACAGTAAAACCTAGGTTTACCTAGTGATCGGGCATTTACGGTAACATATATATATTTTAGTGCAGTGGCTCTCAATCTTTGTATACATCCCGACTAAGATATTTATCCAACTAATCATTATATCTTATGAACTTTTAAAAATAAAGTGAACCGGCTACACTTGGCTATAACCCCAACCCCCCACACACCAACCTTAGTTTTCAATAATAAATTGTATGTACGATTTAAATATTTATTACAGTTCAACACAATAGTCTTATCTGTTCATAATTTTTTAGTGGGTTGTGCCCAGTGTAATGAAGTTCAAAATATTGACACCAAGAAAAATTAGGGTTAATTCTGGTTTACAACTAATCTATATACATACAAATATATGCTTATCTGTTTGTTAGCTAGAGACTCAACAATTACTATTTACTTGACCGTTTCAATAAAAGTCAATAGATTCCTTGAGACTTCGATGGTGTTGCATAATTTTTCAACCTTTATAAGTAGCTAAGGAGTTTTCAATTAAAAAGTTTCCGTGAATTTTCAACACTAATATACATATTTTAAATAGTAATTATTGTATTTCTCAAAAAAATTAGTTTCAAACATTGTTTTTATTGTCTTCAGGAAGTTCTAAATAAAAATGTTTTGCTAATTTTTTTTAATTTCTTGTCAACACACTCACACTTATGCACAACTTAAAGGTTGATAAATGTTATTGTAGTCTAAATATTTTTCAATATAAAAAAAATAATCTATAACATATGTATTAATAACAACATTTTTTAATTTAAGGCGTATCGTTGGATTATTGACTCCAGAGATAAAGCTACAGCTGAGCGTTTAGATAAAATGAAAGATCCTTTTTCAGTTTTTCGTTGTCACACCATTATGAATTGTACCAAAACATGCCCAAAGGTTTGTCTATTCATATTTAAATTCATCTATTAATTATTTTTAATTATTAAATGTTTATTATAGGGTTTGAATCCTGGTAGAGCTATAGCACGCATCAAGAGTCTACTTTCTGGAACGTCCAACAAGGAAGAACCAAAAGCTATTAAACAATAAAGCAATACTCGATAGTATTATGATTTTCAGTAGTATATTTCAAGCTTTGAAAATTAAATATAAACCAAAATTCTGGTAACAAAGTATTTTATCTTACTATATCGTGGATTATAGAATCAAAAATTAATGTCAGCTTATTTATTGTTACAAATAAAATACTATTATTATAACTCAATACTGTTTATTAAATTTGATGACAGCATTCTTAATTACATCAATATCCTCTGTTGACGACACACATTTACAGTTTTTCATTAAATCTATTAATTTCTGTTTGAATTCATCGTGTTGCTTTTGCTTATAGTTCACAATAAATTTTCGAGTTTCCATTAAAACTACGCCTCCATCTTTAATCATAGATGTTATATTAAAGTTCATTTTTTCAAAATACATATGACCACAATACATTATATCAAAAAAATGTTTATATCTATCAAATGTAGGGTAATCTGTCATAGCTGTGCGAGGAATAAAGTGGATCTCCACATCGCTAACATCAATACTAGAGTAATGTTCAGACATAACTTTAACTTGAGGTGATGGAGTTTGTACATTTTGGATTTTCACATTTGGTAGTTCGGTTATGATTACTCCGAGATTGTCAGTTTTACCTTTGTGCTTGTAAGGCTTTTGGTTTTCTATTTCATAGAACATTCTTGTTAAATTTCTCTCAGTCAGGTCCACGGAACGTTTTAGTGGTTGCATGTTTCCCATCTTTAACATATCATCGTCTTCACAGTCTAAGCCAAAAGATGGAAAAGGACCATTTATAATGTCTCCAAAATAGTCCATCGCAGTTATTTTGTCCCCATCTTTCAATAGGACTAAAGCAAATGTATAATTAGGTTCAGTACAATCCGTCTCTAAGAATGTGTAAGCTACACCAGTATCGCGCCAATAAGTGTACTCTCGATTTGTGATTCTGTTACCTCTGTCGATATAATGAAGAGTCATATGTAAATCCCAATCAAACACATTGTTTCGGTGATCATACCTTGTGCCCAAATAGTTTCGTACCCTCTTGTCCCACATTGTTGTTATGTTGAAACCATTATTATTTTTCCAATACTTAAATATGGTTTCAATAGTGTCCCTTTCTTTGTATTTAAGCGCATCTAATTGTACAATGGGTAAACAGTGCTGTCTAGCTGTTTCGTCAGTAATGATATCTATAAGTTGGGCTGATTTTTTGATTAGATAACTGTTTGTATTTGGCTTTACAAGAGTATTACCATAGAGTTCCATCCAAGTACGTACCTGAAAAATTGTATTAAAATAGTATTAATGAATAATATTTAAAATAGAAAAATCTACAATTTGTTGAATTATTATATTTTTTATTACTGTATAGTGTATATTTATTAGAAATTATAGATTTAAAATATGTTATGTATTTTGATTTGTAGACCACATACTGTAATATAATTCATTATTGTAGATTGTATATTAGTAGACAGCCGATTTATTTATTACAGTGTTATCTTCGGTGACAGACGTGCAGTGCAGATCCAGGGCTTAATTTTTTTTGGCGGGGCATGGGAGGGGAAAAATTACAACAATTGACTAAACAATTTATATATAACATAATAAAACTATGGTGATTTGGGGAGGCTAATAATGCCAAATACACCATTGCCACAACTCCCGCTCCCACCAGGATCCGCCGCTTCAGACATGTTTATTTGAATGTATACCTTATTACCTTATTTTAATATTAACATAATCATTATTCATTTATTAGAATGATTTCAAGTTCTCTAGAATTTCAATGGTAAATTCAATGGCGGCTTTGGTGATTGATATAGTGAAGCAAGTGGAGCTCCTCACTCACATTTCTGAAGTAAATAAGGCTAAATTAATATACTTCTTAGCTCATCAATATCTAGAACTGAATCATTTTTACCCAATTTATGATTTTAGTTTTGAAAAAAATTCAATTTTGATGCATGAATAGTTTAAATATTATATAAATTAGACCGATACGAAATGCAGGAATTATGTGCAGGTAGTGAATATAATATATTCACCAGATATGCAATATAGGCAAGTCGTCATTCGTCACAGCCCACCGTACAAGACACCGGACATGAGGCAGTCGCCTACTCGCCCATCATTTTGGACTTAAGTTTGTACCTTAGAAACCTTAGATCATTAACTATGAAGGGATGAACGATAAATATGAACGCCTTAGACGTTAGATCCTACAGCTACAAATTACAATAAAATGGTTTATAGTACAGATAGAGTTGATTGAGGGGGGACGGGGTGACCGAGGGGACTAAGGCGTCGGTTGCGACGCACACCGACGCCGGTTCGATACCTCTGCCATGGGTGGCAATTTTTGTTCGGGCAAGGCACCGTGTCCGGAGAACAAGTGCAGCTACCCCCCCAACCCGGGCATGGCAGATACCTACGGGTGCCCAAATCAAAAATTCTGCCAAAACAAGCACACACGTGTGTTCCTCCCCTACCAACAAAAACCTACAAACAAAACAAAAAATAGCTAATGGCCTAAGTTGCCGGGCTCAAGATCAATAAAAAAAAAAAAAAACATTTGATAGATAATCTGATAGTATATTATTATTTACTAATAAATTATCTATTATTTAAACTTATTTGTATCCGTCTGCAATGTAAGGCTACAACTTTGTGGGGGTATCGCCCATAGATTTATATTATTATTTATTAATTTATAATAATATATATCTATGGTATCGCCCAACTTACTCTCCTCACGTCTATTATCAATTATCATTATCTATCACTGAAGCCGAGTTACCGGCCTGTGACCAGAGACCGGAGATCGTAAAATGTTATGAAACGCATGACAAAATAAATAACCTAACCTATAATTTGTCACGATGAAACCGCGCATGCGCAATTCAACCAGAGGCAACATTCTTCGTCGTCTCTTACCAACTGAAAAACGGAAAAACCGTTGGCTTTCTGTAATTTTATTTTTCAAGTGTAAATAAGTGTAATCACTAATGTGGATTCTGAAATCTGAATCGACTGAATCGTCGTCCGATTGATGTACAACGTGTTGTCTCTTTTATTAGTGTCGGTCTCGGTTTTGCAATTCGCTTGTTTGCTAATTACTGTTCTTACTCTTATTAAGTGATTTACTTGAATATCGTACATTTTTGAGTTTAATTGATTGATTAAATTCGTTAAGTGATTTAAGAACATCGAAAATCTGAATTTAGTTTTCGTCATGAATCCAGTTACGGACCCAGTTGTTATGTTATTGGAAACGCCATTTCTATGTTGGAAGCAGTGTTGCCGATAGTACGGTATTTGTCGGGGGATTACGGTAATTTCATACTCCGTACGGTCGGAGTACGGTCAACCAAAAATGGGTCAAATAGTACGGTAAATTCAAAAAAAAAAATTAGCTTTTCATCATATTTGTTATAAATATTTTGTATTTGATTTTATTTTTGTATCAATTCTATATATTATATAATATTGAACTTCGAACCTGACCCAGACTTTTGATCGTGATATTATGTGAGCTGGACTAAGATGGTGCTCAGTTTCTCCCTAGTTAGAATTCCCATAGAATTCCATAGAATTCCCCATAAAAGAAAACAGAGTTTATCTAATAACCCCAAACCTTGGGTGAAACTATCATAATAATTAACTATAATTTTTGATTTTAAATATCATGTAATTTTTGTTTTTGAATTTTTTATCATGTTGTCTGTAATTCATAAGGGCTGGTTATTTTATTAATTTACATTTATTTTAACAACTACATAAAATCATCAATTAAAAATAAATTAATTCATCAAAATGTTTGAATAAAATAATAAATTGTTTAATATCTAAGTACGCGACCGCTGCAGGCAGAATAATGCAATATCCGACGGTAAACCACGGTATTCGTATTAAGATGATAATTAAAAATCACGGGGCCCTTTAACAAGCGCGGGGCCCTGGACAAATGTCCCATTTGTCCTCTCCTAGCGCCGGCACTGTCCATAACCCTGAACCCATTATAAGTTTTTACCTGAAGATTGTTAATTGTTATTTGTTATTAATTTTTAATAGGTTTTAATGGTTTTATAAATATTTGATAAGAATTTGATAAGAATTTGATAAGAATTCGGATAAGAAATTATAACTGATAACCATGCTGATAACCTAAAAAATCAATAAGTACGGTAATATTGTTCAAAGTACGGTAATTTTGTCATATTTTCCCCGCTGACTAGATAACAAACATTGGCAACGCTGGTTGGAAGTCTAGTAATAGAAACGAATTACTTGAAGCAGGTAGACCTACTCCCATTTTGTCGGTTTTTTCTCCCGACAAAAAACAAAATAAGGTATTCTGTAGGTCGTTTAATACAAACTTATATCAACTCCACTCGTGGTTGTGCGGAAGTCATTATATTCAAAAATTGTTTTGCTGGCCGTGTTTGTTAATAGGTCGAACAAGGTCTGTATGGAATACTGTAGGGTATTGTGATTTCAAAAATTTGTCTAGGAGTATGAAGATACACGAGTCGTCCAGGGAACATATTCATAATCATCTAGGATTGAAAAACCTAGAAAATAACTGTTCTATTGTGGTAGATGTTATTAATGGACATGACCATTTATTTAAAAAAAATTATAACGAAAATGTTCGATTGAATCGTTTATTTGTGGAGCACTTGATTGATTTGGTTTTATTTATGGGAAAACAAGAGTTATCATTTAATGGAAACGACGAGAGCAGTGATTCATCAAATAAAGATAATTTTAAAGAATTGTTCGATATGCATATGATTAGGTGTTCTCAAGAAATACAAAATCATTATAAAAGTATAAAAAACACATTTATGGGTTCATCAAAGTCCGTACAAAACGATTTGATTTCATGTATTTCCGAATTTTTATTAAATCACATTAAAAGAGAAATTAGACAATGCGCATTTTATTCTATTCAAATTGATGACACTAAAAGTATTTCTCAAGAAACACAATATTCAATTATTATAAGATATGTTACAGATAAATCCGAATTGGTCGAGCATTTCCTAGGTTTTCATAGTGTTAGTGAAAATTACAACTACAAGGCTCGAGGTTTATTTAATTCAATTCATTCTGTTTTACATGAATTAGATATGGAAAATAAGTTAGTAGCTCAATCTTATGATGGGGCATGTGTAATGTCTAAAAAATTAACTGACTTACAGTCTAGGGTTAAAGAGGTCGCACCTAATGCTTTATTTACGCATTCCTTAGCCCATGAATTAAATTTGATATTGCAACAAGGTTGTAGTGTAAACGCTAAATGTCGGATATTTTTTGCTAATCTAACTGGTATAGTTGCATATTTTCATAATTCTACGTCGCGTATAAACGTTGTAAATAATATTATAGAGGAACCAATTCCTCAATTTGCTCAATCCAGATGGCCCTCAGAGTCAACAATTTTACATATATTAGTTAATGAATGGTTAGGGTTTATAAATGTTTTTGATTTTATTATCAATGATCCAAATTCATCAAACGAGTCAATTTGTGGTGCTATCGGTCTTTTAAAAACCATAAAATCGTTTAAATTTACTTTTTTAGCACTGCTATTTAGTGATATATTCACATTAACGGACATTTTATTTAAGAAACTCCAAAATAAATCGTTTGATATAGAATATTGCATAAAAAATAAACGTTTGACATGTGATCTAATATATGAAAAAAGAAATGAGTCTGAATTTTTAATGTTTTATAATAAAGCAGGTATACTCACAAAAGCTAAAAAAAATAACTCTGAGAATCAATCAATTTTTAAAATATTATTTTTTGAAATTATTGATAATATTCTTATGCAATTAAACATCAGATTTCAAGATACAGATAAATTACTCTTTTTACAACTAGCTGACGTAACTAAATTTGAACAATATTCCAGTAAATTTCCAGAAAATGCTTTTAATGATTTGAAATCAACTTACTCAAATATATTTAATGATGCAAAAAAGTTAAAAGTAGAATTGGAAGTTTTGTATAGCGATGTAAAATATCAAAATCTAAACCACATTAATGACATGCTTAAAATTTTTGAACATTTTTCATTGAAAGACGTCCTACCAGAAGCGTATAAACTATTTGTTCTCATTTTAACTATACCATCGACTAGTGAGTCAGCTGAAAGACATTTTACTTGTCTCGAGAAGATTAAAACCTATTTGCGAAATAATATTTCCGAGTCACATTTGAGTTCTCTTGCAATACTGTCAATCGAAAAGTCCTTGATTCAAAAACTTAAAGAAACTGAAACTTTTTATGATAATATTATAAAATTGTACGCTAGTCAAAAAGATAGGGGTATAAATTTAACATATAAAGTATAATATTCTTGTTTTTATTATAATGGTTATCCGAAAAAAGTAACTTAATTAGGTACTATGAATTTAGTGTGCCTATCGTAATATATTTATTCACAAAAAAATAAGAATAATAATTTTACAAATATTTTTTGATGTAAGCAATTCATAATTAAAAGTAATTAATTTATCATTTATTATTTTCTCTATTAGCTGTAAGTATTTAATTTAAAATAATAATCATAACATTATCATATATTTTTAGCATATCAATATTACAATATTATACTAAGTCCATTATTAATAGATATTTTTTCAATGACTTTCCCCAACACAATCTTATATTTTTCTTTTAAAGCCAATTTAGAAAGAATTTTTTGTTGTTTTCATTTTAAAATGGTCTTAATGATTTTCCAGTCCTCTCGCAAACCTCCATTAAAGTTCCATCCCGTCCATCCCGCTCAAAGGCCCTCTTCTATGTCCCGCACGCCACTACTAACATATGGCTAATGTGCCTTTTAGGGCCGATTTCACCAACACAGTTAATCACGGTTAAGGTTAACCGGAGTTTTAATCGGCCGAATTTGGCCGGTTAAATATCTGTTATCAGCCGATTAAGCGTTAACCGTGATTAACTGTGTTGGTTAATTAATTTACTGTGTAAGACGTTTAATGTCGTCTGCCAATGCAGGACCTTCCTTTGACGAATTGCTAAATTTTTAATGTACAAATTTAAGTTAAAGTTTTTTGTTTTAATGTTTAAGTTTTTATTGCCATCAAATAATTGTATTTAATATTAATGTAATCTGTATATTATATTTAATTTAGTTTTGTCTTATTGTAAAATTTCTATCATGATATAAAATATACATTGTAATGTCAAAAAGGGCTAAGCCCGTATAATAAATAATAGAATTAAAATCTTTAGGATTATTCATTTAAAAACCGTTAGTTTTGGGAATTTTATTTTGTTAACAGTATTTTTATAACAATTAGTTTTTAGTTAGTCCTTTTTAGGACAGAAATTAAAATTTTTTTTTTTTACCATCTATTAATATAATATTATATTTTATGTAAAACAAATTATTATTATTAGATACATGTATTTAAGTGTGTACCTATAATGTATTTATGTTAATTAATTTTTTCTTAATCTCAATAAAACCCCTAATATTTGAGGGAAGTGTAAATAATTGAATACCTTGTACGATAAGCTAATCCGATCAATCGGTTCAAGAGCCAACGCTATTTGTTGGATATGTCTGGCGTACATGTCGACGACCGGTTCGTATACATAAATACTGATCTTTTTGTAGGAATGTTTGTACCGTTTGGCCAGCGTTTGTAGCAAGTGGCGAGTGTCGCCGGCGCTCACGATCAGTATATTTAAATGTCCGTCGCCGACTTCACCGTAGGCAGCCAGATCAAGACACGGGCTCGAACCCCACAACATGACGATCGCAATTTGCAGTGGTGTAACGTATATTCAAGCAATACCTATCTACCTATCCGATGGACAAACGTCTCGGCATCATCTCGCGACGGAACGAATACATGTTAATTCGATATAATTATTAATAATATTATATACGATTATATTATTATTACGAGTCCTTAATATTGTGTTTCGTAACCACCGATCAAACACCTTCGACGCCAGCCGATCGCGTTTGCGCTTTGCCATGGCAACGGACGATCGTTGGCTGCGTAAAACGATGTTCGATGTTAATTTAAAGATGGAATTACCGCGGGAAAGTTTCCAACCGATTATCGGTGACGCACGTTTTTTAAAATTTCATCGTTATCACATATACCCACGGGCCGTGACGTCATAACAAACGTCGGATGCCAAGAGAAAGTTCGGATTCTGATAATGTGTTGGCGGCCCGCGGCCCGCGAAAGCAACAAGTGACGGGCAACGGCGTATTATTATTAAATAAAATATTTTTATACCTGTCAAATTCATCGCAACGGAGAAATTACCGTCCTTGCTCCATTAATTAATGCCGATCGGTCATTATTGTGGATCGATGTGAAACAAAAATCGTTCACCAGCTCGACGGACTTTCGTTGTTTACACATCTCGGGACGAAAATTTTGTTTGCATGTCATAATGGATCCTGCGTCGTCTTCGACCGTGTCGAACGACTTTGCCAATACTTTGATATCCGTTCTCCGGCTGCCGACCAGGGAACGATTGTCGTGCATGTTGAACGCCACGAAAGTCATTCCATCACCCGAAAAATTACCCAGGTATGTCACGATTTCAAATATGTCTAAAAATTTTTTGTAAAAATTCTTCAACTGCGTTGGAATGAACAATGAGTTAACTATCAGCGATAAGTGGTCGTGTTGAATAATATTTGATAGCTGTAGTGGTGTTTGGAAAAAAAAGCCCCACAATTAAAATACAGTAAAAAAAAAGTCCGTATCAACTAGACTAAAAAATTTTTTATTGTTGTGTACATTTTATGGATTTTACAGTTATTTAAAATTTTTAAATTTTTAAAGTGTTACATAAATAAATAATATAATGTATTTAGTTGGTACGGGGCTTTTTGTTTCCTAGATTTGCTGTAGTACACTAGTATCACTACAATGTTTACGGGCTCTTCCCGAGTTTATATGCATATTAGAATTCATAAATATTGAAATTCAAAATCTAGGAGGGTACTATTTCAATATCAATGTTCTGCTGGTACCTTCTTGACATTGACACTTTTAAGATTCTAGTAGAAGTAAAATACCTAAGCTTAATAGTCGTTTTGTATAAATTAAACCGTTTATAGGGATTGGAGAGGATTGTGCACACTTTTGAATTACATAATACCATCAGGATGTGATCCAACTGACCCGATTGGTAAAATATTCAAGTTTTGTGAAGCCAAAACTACTATAGCACATTTTAAACGGTGTCTAGAACGAATAGACAGGTATGATGTTGTGGAAGAGACCGAAGAATTATTTAGTGAGTATTATTTACACATATTACATTAATTTAAAACCTTGTATTCATCGGGTAGACATTACTATTATTATGTATTTATGTTTCTAGTTTCTGATATTATATATTTTAAAGAACAATGTGCTTTAGCAAAATATCCAACTCCAGAAGTACCGAACGATTTTGACATCAATAACATTACTATAGGTGCATTTTATTTAAATTATACTTGTAAAAAAAAAAAATTATGATTGTTTTAAATGGTTTTTAGATGATATAAATTCATCCAAAAATGGTCTTCCTCTTACAAGATATGATGCATTTTTACTGTATGATACGGCAGATACACGATCAGCTGCCGCTGTAGTAGACAAATTAGAAACTGATTTCAAGCTGAAGGTAATAATAATTTATTTAAAAGCATATTTTTTCTTATCCATGGCCGGTAAATTTGTTTCATAACAACTTACTATTATTAAACATTTGTCTTTGAATCCCTACATAATATAATGTAAATGTTCCTAACTTAGTTTTGTAGAAAATCCAGCAAATAATGATAATAATAAACATACATTTTTAACATCAAATAATTAAATCATATTACCTATTTAAATTAATAATATCTATAATATAGAATAATACTCAAGAACATTGTTTAAGGACTTTCTTTATTTTAATTGATATAATAATAATGATAATGCCAAATGTTTTTTTAAACAAAATAAAATCAGAATAAAAATATAAAATTACAAAAACGTTTATTTTTGTGTATGTACAAAGTAATTTAAATGTTGGTACATTTTGAAAATAAGTGACATAAGTGAGTTATTTTCTAAATATGTGACTCAATTTTAAAAAGGTGTCTTACTTAAAAAAGTGATCTACTTCCAGCCCTGCTTATCATGTAAGTCATTACTTCAGTATGTTCAGTTATGTTACATATACCCAATGTATGAAATTGGTTTATATCTCGGTCTGGAGATAAAACATATTATATTTAAGGCTTCTTATGATAAATATAAAAAAAAAGCTTAAATTAGTCCGGTCCAAGATTTACATAGTAAAAACTACCAACTGATGATAATTGTATGTATGTTCTTTTATTGTTTGCATATGTAATTTATTTACATTTAAAAAATACAATATAGTTATATAAACATTAATAGTATATTTCTTTTAAATAATTCAGCAAAATTGAAAATTGACTAAAAAAAATTATAATTACTCAAAATGATCCTATTTAAATTTTGTTAAAAATATTTGAGTGTGAATTACAGTGCTTGGTTATTGTGTAACTAGATTTAAATCCTACATTTATTTCTAAACATAGTACTTTATTATCAGTTTGAAAGTTAAAATAAAAGAACAAACATTTAAATAATAACAATAAAAAAAAAAAATGTGCACAATTTCAACTTTTTTTTTAAATTTTTATATGCAATCTACGATCTATACCACATGGCACAATAAGTAGATGTGAATGAGATTAGTCATATATACAAATAATTAAAAAAAAATACATCATATTCTTAATAATATTTGTACATAATACATGAAAAATTTTTGAGGGAAGCGGCCACCCATTAGTAACACTACTAACACTTCAATTTGCCTTAATAATTTCAACTTAAATGTTTTTATATAATTAAAATTGATTTTAAGTAGCAACAATTTTCTACTGGCTTTAGGGCTAAATTATTTTAGATTTATTTTATAATTACTTTTCATTATGTTAACTTCTTAATCTGGTGTAACTAACAAAATATTATAGTTATTTAATTATGTAAATCGGGTGATTTTGTTCCAAACACGTCTACAAACGATTTAAAATTAATAATTTATTTTTCACATGTACAACATGAAATTTTCTCTACATAAAAAACAGTATATTTATAATACTTTCAAATCAATATAAGCTTATTTTGAAGTTCAACAGGTTTACTAATTATGTTTTATATTTTTCAGCTATGCTTAAGAGAACGAGATTTAAGACCAGGTGTTATGTTCGAGTATCAGTCTATAATAAAATTGATATCTGATCGATGTAATTGGTTAATCATTATAGTTTCAAATGATTTTTCAAACAGCCCTTGGAATAGATTTATTGTGAATTATATACAGTCGTCAGCCATTGGTAAGATTAGGAATAATTTTTACATTATTTAGTTATGTTTAAATTGTAATGCTCAGTATTTTTGTTGTAGAAAAACGGAAACCTAAAATTATTCCATGTGTATTTAATGATTGTGTATTACCCGAAGAACTTAAATGTTATGTTCACTTATATTTTAATAAATATAATCCTTTTTGCGACCCATGGCAAAAACTAATGATAACTGTGTCACCTTCTACGAATCTAGCGTTGACCGACAGGCTAGACATTTAATTGTTTTTTATATTAATAATGTAATTATTGATATTAAATAATTATTTTCTTTTATTAGTGTGAAGCAAAATAACAGTTACCAGAAGTTAAAAATCGAGAAACCTGTGAATATCAATACTACAAATGTAGATAAAAAAAAAGTGATAAAGTTTCCGAGTGAAGAAAACAAACCGCAGCCTAAACGCAAAAGTGTTTTTGATAGATTAGTTAAGAATGTCGGAAATATATCTGTTAAAGTTGTTCCTAAAAAATGGAGTGAAAAGAAAGTAAAATGCACTAGTCTATGACTCAATGTTCTTGTCTGTATACAGATAATATCGATAAGTTTCAATACTAAAGATATCGTTTTTACATAGAATTTTACCGTTTAATCTTTGTTATGTTTTAATGTTATTATGTTTGTGCTTAATCTAAATTGTATTCAAATATTTAAGTTTTATATTTTTTTTATTATAAAATCTATTCTTTATATTATACAGACTAGTGCTTTTTAGTTTTTTAATTGTATTATCAAACATGAATAGAAAAATAATTGTATTGTCCTTTTTTGGTGAATTAGATGGATAATAATGCCCGACACTTTTAATAGACAGATGAATATTTTGTAAAAACAAGTTGTTATTTTTATTTCAGTTTTCATTATGTTTTTATTATTTTATAAGTATCATTAGATTGTGCTGTACAATTGTATTTGTATATTCCTTAAAAATATTCTCCGATTTAATTTCCTTGAAAAAGAGAAATAGATGATTGAGATGCATACATTTTAAATAATTTTTAGAATAGTGCGTCTTACTCCTGGAACCTTTGGTTTGAATTTTAACAAAGTTCATCAAATTAAAAGTTGAATAAAAATGCGGGTAAGTGGATGTCACTCTGCTGTACAGTATGTTACAAGTGAGCCACTGCAATGGATGGTGTTAAATTTGAATTCAATGATATAAAATCAATGTACCTATCCCAAAAACGATTCTGATCGAAGGCGGTCTGTTAGCATATAATATTATTACTAAGGTAGTTAATTTTAGTATTGGTCGTTAGTCTATTACAGAAAGTTAAATTCATTTTTTGACTATGTCATTATGTGTATAAAATATAATAATATAGGTACTCTATTCACGAATAATACTTTTAATTATTATTTTGGTACCAACTAGATTCAGTGTCTGATTCACTTTCCTATCAGAAAAGATACTATTGAAATAATCTAAGCATTTTTACTGTCTTGAAAGGTGTTAACAGACATCCATAAAAAATGGCACACACATCATTGTAAAACCAATACTTTCATCGCGCCGCTCAGAATCTAAAAATTATTTTATGGTTAAAAATGTATAAAATGTTCAACTTTTAAGGGATATTGGTCTTGGTATACCTAATTATGTGAGAGTGGGACCGGTATTAAATTTTCTAACTTTTTGACTGCGTAAATGTTTTTTCTATTATAATACGTTTGTAAAATAAGTACATACAATATTGCATGGACTTAGATACAGGGGGGGGGGTGATATGTTGGACCTTTTTAGGATGTGGGTGGAGCGATTAATGTATTAGGGTTTTTTTTTTTGTGCCATTCATCACCTTATTAGGGACAGTAAAAATTAATAGATTTTCTACCTCAGATCTTTTCTGGTAGGAATAAGTGAATCTAGTTGTTACAGTTTTTGGGTCAAATATGAGAAATTCCTAGTAGTTTTCAAAAGCGTCGGAAAAAAAGGTGCTCTGCTGTACAGTAGGTTACAAGTGGGTCACTGCAGTATAATGGATGGAATTAAATTTGAATTCAATGATATATAACATTGCATAAGAAAAACGATTTTGAGCGAAAACGGTTAGTCAGCCTATGATATTACGAAGTATATTTGATGACACTAAGGTGAATTTACGTAGAATCTTGTTTTAAATTCTCAATCATTAGCTATAAAAGTTTAACATTTATAAAATGTTTAACTATAGAATTAATATTAAATTTTAAATGTGATAAATTTGAACTTTAAATGCTTATAAAAAAAAATCGTGCCTTTGTATTTTTATCTAATATTTTTCAAGTGTTGTTGTAACAATATATCAGGAGCTTTGCATTAAATTTTCACGGTTTTTTTACCCAACAAATAGAATTTTATTGATTTTATAGAAAAAAAAATTTAAAACTGAAAATGTCCGTAAATAGCTCAGATTCAAAATTATATGGTGTATAGGAAATGCTAATATAAACATTCAGTAAAATTTTAAAGTAACTACAGTCATTCGTTTTTTAATTACAACAAAATTAGAAAATCGTTACATGAGAAATCGAGTGAATATCAAATGTTGTAAAAATATGAATTTCAAACGTTCATAAAAATTGAATTTGAGTTTTTGTAGACATTTTTTTTTAGTACCCACGAATGATATTATACAATCCCAATAAAATAACTAAAATGGTTATTCTAGGTTTTTTATTATGCAATTTCGTCCAAATTTGAACTTAAAATGACTATAAAAATAAACTGTGCTCATGTATTTTTAGATTTTTTAGTAACAGAATTAACTATACTTACGTGGAATCTTGTTTTAAATATTCAATCCTTAGATTTAAAATTTGAATATTTTATAAATTTTTAACTACAAAATAATTATTCAATTTTAAATTTGTTACATTTTGTCAGAATTCGATTTTTAAATGCTTATAAAAAAAAATTAAGCCAATGCATTTTTAATATTTTTCAACTGATATTGTAACAATTATCAGGAGCCTTGTATTAAATTTTTACACTTTTTGGCCCAACACATAAAACTTTATTGATATTTATAGAAAAAAAGATTGAAAATGTCCGTAAACAGTTCAAAAAGAGTCAAAATATTTTGAAAATGCAAATATAAACAACCAGTGAAAATTTCATGTATCTACGGGCATTCGTTTTAAAGTAACACCAAAAACCAAATTCGATTTTGCGTAAAAATTCCCTTTTTTCCTTAATTTTTCTTGGCACTTTTGAAAATTACTGGGAATTTTAAATTTTGACCTTCCCAATGCACCAATAATATTCACATTCCAATCGAAGCATTATTTCGACTACTTATCGTGTACACAGACACAAAAAAAATAAACACACATCATTGTAAAATCAATACATTCATCGTTCCACTCAGAATCGAAAATCTTGAAGAGGTAGGTAGTTCTGTTTATAAGTATAGATTATGTATTCCAAGTTTCAATAATTTTGATCAAATAGATTCTCCGAAACCTTAAGAAATATACCAATAACTGGTCCACTTCACCCCGTTCTACGGTACTATTGAAATAAATCTAAGCATTTTTACCGTCTTGAAAGGTGTTAACAGACACAAATAAAAATGACACACACATCATTGTAAAACCAATATTTTCATAGCTCCTCTTAGAATCTAAAAATTATTTTTTGGTTAAAATTACTCATTTATTAAAAATCCATTAAATATGTATTTATGAACAAATATTCAATCTAATTATGCAAAATAAAATTTGGTGTGAATTAAACCGCGGACATTTAAAAACCCTCTAGACGTGCCTACACTTAGTACAAATATGGAAATGCATATAATTCTGGGCTTTAATTATGATGAATAAAATATTGATAGGTACCTACTTTTGATTATCAAATAGATTATTTGTGCATCCCAACGAAGCAGTTTATTTTGTCGGCTTATGAAAAGCAACACGATTGGTAAAAAAATAATATAGTATATACTTACCTGTAATCATGACACCATGCGTCCATGCACCTTAAATCACAACCAACACACACTGGTTGAAGATGGCAAAATAATTGTAAATCATGATTGTTGCATACTAGTATGTACTGTATTCCTATACAAGTCACAACAATTTATTACAAATAGTCGTAGTCGGTAGACAGTATTAGATAACCTGTCATTAATTTTTATAAGTAGGACAATCAATTTATTGTTTGAAGATCGTTTTTTGCTATTATTACTATTTACGACTGCGAAAAAACCTAGGGAGCATTTTCACGTAAATATAAGTGGAACACGGTGTGATGTCTGATGGCCAGGCACAGCTTTCAAAAAAACACCGAACTGGCGTCTGCATCTTTAGCTCGACGAACATCGAAGTTCAATTTACACCGGTAATGACTAGTGACTAGATATTTTAACCAGGCTTTCAAAATAAAAATTTTCCTCCTTTAAAATCAGAAGTACCAATGTTACAAAACACTTGTAAGTTGTAACTTTTCAAGCATTTACAAATTATGTATATTTTTTCTACAAGATTCGACGACAAGCCGAGACTGAGGTACTGGGAGACAGTGACATAATAAAACGTTGTTTGATATAATTACTGTGTAAGTAGTTGTTTTAAATAGGTACACAATTATAATATTATTACGTAATAATGTACAACGCGTAAGCCCAATTTTTTTAAACACAATGACTAACAGTAACATACTAACATCACCAAACCAAAACACAATATTATAAATTGACGTCACATACTTTTAAAAACATAAAAAAATGTATTATTTACTCTTTATTCATATCAATACCGGTTTTTTTTCAAACAATACACAAAGTAGCTAGCAGCTCCTTGAGTTAATTGGAAATTCTGACAATACACCGAACTTACATAATTTATCGTTTTTATTTACGCCATTTGTAATTTTAGCGAGTTTGCACAAGCTCAACCGGATGGTATAAAATCTTAGACATGCGCACTCCGGTTAGAACAGAATGAGATTAATCCGGCCCATTTTACAATAGTGTATTTAAAAAACTGAGCTTTTGGTGTTGGTACTGTTTTGAAATAGTTTTTGAAAATTACATGCTAGGTATGGTATAGGAAATACAAAATAAGTGTTTTTTTTAATCATTTGACTGAGCAGTGGCTGTATAAACATATCTACATTTTATAAAATAAATAAATTGTTTTAAACCTTAAAAACCATTAGTTTACAACTATGATAACTCAACTAATTACAATATTATATAATATATATATATTCAGAATTATAGACACATTACATACCTACTACCTACTACCGGTTAGGTTAGGTTTATTTAGAATAGTTAGAAAATCCAAATGTTTAAAATACAATTAAGGACTAGTTAAAAGAAAAAAAAATTATCAAGTATTAGTATATAAACCGAGTGGTAGTGCGGATTTAGTCTACGATTTAGCTGGGAATAAAATGTCGGTTTAATTTGTTACAAAAGATTACGATGTCGATTTTACCAAATAAATCATAAAGAATTTCACTTCAGAGTATGGAATAAAAATTGGCCAATTATAAAAGTATTTAGCATTTTGATCAGTAAAAATAGTTAAAAAAATTCCTATTATTGTTGTTCAACACCTACCAGTTCTGCTTTGAAGCATAAAATTGCGTTAAAAGTTTGCACTTTGTAGAATATTATGTACCTACTGTATAACCTACGATTTTATTTATTATTCAACACAGAATGTATTAATGGCGACTAATTAGTTGATATTTTATAGAAATTCATTTTCTCAAAAACTATTATATTGTTATCTAACTACTTGTATAAAGATGTAAAATATTTGTGTGTATATATTTTCTAATTGACAAAATAATTAAATGCATATAGCTTATTATATGATATGCATATACCTAATTGAACAATATACAAATAACATTAAAATGGCAGTTAATGAATACTAATATAATATATATATAGGGATTCACAGTTGTTAGATTTATTTCCTTTAAACATATTATTATATATTAGGCATTACTTAATAGTATTAGTACATTCATCATAAAATGTTACATACCTATATGGCTATACAAAAATGAATAACATACTAGGACACTACCGCTATTTTTAAGTTGGGAATTAAGTCCTACTTCTACAAGAGTACTTAATTTAACTTATAAAATTAGGAGGGAGGGAGTATGTTGCTCATTTATTTATATTGTTTCATCATTAGGTATATTATTATTATTATATTATTTTATCACTATTATTAAAAAAATATTCTAGTAACAGTAAATCACTAATCATCATATTTATTATTTATATATATTAATTACCTTACAATATTTCATGCAAGAAAGCACTAATTATAATATTATACAAAAGATAAAAATTAACAAATATTAATCAATTTTTATTTTTGTAATTTTATTACCTTTGTTCATAAGTATCACAATTAAAAAAAAATAAAACAATGGGGGTATTCATGTTCTTTATATATACATTTTAGAATAGTGCAAGAGTTAACACAATTTGAATACCTAATAAGAATGTAATATATGACGGAAATTTAATTAAAAATTGGCAACACAATATAGTTGAATCATAGGTAGTAATAATTGTCGGTAATATATTGAAAAATATAGGATAATATTTAAATTGCAGTTGGAAAAAATTAGATAATACTTTGTTTAAAAACATGAAACATGGAAATAAAGATACCTAAGAGGAAGTGACTCATACAAACATGACGTGTTGCCTCTTACGAACACAGAACATAGCAAATTTTACATTCAGAATAAATTTTACTCTGTTATTTTGACCTATTACCAAATTTTAAGTAAAGTATAAGACAGGGAGGTTATTATTTTTACATTTTAATTTGTAAGCAATTTAGGGCCATTTAAAATTAAAATACAAACAATTATATATGGCACCACATTAAAGTTTTACCTTTAAATTTGATGATCGATCAATCTCATAAATCATAATACAACTCTAATACAAAAACAAGTCATAATATATTATAACGTCCTCTCCCTTAAAGCAATGTAACAAATTAAAATTAAAATATAACAATTAAAATAAATTTCTTTTCAAAGTTGTATTAGACATTTGTAAATAATATTAAAATTTACTACAACAATTTTTTTTGGTTAGTTATGGTCATCATGTAGAAATAATCAGATTACAAGTAAGAAGTTGGCTTTGAAAAATATTGTTCAAAATTTTAAAATAGTTAATATTTACACATAATTAAAGTTTATAATGAGGCAGTATTTTCTTTTATCTTTATAGGAATACATAATATATATATAAATGGTTAGAATTTAATTAACTCCTGATAAATCTGCCTTCCATAACCCTATCGAGTTTTTTTTTATCATTGGTACGCAAAAATGATTTCATATTTATTATAAAATATAAACTAAACTATTATAGTAATTATAACCACAAGGTTTAACCAAAAATATTTTTTAACAAATGATACAAATTTATCATTCCAGTTAACTATCCCAAAAGTTTTCATTCACGTTGTGCAGGGATTGACAACCCGCGACGCGATTACAATTTAACATTGGTATAAAAATGTGCAATGTCACATTAAGTTAGTCGATAATGTTAATAATAAATTAATATACCAAAGAGCTATGAAACTAAATGAAATTAAAATAAAATAAGGCGTACCTATGGCCTGTTTTTTTTTTAATTTTTTAATTTTGTGGCCCTTGACACCATAAAGGTTACCGACCCCTTTTAAATTGGTACCATTCAACTTGGTACCATTTGATAAAATAAACATTTAAAAATAATATCAAAATGGTAAAATTTAGGTTCTTACCTAATTAAATTATCAATAATTTATTATAGGTATTAAAAATCACTTAATTATCAACGGTTTGTTTACTTTAATAATAGAAAAAAAAGTATAGCTTATATTAATTAAAGTATTAAATGTCAGTAGTTGAACATATTGGAATTTTTCAATAATCAGCAGAAACTATTCAAATATTCAAATAAACCTATTCATTTTAATAGATATATTTTTCTGAACAAAACATACAAGATGTATGTTTAATAGAAATAATAAAATTCATTGATATGTTTTATGTGTATTTATGAGAACGAACATTCGTGGGAGTTTAAGTTAAGTAAAATTTATTTTATTTATCTGACTCACCAGTTAGAATACTCTTACAATTAGCTTTCTGAAAGTATTTTAAGGGAAACAATTTTATTATGAAATTCTCACCCTGACATCTATCAAGTAATACAAATAATAATAAGTCACACTGTTAAGTACGTATATAGAAAAACATATTTTAATTCATTTTGAAGGAGAGCAGATTATACATTTTTCCAAAACAATGAATTATATTCTATTATGAGTTAGAATACTTTTTAACATATAAATTTTTAAATTGAAATGGATCAGTCTTTTAAAAAAAAAATTATTACCTAGAAGAGGATACTTTAATTTTATTATTTAATTACAAACATCTAAATTTATCCAAATATTTATAGGCAAGATCACTAAAAATGTTTTATCAACATCAATAACATAAATACCAATGTCCAATGGTCTCTATTAATGACAAAAACTAAAATAAATTCACTAATGTACCATAAAAATAAAAATAATGTAAAATTTTTCATTTTTTCATTATATTTGGAACTTTTTAAATCAAATGTTTAATACACTTTAATAATATTACAATATGTACATACAACATAGTAAATTGCACAACATGTAAATTATTAAAGCAAGTAATATTGTCTAAATGCGCATAATTTGTCGCGTGATCTGAAACAAGCAACAGAAGTATGTCAGAAACAATTTTTCAAAATATCAAATATAAATAAATAATTATTTAATAAGGACATGTTAACAAATTTCGGAAGCAAACATCTATTATAAATTGTGGATACAAGTGAGTGTGTACATATATATATGAATATATATATATAATATTTAACAAATGTATATATTAAATAATGTTAGTTTTTTTTTTTATCATAATAATTATTTTTTTTTTTACGAAAAATTACTAGAAAATTACCTTTCCCAATGTCAGGCTTCAGTTCAAGACACCAGACATTTCCCACTGAAATTTATAAAATCAAACACATTTCCACAAGACAATAACACAAAAATATTTATGACAGTAAAATTATAAAATAGATTTTCATTTGTTTGGACATTGGTATAATTAAAAACCCTTAACTCAGTACAAACCTTGTAATTGTTGGTGCCACATGCTGTGAACAAGGTAAAAATAAATTAAACAAACATTTCACACATGACAAATTTTAGTTATATTATTTATAAATGTATTTTTTTCTAAGATAAATAATTATTTAGTTAAACATATGTAATTTTATTATAATATAAGGTATTAAAATTATAGTGGTTTTAAAAGTTTTTACCAAGTTTTGTGCCAGAAAAACAAAGAATATCAAAAATCTAACCTAACAAACCAACGAAAGTATAACTAAAAACATGCGTAGTTTTTGTATGTTAAATAAATATATATTATATATATTTTTATACAAATTAAGTAACTTTCAAATTTTTTTTTAACCAAAGAAAATACAAATTAACAAAAATCATCTATTCATTTAATATAAAATTCTAGACAAAACTTGGTAAGTAATAATTAAATTATAAAACATTTTACTTAACTATATTATAAGAAAGGTCCTAAATGCCAATTTGATAAATTGTCAAATGAAAAAATTGTTTTATCAATGCTGTGAACCTAATGAAATATTATGCTATACAAATCCAAACTTGAAATTTTCCAAAATTTCACTCTTACTTGAAATAACTCACAATGTAATAAAATGTATATGTAATAAAATGTATATGTAATAGCATATTATGTGTTTAAATGGAGATAAGAAAAACTTAATAAACACATTTTATAGAATAGTAATGAATACCGTTGTAATCAAAAGTAACATGATTATACCACTATAACCATAGCTTCAGGTATATTATGGCGATTTTACCTAAATATATATACCAATCGCCAAAACTATAAAATAAACAATGTGGTTTTTTTTTCATATTTTTTTTTTTTGCGCTACAAAATGTCTTTACAATTAAGTATAGTACATAATTAAACATAATTAAATATACTAATAGAAAAAAAAAATGCGTAGAGAAGACAAAACTATTTGTTTATTGATTTAATATGAATGGACCTGACCATAGCGAGGATATCCCTGGTATCTGGACGTTCTGCAATAACACAGTTAATAGTATATTTTTGACGTAAGTCCTGAAATGGCATGTTAAGCAAAATATTCATGTATATAAAAAACGATGTTCGCTTTTTTAAATTAAAAAAAATGCAATTATAATCTTAGAAACATGAAGCATATATATTTGTTGCTTTTATTATTCCCTTACCTCATTGTTGTTGTGGTGGATCTTGTTGTGGAACTTGCTGATAACCTGCATACGCATTTCCTGCAGCAGGATAAGCACCATATCCAGTAGGTGCAGCACCAGGATTCTGTGCTCCATAATAACCTCCTGCTCCGTAAGCCATACCATACTGTGCACCATACATAGATACATCATTCAATGTTTGGGGTTGTCCTGATTGAGGGCTTGAGGCATTAGGTTGTTGCTGTTGCTGTTGAGGCGATTGTTCTGATCCACTTGGTTGACCATTAGTTTGAGTTGGTAGACCCATTTGCTATAATAATTATTATTATACAGTTTTAATTTTAATAGTTATAATAAAAAATGCACAATATGCAAAACATTTCTGCCTAAAGTAGGACAAAGTATGCTTATTGCTTAGTCAAACTTTGTTATTTTACGTTTTAGCAAGAATAATAATTAACTATTACAGTAAAACAAGTCCCAAACCCTAGTTGTACGTATTTTAAGTCTACTTACTCTTGCTTTAACTTGTTGTTCAACCATATCAGCTTCTTTATTTTTTCCAATTGATCTATAATACTCTATCCACTGCGCACTGTAATCGGGAGTCCCTGCACCAGCACTTCCTCCAGCACCACTTCCACTGCCATTAGCAGAAATTGCAGCGACTGGCATAACACCAGCAGCTCCATTTGGAGGAATTGCATGAGGTTGAGGTTGGACGCTAGCAGGATTTGGTACAGCACTAGTTCCATTCATCTGATTAAACTGAAAAAATTAGGTCTTGGCTCATCCAATAAAAAAAATCTAACAGGCAAAATGATGATAGTTAATAGTTCTATAAGATGTCTATAGATATTTAGTAAATTGTAAAAATTAAATACTTTGTCAGTAACATACTATGACAATTTATTGGTAACATATTTGGAGACACTGATTAACCACCCCAAAAATTAATAATTAAAATATTATTTTCCCTTCATTAGCAAAGTTAAAAAGTTTTTCTGAATCTTAAGTCTGAAGGATGAGATTATTGTGATTTACCTACCATATAAAAAATGGGAATAGCAGATGATAATATCTGGAATAACAAAAAAATATCGAATAGATACAGAACCTACTTGTAACACATATCATTGCACAGAAGTAGTTTATTATTATTATAAGAAAATTGAATAAATGATATCTGATTTTAAGCAAATCTTGAAATTTTAGTTGACTATAGCAATACATTAAGTGATTTTAGGCTTAATATTATATTATATTTATTCCACTTGACAAATATTAAGACAAAAACTTATGATTTTGTACAAATTTTAGCATCATATATTATAATCTAATAAAAAAATATGTATAAAAAACAAAACAAATTATGTAAAAGTCATTAAGTAATGTGCACATACCTTCATTTGTTTGGCTTGCTGTTCAATGAATTCAGCTTCTCTGTGCATTCCCATAGATCTATAGTACTGTATCCATTGTGCACTAAAGTCTGAGCCCCCCTGGGCACCATTAGCATTCGACATAGGATTTGTATTATCTGCATTAACATAAATCAAATATTTGTTACAATTAAAGTAGAAAATTAAAGTATAAAATAGGTTGTGTTTTTTTTTTTTTTTGACAACGCAGTTTTAAGTAATCTTGTTATTACTCTAACTATATTAACAATATTGTTATAAAACTATCAACTGTCGTAGCAATATTGCAACAGTTGTCAAGTTGTATTGGTAAAACACACCTATTGTAACATTCACAAAACTTAAGAACTTTGAATACTTGTACATATATTTTTTTTTTTTTATTCAAGTAACTTAGTTATTGAGTTTATTATTTTTGATTTGTGAAATATGTTTACTCTGATCAGTTGGTTGTTGTGGTTGTTGCTGTTGTTGCATACTTGGATTCCAACCTTGACCATATGCATTCATTTGTCCATCTTGTCCACCCCAAGCCATTTGAGAACCATATGGTGGTTGTGGCTGCTGCTGCTGCTGGTTCATATTACTATAGTTCTGAGAACCACCATTAGGATCCTGCTAATAAAATATGAATAAAAACAAATATATTCAATAAAAAATGAATTAAATAATGTACATACAAAACCTAATTTTTCATTTATCATGCGTTTAGCATTTTCGATTTGCTCTGTTGTCCCACGTATAACAAAAGTTTTTTCAGAACCTGTATTATTGTGCCGTCTATCAATTTCACAATGTGCACCGGTTTGCATATTAATTTGTTTAATTGTTTCACCACCTAAAATTAAAAATAACAATAAATTTAAGAAAACAATCATATACGAGAATCAAACCGAAAACATACCTTTTCCAATAATAACTCCACATTTAGCTGATGGCACGGTAAATGTTGTTTCATTTAATGGTTGTGTTTGACCACTATTACCCCAACTTTGATTTCTATTGAAATTACCACCGCCTCCACCACCACCGCCACTCTGTCGATTACCACTACGGTTCTAAAAAATAAAATAATTTATTTTGTTAAATCATACTAACATTTAAAAAAATTATGTTTACTAGATGCATATTATGTAAATTTCTTACCAAAGCGCTATCGACTAATGATTCTATTCTTTGTTTAGCTTCAGCCACCTGATCTGGATTACCAGTGATCAAACATCTTCTATCATCAGGTGTATCTTCATTGAGGTTAATAAACTGGACTTTGGCACCGGTATCAGCTTGGATTTTTTTAATCATATCGCCACCTTTTCCAATAACTAATCCTACAACTTGTTTTGGTACACCAACCTAAACATTATGATAACATGGTAAATACTAAATAAATGTATACATAAGAATCTTTATGTAGTTGTGTCTTGTATGTTAATATCGGATAAAAGTGGTTAATCAATTAATACTGCATTATAAATTAGCATATATTCTAGTAGCCTGGTGTTGTAAACTATCAGTTATAATATATTTAAATAGAACCTAATCCCCAAACAGCATAATTGAAAAGTTTATTATTTATATAACCTTAAAAAGAAACAAGTGATTTATTATGTACTTTTTAATGTATGCAAGTGCATGGCATATTCCACAAAAAAATTAAAATAATACTAGTTAACAGTATATAATTTTAATACAACTACTCAAATCCATTTATTATTAAACATTTCAAGAAAATACTGCTTATTTAAAAGAATTTAGTCAATTAATAGAATTATTATACATTATAACAATCATAAAAAAATTAACACTTCATCATTGAATTGTCCTTCCAATACATGCCTCATAAGCCAATTGTAATTTAATTTAAATAAATATCTAATAAAAACTAATACATAAATATTGTAAGTTATATGATAGCATAAAAACAGCATAAAATTATAAGAAAATTAGGGCAACTTATAAAATATTCTATTAGATATAAATACATTAAATTAAAATAAACTAAATTTTATAATAATTACCTCAACTTTGCCACCATAACCAGAATGCATACTGTAATCACCGCTGTTTGAACCATTCCAATTTGACCCGTTCTGATCAAAATTGGACTAGAATTAATAAAAAATAAACAAACTGTTATAAATATATAAATCAGAGGTATGATTATAAAGTTAATGATTAGTTCCTTTTTTAAAACACATTATAACTTTTACTCAAAGAAAAATTATGATGGTAAAAAATAAGCCAATATAATATATAGGATTTCATAAAATAATCAATACAAACTAATGTTTTTTTTTTAATTATCTTCTAAAAACATTTTCATTGTTATCTTTATCATAGTAAGTATTGTTTAACAAGGCCTTTTTTGATTATAATCTTACTTAATTAGAAATGAACAAAACAAAATCAATGTAACAATAGACCTCAGTTATATTTAGTAGTTGCTATTTAAAATATAATTGTATGGTATTTATATTCTAAACATCCCATTTGAAACTAAACATAAACCCAAAAGATAAAATATAGTAACTTGTAAGGTTTCTAGTCGATATTATTGTTCAAATAATGAGAATAAAATAGTTTTCAAATAAAGAGCATTTCATTATTTACATAATATATTTGTTTCGTATTTCAAAAACTTATTTTAGATTTCTATAATTATATCAATGGAAACATATATTTACCGATCCATCTTTATCACCGCCTCCTAGCATGTCATACACCAACTTCTTAGCATGCTAAAAATAAATTGAAAAATAAAAGAATTGATTTTTAAAATAAGATAATACAAATTAAATTTACCTCAACTTTGGCTGTTTCACCAGATATCCTTAAAGGTTTTTCATTTTCTTGACTATTAGGACCATCTTGTATAACTATCATCTTTGCTCCAGAACTTTCTTGTAACATTTTAATAGTTTCGCCTCCTTTTCCAATAATAAGTCCTACTTTTGCTCCAGGTATCATTATTTGGGCCTATATTAAGTGAATACATTTTTAATGAAGTAAGGTTTATTTGAAATATTATTCAAATATCTCTACTTGAGTAAAAGCTGGTTGGGAAGGTGGGGAAGATATATTAAGTCCTTCAATTTTTGCACCACCTGTTCCTTCAACAGATACTTTATTCTGTACAATGTTTTGTATGAGCTCTTTAGCTAACCTAGATTTGGATTTATGAATATCTGTAAGTTTTAAGAAAGAAATAAATAATTATAATTGAACACATACGTTATGCTTTGAGCATTTCCCGTAAGTGTACAGGATCGCTCTAATAGGCCAGGGCTATCTGGCGCCATTTGAATTTTACACCCAGTTTCAGCCTGCAGTCGACTAATTTGTCCTCCACCGCGGCCTATAACTTTGCAAAGGGTTAACGCACATAGTACATCAAATTTGCTACTAATTATAACTGAAAAACATGAATATTTTATACTTACTGAGTCCAACCATTTTATCAGGTACTTTTATCTCTTCGTTAATAACGTTTCCAAATTGTGATCCAGGCCCACCGATGCCTTGGATACCGGCTGCTGCTGCTGCTGCCACTCTGGCGGCCACGGCTGCTGCTTGCGCGGCGGCTAAAGCCACCGGAGATGTTGCTAACCTTTTTCTATCAGGCTCTAAATATAGAAATAAATATATAATTCATTAGTTATATGTTTTCAAGGTATACAATCGATTTAATATTAGTATATTGTTTATTTATATAAATAAAATACCTGAAGAGTTACCGTAATCTTCTGAAGGTCTTTTATGTGTTTCTGGTGATATAGATCCTGTTGTTGAACTAGCTTTGGAAGATGGTTGGATTTTAGCTGCTATCTAAATATATAAACACAAGCAATTTTTTTTTTATAATTATCAAAACATTATTAGATTATACCAAATTTATAAGCTTGGGAATGATAACATCTAAAATGAATGCTTATTATTTGAATGGAAAATAAGATATAATAAAGAGCAGTGACTACAGAATTTGTAAAAAGCCAAAATGTTAAATTAAATTTATCCTTAGAAAAAAGGTATTGAAACAAAGTTTACCTATATTATTTTTATTCAAAATATTTACAAAATAAGTTTCTAGGTACCTATGCACCTATTTATATTTAATGAATTTTTACTAATTGAAACTATAAAAAGTAGGTAGGTATTTTTCAGACGTTATAACTTTTTTTCTACAAGATATTTAGAATCTAGGAACAAAAATCAAATTTGAATAAGAGTATTTATGAACATGAATTTCAATTGTTTGTTTGAAGTAGCCACCCATTGATAACAATTACAATTTAAAACGTGGACAATGCATAGTAAATAAACATAATTTAATAATATACCAATATTTATAATAGGAGCAATGCCAATCAATACTTCTTAACTAATTTTACTGGTTCATTAATTATAGTTTAATATTTTAAAATATAAATATAGAATAGGCATAATGAATCTTTTGAAGTTTTAAAATCAATAAATTAATTTCCTTAAAATATGTTGGTACCTAGCGAGTACGAGTAAACAAGTATATCATTTATAGCATAATTGAAACAGTTGCTTATTTTGAATTGACTAATTTTTAATAATATATTTAAGTTAAGAGCACCTATGTATAGGCATGAATAATATTTATCCAAGTCGATCAAATTGAATTTTACTATGAGCTTATGACCTCATTCAATATACATAGAACGAGATAGTCTCTTAAATATTTAATTGATAATAATGTTGAATCGACAATGGTATTGATAGCTAAAAATTACATTTATCCTATACAGAAAATGCATGGTTTATAACAAATTAATCAATTAGTCATTATACATTATTAAAAAGAATATGTACAACTATAGATGATTATTGACTAAGCCCAGACATTTATGTTAAAATAACAGAACCCTAATCCATAGTATAAGATTGTCCAATTAATGGTTACGTTTTCAACATTTTCTTGATCTGAAGGCGCCAACGACATTATAATAACACTTTTCTGAAGGTTTAGAAAAAAAAAAAGAAAAAACTGGAATTAATTGATGTTCAAAAGTAAAGAATGGAAAATAATTGTTTGGACATCTGCTGTCGTCGTCATGGTCAACTGTGATTGAAGCGTCGTACGCGAGACTAAAAGCTTTGGAGACAGGGCATCAGAAATCGGTAAATTTTTTAGTAAAAAAAATTCTTTTTCCATAATTTTTCACTAACAAACCAGAAAACTGACTGGGGGGAAGGTGTGCGGGTAGGATGGGTAGTGTTTCAAAAAAAAAATGGTCGAAAACCACAACGCGCGCCCGACAAACACGCGTTGTGTCAACGAGTGGAATTCGACCACGTACGATGTGAGCACAGGTGCGGACCAACGTTTGGCGGCGCGCAGACATGGGTGAATAGGTATTGGGTAATAACAATAATAACAACAACAATAACCGTGCAACAATCGCCGGTACGCTAGCGAAGACGCGGTTAACGACGATTACCGCCGCGGCGTGGATCACCGGGTGTGGATGCGACCGCGGCGAAGACCGTCTCGGACCAGCCGGCGCGGTTTTTACGCGGGCGGGCAAGGCCGTCTCCGGCGTGCACAACGTACCTCTTTAGCGCGTTGTAAAGCCGCCGCGAATGCTTGACTCTGATTCTTTTCCGTTGGCGGATTCACCGCTGAATAATCACTCATTGTGAAACATGAAGAATATTATCGCTGACGAAATGGATGCTTCCCGCTGAAGTGGTGCTTGGGCCGTTGGAGCGCGCGTGTCCGGGGTAGGTCGGTGGTGCGAGCAACGTACGCAATGCGCGGACGGCGAGTCGAGCGTCGGGCGAGAGAGACAGAAAACAAGTGTTTGTTTAATACGCACGAAGACGATGAGTTTGTCACACCTAAACTAACGAGACACGCTCGGACCGCGTAAACAACAAACCGCCGTGTGGTTGAAGACTATAGCAGTATAGCCTGTTCGGTGGTCGCACGTATGTTCAATGTTGTGTACTTGTGTGTACGAATAGCGAACGGCGTCCGTCGGCGACGAAATGGGTGGGCGGGTGGCGGGCAGGCGCAGGAGAAACGACAATACAATACGTGTAGTAGTCGTCTCTGTCGCACCGACAGCGGCGAGCGTTGCGCTCTGTCCGCGTTGGATGTTTACGGTTGGCGGGGGGTGGAAGGGAGCGCCGGGAGAGAAAATCAAGCGAAACGTGATTACCACCGTCAGACAAGGACGTTCGATAAACGAACGCGCGTTCGGCCATGGAACAGTCAACAGGCAGCGCTTGGTTTCTCGACCGCGGCGACGTCGCGCGCACAGTCGTGGTCTGAAATGAGAAAAATCTATATCACAGAGAACGTTCTTATTTCTTACGACTTACAAGGCACAGGTAAGTAGGCAACACTCAGCAACAGGCTGAAAATTACACTACTTCAGGCTGCAGTAATACACTATGTCACTATACACCGTTCTCTATACTATAAAAATGTAAGTTGTAGTATATGATGGTGTATGCTTTAAAGTATACGGGGTGAATTCAGTGGCGGTTAGAGGAAAGGGCGTCCATTAGGGGGGAAAGGAGGGACTATGTGACATGTCCCCCTGACTTTTCCGTGTCTACTATAGTACATACCTAAATTATTATTTTTAAATTTTAATCTTTAAACTATATTTTTCTATACATTTATGCCGATGTACTAGTACCTATAGTAATATTGATACCGAAATATGTTTAAATAATATTAATTAAATATTAATAGATAATATGTATGTTTAAAAACACTAATCTAGGTCTTCTAGGGGGAGGGTAGAATATCCGTTTGGTCCACAAATTCCTCTTAAAAGAACAACAAGAAATTATTATTTATTGGTAATTTAAGATTTCTATAGTAGGGCCATGGCCCCTATTCCCCCCCCCCCCATTAAATGCCACTCTTAAGAGCAACTGACAATGACTCACGTATACGTAGTTAATTTTAAAAATAAACGACCTACTATTTACTGTAGGTACTATAATATTATGGACAACGATGTTTTTCGTTCAAACATGCATATGTGTTTGCATGCGTACCTATACGCTCCTGGTTTCTGATAAAAACAATTCAATGTTTGCACGCGAAAAAAATGTGTTATAAATTATTTAAAAATTGCAGTTTAATAATAATACTTTTTCAATAAATACAAGTATAAAATTAATTTTCTTCTTTTTCAATAAATATAAGAACATAATTATTGATCTTCTTCTTTTCTTTAATTTCAGTAGGGATTGCGATCGTCGACGGTCATTTATTTTTAAAACTAACTATACGTATACGTGAGTCGTCGTCAGTTGCTTTTAGGCGAGGCATTTAATGGGGGGGGGGGCATAGGGGCCAAGCAATGAACCGTCACTGGTGGTGATCCATTTAATGTAAGACACTCATTGTATCAGTAAAAACTGACGCTTTAAAAAAAGAAATTGTACATAATTATAATTTGTTACAAAACAACATTTTTGGAAAATAATTATATATTTTACTATATTTTTTATCGTTATAATTTACAACTGGGGGGACGGAGTGGCCGAGCGGTCTAAGGCGTCGGTTGCGACGCAACCGATGCCGGCTTGATTCCCGGCCGCGGGCGGCATTTTTCTTCGGGCAAGTCACGGTGTCCGGAGAATAAGTGCCGCCATCCCGGGCATGGTAAATACCTACAGGCGCCCACTAAAAAAATCTGCCAAAAACACACACTTGTTCCATCCCCCTACAGTTCCACAGGCTAATAACCACAGTAGTTGAAGCCTCAACCCCAGCCTCCCACCCACCCCAAAAAATGTACAACTTTTTTGTTCTTTTGAATGATAATTGATAACATATATTTTTGATTTCATATCTCGTAGCTGCAGAATATTATTTGAATAATAGTTAACATTTACAAAAAACACTATGTATACATATGTGATATGTATACTATATATATATAACATATATACATATATACCTACGCAGTGTGTAAACGCTAATTGAGAATACTCAATATCTTTGCGTAGAGCCCTGCAATTTGAATTCTGATTTCTTGTCGGTTTCTAAGTCCAAAATTTACCACGTTACAGCCAATAAACAAAAATACTGCAAAATACGCGAGATTTTTAGTTTTTTACTGTAATTCTGAAAATAATTATTCTAGAATTGTTTAGCCTTAACATTTTCACCCTTAATTATTTAGGTAATATTTAGGTGATACATGATGCAAAGATACTGAGTGTTCTCAATTAGCGTTTACACACTGTATATTATATAGATTTATTTATACTCCAAAACTCAAAATTCAAATCATAGGCCAATGGTAAAGAACTTTAAATGATGTAACACTTCTTACTAATTAACGTCATTCAATTTTGTAATATATTTTGAAAAAAAGATTTATAGCCTCCTTTTTCACGGTTTTGACATTCAGACTAAACAGTGTATTATCTAAATACCTAATAATTTAATAATGTTCATATTGCATAACATGAATTGCATGGTTCTAATGCGTGGTTACAGAAATTAATAACAGTATAGAATTAAGTACATACCTAAGTAAATACATTATAATTTATAATTATTAGGTATCATTATTATATGAAACATCGTATACTGGCTAGATGGGTAGGTACTAAAAAAAATAATTAATAATAATCATAATAGTACATATACAACACTACTAGTTAGTAGTTACAACAGAATATATCTAACTAGCTGCATGCCCATCCGGAGTTGCCCGTGCTAAAATTTATTTATTTTTTTAAAATAAAAAAATGTATATGCTATATATTCTACTACTTTAATATAATAGTAATATAATATGTAATCAATGTCAACCATTTAAATAAACAGAAAAATAATAGATTTTCGAGAAACAAAACTAAATTCATGGGTGAGCCACCCTTCAGTTGTTGTCCAGATTTCGTATATTTATTTACCTCTGTAGGTCTATTTAAAAATGGATAAAAATTTTTAAAAACCAAAGATGGCATACTTATAAGCAGGGCTCGGGACTTAAAGCATTTGCTTATTTTTTTAGATTGACTTAAAATGTAGCAGAGTACTATAGAAGTGTATGTCATGTTACAACACATTCAATTATGAAATTTGAGAGTGCTTTTTTTTGCTTTTTTCAGTGATTTTTCAAAAAAATGCTTATTTCAAGTTTTTATGATAATTATTGCTTTTTTGACCAGTTTTCATACTTTTTTATGGTTTTCTACTGCAAAGTTGTTTTTGATAGAATTAAAATTAAAAATAATTTAAATAAAAAAATTTATTAAAATTTATTAAAAATTTTTTTTTTTTCAACTATTTGTAAATATTGTTTACATTTTATTTTTGAGAAAATCCCTTAGAAAATCCATAAAATCTTCAGTCCTGAAAATGAAGTTTAATTTTTTTTATAATATAAAGATAAATTTTTATTTTTATTTTATTGGTTTTTTTTTTTTAATAAATATTTTTGCTTAAATTTAAGTTTTTTAAATGCTTATTTGAGTGCTTATAATGATGTTTTGAAGTGCTTATTTAAGCGCTTATTTTAATGATTTTAAGTGCTTTAAGTCCCGAGCCCTGCTTATAAGATTCTATCTATTTTAATGGTATAAATGTATGATGAACTAAATACATTATTTTTTAATAATTCAGTCGAATGAACGATATTTGTTACTATTTAATATTAGTATATTATATGTTAGTATTTAATATTTATAATCATAATGGCATTACATTGTTTGGGCAGTTATAATATAATATATTATACAATATACCTATATATTAAATAATTTATCGTTAAAGCCGAGTACATTACATGCCCGGGACGCCGTTCTAGTTCGATGCCGAACATCGCAGTGCGATTTACTTCGGCCGACATCGAGTACGTCCCGGCTCCAGTTTTGATCGAAACTTCCAAGTTTGAAAACAGCCGAACAAAACCTCTCGCGCAGACTCAGCAGCAGTGCACCCGAGTTTGGTGCAGGAGTCTGTAATTCTCCGGTGTGATATGACTGTATTATAATTTTGTAAATATAGGCCGTCAGAATGAAAGTTTGGGGAATCAGTCAAAAATAAAAATCTCTTTATTTTTTATTGTAGGTCGTAAGTAGGTAAATACTTTAATTGTATTCTGGTACATCGGACATAACCAGATCGACCGGTACATTGAAAATAGAAAATACGACTTTATTCCTGTATAATAGGTGCCTACCTATATTGTAAATATTTTGTATGCTTGTAGTAGACAGAAACAACAAATCTTCGGTACCATTTACTTCAATACAAAATTGATGTAATCTGCATTTATAAATATTATTAACTATAGGTACCTATTCTAGTCATATAATATCTGTGTCCTGTGATAATTTTATAATTTATAAGAGCAAATTTGATGATCCCGTGGCAAATATAATTTGTAGCAATATAGCACCTATTATCATTATTTCTACATTTGTATATTATTTTTTGTCACTTTGATAATAATATAATGTATTTATTATAATATATTGTATTATTGTTTAATTGATGAGTTACTTAGCTAGCTATAACGCCATAGATATATCTGCTATGTATCACAATTTACAGCGTAGGTACCTATAGACTAGAGTCCATACATTATACGTAGAATATCGAACCAATGAGTTTAATATTATAATAGTAAATCCACAGCCCCGCGTGCCGTAAATCGTAATATATTCCCAAGCAAGCTTCGGTCCTAATAATTCATAACGTTTTTGTTTAACGTAAATCATAGCGGAGGTGTATATCTATATAATACGATATACCTATACGACTATACAGTAGGTATATTAATATATACAATATACATAGATGTATTACATAATATAATATATTAGTACCTATAGGTACCTATTACTAATAAATAAATAAATAATAATTACCTTGTTAGATCTTGTTTTTTGTCCATCTTCCATATCCATTCAGTATTTTTATATTTATGTTAAGATTTTAAATTAAAAAAAATATATTTGTAGCCTTATATGATATTAATATAATATACAGGTAAAATAAATGAGTCTTCGAATTTAAAAAAAAAATTCAATTTTCGTTATCTACGTTAAACTTCTGTATATTAAAAATGTTGTACTAAAAAATAATGACAATTTAAAATAATACTATGCTATTGTTCTCTATAGGTACCTATAGTATACGATTTAAAAATATATAAGTATAATATTATATAACACATAAAATATAAAATTATATAATATTATAATAGTTGTAATTAAAACTGTATTTAAAAATCTGAAAATTATTGTCTCATATAATAATTTTTTTATAACGTTTAAATTTTGAATAGTAAATTTTATTCATGAATATATTGATATAATAAATACATTTTGTTTAGTTCTAGAACCATAGAAAACCTACAGCCGGATCTTTTGCACTCTAGCCCGATACTGTAATACAGTGAAATAATAATAAACCGCAGTATTTTGTGTGGTGATAAACATTATGTTCTGCCCAGAATGCCCACATTTATAAATACATTATTCAGTGGTTGAAGAGTTCATATGAAAATGGAATAATATATTTATTTTTATTTTTTTTTTTCGTTAGAAAGAGGATAATTTTCTATAGACTTTTGGACTTTTGGACTTTGATTTTTACAAACATAATAAAAATAACAAAAGCTTGTGAAAATTAGTAATATGGCTTAGAAATAGAATTTTGGAAATCCAAGTTCAATGCTGGTCATTCCTCAAGGATCAAGGTGCAGACACAGGTTGATAATTATAACTATTATGACGCTTATGATGAGTGTCTTACTGTAAATGGATATATCCACATTTGGGTGATACTGGCTTACCGGCTTTACTGCAGCAATTTCGATGAAGAAAAGGGTAATATTTTCTAAATCGTGGTCGCATCATATAAACACTAGTAAACCACCGCTAGATGGCGTTAGATGTTTCACGAACGAGTTTGTCTCCCCAACTTGTAGTTCAGCTCACACAAACGGTACGCCGCCACCGCCGAGACAGCGATTCAGTTAAAAGTCGCGTAGACCCTTCACGTAGCGACAAGCGGCGTTCAGTTCAGTGTACCGTTCGGCTCCATCCGCGAAAGCTGCGGGGCGACCGGGACACGTTTCGCTGTGCGCTGCCCTCGATACACGCGACTATACGATAATAAAACGAAAATTTAACTTACAATCACTATTATTTTTTGTACTCGATCGTCATTATTTTAATTATATTATCTTTATAGTGTGCCAGCACATTTTAAAATATAGTTTGTCATACACGTTGGCCCGTTCGTTTTTCAGTGTCGAGTACTCAGGTCGTATATAAAAAATATAAAATTTCGCGTAAAAATAAGTTTCTGAAAATTTACGTCCGTTCCGGGGGGATAATATCGTACAAGTAGTGACGCGCTGCACCGCGCGCCGTCTCCGCGACCAATCGGCAGCGTGCGCGACGGCGGCGGTGCAGCCGGTGTTCGCAGACCACACGTTGTGACTTCGCGGCGTCCACCTGTTGCCGCCTCTGCATCGGCAGCTAGCAGTATCGACAGAAACCGCGACATAGACAGAAGTAGGAGCGGAGATCAAATCGCACACGCAACCATGTCATCGCACAGCAGTTCCATGCGGACGTTTCGGAGTTCCGATTCAGCCAGCGAGATTGGATCGTCCGAGACGTCGTTTTCCGAAAGGTCTCAGCCGTACTTTGCGTTGTGCTCGCCCAGGTCGAAGTCGTCCGTTAACGTGTCCAACAGCGGTGGCGTCGCTGCCGCTGCGGGTCCTGGTAGTACGGTCGGTGGGTCTAGTTCCATGTCATCGGGCATCAACAACCATAACAATAACAACAACGGCCACAGCAATATCAATAACTTCAAGCAGCCGGCTGCAGCACAGCAACCGCCAGCGGTCGCGTACCACCATCAGCCATGCCGGCGGTCGTCCAGCGCCAAGGCGGCCAACAAGCCGCGGCCCGTCGTCCGCCGGGACCTGGGACACGTCAACTCGTTTCCGGACGCGCATCACAACATGCATCATAAGACGCCACCGGGCGGCGGTTCGTCGTCCACGTCGTATTACACGCCACCAAGGAGCCCGTCGCTGAGCGTGACCACGCCGACCGACGGGCCACCGCGCCGTAGCCCCACAACCCCGTCGTCTAGTGCAGTGTTTAAATTCCCGTCTACCGCGGGTTCCGCGATCACCGCCTCTTCGTCGTCTGGAGGCTCGGCCATTGTCCACCATTACGGCCGCAGCGGAAGCACCAATCCAAACACACCGAGGACGCTACCCAGGAGTCCGTCCACCGGTAGCGCCGCCACTTCCACGTCGTACAACACGAACAGTGATAGCGCGTGCAACACCCACAGGTTGGTCCACATTATTCCTTTCCGTTGTCGCACGTGCTGTTTCGCATTAAGTAATATTATATTATAAGTACCTATACCTATTATACTTATTGAGCACGGATTTTTAAATTATATATTATTATCATGCAGCTTTGCAATCTTCTTTCCCCAAGTTTTTTTCGGATTTTTACCATCGATCTTTACAAATTATACCACTAGAGGATTTACAAATTTAAATTTGTATTTTGTATTGCATGTATCGAACAAAAAAAAATTATATTTGTTATAAATAACATGGACATTTTTTGTCAAACACAGCCGTGGCCCGTGGAAAATAATAAATTAATAGATATCCATAGCTCTTATTTATGAGTTCTGTACCCAATCTTTATTAACATTTAAATTTAAAACAGTACCTGTTTTTAATGTTTATTTTCATTTATAAATATCCAGTGGCGGAACTTGATAATAAGAGGCCCATGTGAACAATTCTAGACCGGGCCCCTTACCTGCTAGCAAAAGTATTGTTTCCTCACATGACCATAGTTAATAATATTATTATGTACATATTTTGTAAATTAGTATTCATAGTTTGCATACAATTCTTACTCCCCGATTTATCGTAATATGTATAGAATTATAGGTATAATATACGAATGTCAATATTTGGGTTAAAATCGCTTATGATGATTGATATTTTTTTAATAGGTATTATTATTATTATTATAATATATTATACATATTTTCTAGTCTGAGATCGATTTGTGAATGACTGAACCTTTTTTAAATAGGTATCTATATAATATTTATATGATGGGTGAAAAATAAGTTTATATCATTATGTGTGCATTTTTTTCTCATGTTATCGAGCTAAAAAATATGTTTCTTCATCACAGATCATTTAAGTTTAATTTTCATACAAAGAAAATCAGTTTAGTTGGTTAAAATAATGTATTTTTTAAAATCATTCAAGATTTAGATACTTCGGTCTATTTATTGTTCAATGATGAGTGATGACTGATACACGCAAATACGTAATAGGTACATAATATATATTAATTTATTATATATTGTATAAATGAATGATATATATTTATCGAGCTATCACATCTACATTGTTCTGAGTAAAGTTGATGGTACGCTCTTTATTTTCAATTTTATGTAATTATTATGGTACGAACTAAATATTAACGAGTAAAACAAATAAGTACTTGTTGCTAATAAATAAGGATGTCTTTATAATAGGTACGACCATTTAGTATACTAATAATAGTACCCAGTAACCATGGGCGGATAAGCCATTTTTGGACTACCGGGAAATTATTAAAAGGGGCCCCCTGGCCCACTTGAAAAAAAATAAGCTCACTTCTCTCGCAAGTACATTATTAGGTGAATTATATGAGAGCTACCATATCAAAAGAAAAATTAAGAAAACAATGTACAACAAAACACATTTTTAAAATCATTTATTTATTTTAGATTCTGAGCGGAGCAAGGAAGCTAGTGGTTTTACAATGGTGTTTTTTTTTTTTTTTTTTTTTTTTTTTTATATCATGTATACAAAATTTCTACCAGAAGGAGTGCTTTGATTTCAACATATAGTACCTTATCTTTTAGCAAATTGGACCAAGATGGTACTTTAGAGAGGTCATTTTTCGATTTTCTCAATAGTTATTTAATGCCACGGGAAAAAGTACTGAAAAATTACGAAAAACCGCTTAAAATGGGATTTTAATTTCTAACAATTTGTTTATCACCGTAGCAACGAATAAAAAAAAAAGGCAGGTAAGTGGATGTCGCTCAGCTGTACAGTAGGTTACAAGTTGGTCATTGTTTAATGGATTGTATTAAACTTGAATTCAATGATATAATATCATTGTATAAGAAAAACGATTCTGAACGGAGACGGTTTGTCAGTCTGTATATTTTATATTGTCATTAATTATTTTATTTATTTAATTATTATTTTTTTTATTCGTTGCTACGGTGATAAACAAATTGTTAGAAATTAAAATCCCATTTTAAGCGGTTTTTTGTAATTTTTCAGTACTTTTTCCCGTGGCATTAAATAACTATTGAGAAAATCGAAAAATGACCTCTCTAAAGTACCATCTTGGTCCAATTTTCTAAAAGATAAGGTACTATATGTTGAAATCAAAGCACTCCTTCTGGTAGAAATTTTGTATACAGGATATAAAAAAAATAAAAAAATAAACACCATTGTAAAACCACTAGCTTCCTTGCTCCGCTCAGAATCTAAAATAGGTAGGTATTATCTATATAAATATCTCACTGTGTGAGTTCCAGACTGAAAAACCGTCTCCGTTCAGAATCGTTTTTCTTATACAATGATATTATATCATTGAATTCAAGTTTAATACAATCCATTAAACAATGACCAACTTGTAACCTACTGTACAGCTGAGCAACATCCACTTACCTGCCTTTTTTAATTTTAAATCAATAACATTTTACTAAATACTGGTCTCCTATTAATTTATTAATAATGTCTTCAGAATCAATTTTGTTGAGAATATCTTTTAGATTATTTACAGAAAATTTGTGAGTTATCACCCACCTTAACAGTCCCAACTCACAACCGTGACCACCCGGTAGGCCTATCCGCCCATGCCAATAACACTATAATAATTAATAGTTACATGCACGTAAACCGCAATTTGTAGGACAGATTAAAAAATGCTTCTTAGTTATATGTCTTAATAGGTTGATATAATATACCATAATATATAAGGTGATCCACCGAGCATGCTTATTGCTTCCCCCTTTATTTCTTTATTCAAATTTAGATTTTTTGCATTTTCAAGTAAATATTTTAAACATCATATTTTTAAATACTTTCTTAGGTTTTTATATTATTTAAGGAGTATCCTGGAGTCATACCTATACTAACTCCTTTTTACAAATTAGAAACATCATCCTTTCATCCTGTAAATTGTTAAGCAGATAATTTTTTTTAATCGTTTTTAATTTTTATGTAAGTATCTAAATCTAAATTTGAAGTAATTATTTATGTACTAAGGATAAAAGGTCAATGGCTTAAATATACATATTGGATATGGAATATGATGATATGAAAATTCTAGTAATAATTAATATGTATTTATTATCATTTTATAATTTGTAATAATTTTCTCAGGATAAAGTTCTTTTTAAATTGTTATTAATCAAAGTTTTTCTGACTTATATCAATGATCAACTATACTTAGGTACATTTTTTCAACTAGGGGGGGGGGCTAAGACCCTCTGACACAGATTTAGCCCCCCCCCAAAAATATCCCTTATTGATTTAGATATAAACCCCTATGGGTTATTTTAAATAAATAATTTTGCTAGCTCCCCCCAGAATTTTAACCCTAGGTATGTACATATACAATTTTATTATTTTTACATCAGATAGCATTGTATAGGTATGTAACTACATAGTTAAATCTTTATATTTAAAAATGTACAGTTTACAATATTATAAAAGGATTTAAAAAAAAAAAAATTTGGTTGATTTTTGCAATACCGAATAAGGTAGAATGTTTTAATTTAAAACGTCGTGATGACCAGCATGTTGGAGTCTGTGTCTATTAGTACAAGATTCAGCCTTTAGTGTTGAAGACCAGCTATTCCCAAAGTGTATTCGCCAATCTTAAGGGTTCTGCCAGATGTATGTAAATATTGAGAAAATTATTAATTATTTTACTTGGAAAAAAAACGTTTACCTACCTAAATAATAGTTACTGCAGTATAATATTGCTATAAAATATTCGTTTAACGGATATTGGGGTTCAACGAAACACGGAACTTTTTCTTAAGGGTGCCATGATCGTAAAAGTTTTAGAACCGCTGTTGTAGACAACCGCTTGTTTAGCGCAAGGTGAAAGTGAGGCGGGTTACCAGTTCAAATATTATCTATCCGAAGGTCATATTATGTTTGAATGTATACTGTTTGAATGGTCATAGTATTATGTTACACATGTTTCGTGTACGGAAGATCAAGTGTTCGAACATTTGAAAATTTAAATAATATATATTATACGGTTTTAATAAATTCAGTTATCATACAAATAGTCATCTTAGAAGACTATCTGTAACAGTATTTTAATATACGATTTGTGAGATACACTCGACATGAACAACAACCAATAGCCAATAGGGCAGTTAACTACTTTTCCCCTTTTTTCATTTTTTTTTATAGTTGCTATAAAAGTAGTTAATTTACTGAAATATCAAAATCATAATGCTTTTTTTTGTATACCTAATTAGATTAATTTAATAAGATTTCCCTACAAAATAAATAATTAAATTATAAAATGTTATAACTTCAAAAGTTTAAAACTATGTATAATATTTTAAAATATTTGATATCTATAGGTTAGAATTATTGATTAACTTAATAGCGGCACATCATATTTAAATGACTACAGATAACTAGCCTGGTTAATTATCAGTTTTTGCTTGGTTTATACGCCCTGGAAGCTTTGGTCAAAATTGTTTCTTTAGTATAAAGTCAATAAAAAATACAGTAATACTTGAAAGCTATAAGTTTTTAAAATGTAATACATAGCTTTCATAAAATACTTAATTAGGTATAACTAACACAATTAAAATATTAAAATATAATATTCCTTTCTATAAAAGTATAAAATATTTATTATTTATTACTACCTATATTATAATATTGTATATATTATATACATAATAGTTTCAATAGCCGTAATTCATAATAATATGTCATGGTATTTAATATGTAATATGTATTATGTTCTTACAGAAATAAATAAAGTTGAAAACATTTATAAAACTTAGTACCTACATTTAAATTATCCATAACTAGAAAATCTAGAAAATGTATTAGCTATACTAGCTGTTAAATGTTACTCGAATGCTACAAGATACTTTAAAAATAAATAATGATGAAGTATTATTACCTATTTACCTATATACCTAATGTGTTATAAAATAAAATTTTTATCACATACCTACTTAACAGAAACAGATATTTTACTGGACTTAAGTCTTGGATTAGCAAGTATAAACAATAAACATATAGGTGGCCAGGTAGGTCGTAGTACGAAAGTCTTGAATATCATCATATTACAGTTTGTTGGTGTTCTACTGTCTTCGTTCAATATTTATGTAAATTAGAATAATCTGTTAAGCTGTATATAATATAATATTATTATGTATGCAATAGTACCTATACTAAATTTAAATATGGTGTAGATATTATTATGTATACTGTGTAGGTGACAAGTATAATGATTTAGTGTAAATTGGAAACTTCACGGTAGTACTATTAAATAATTGTTCCCACTTAAAAATAATTTTTGATCGTTTATATTTTATAGCACTCTCGAGGATGACAAAAAGTTGTTAAGGATGCAATTAAAATATACAAGTATAGTTTTTCATCTGTAGACGTAGAAAATTATGCTTTTAACTTATTTGTATCGCAATCGCTACAGCTAGTACATAATCGGTAAATTTAACTAATAAAAATAATAAAGATAATGGAATCAGTATTTTATTGCTGCCCAAGCTTTTTTCAAATTAAAATAAAAAGTAGAATGGTACTTTTGATATTTTTTATTAGGTTTATTCTAGATCATGGAATTTAAGTTTTAATTAAGTTGTAAAAATGATGTTATTTATTCAATGGTGTAAACTTTTAAAAAATAGCTATAAATACACAGCAAATACAGGATGATTCACTAAGCATGCTCACATCCATTTTTCTTTTAATAATTAATTTATTTAAATTTGAACCATTGGAGTTTTTAATGCGTAAGAACTTCATTATTTTGATTTATATTTTATATACGTTGGTATTTTAGATACACCAATTTTATTGGCGATACCAAGTTTTTTTTTCGAATGAGAATCAGTTTTTTTTAACTGTTAATTGAAAAGCAGATGGTTTTTTTTTTAAAACTACAAGTTTATCCTAATTAAAATGTATATAAGTATTAAGTACTAAGAATAATAGTTCTTAAAATTTTTTTTACAAAATATCAAATAGGTAGATGTTATTTTGAATCTATTATTTATTTGACACAGGCAATTTTTACAAATTATACATTTTGATGGATAATTATTACTTAGGTATACCTACTATAATGTTCGAATCATCATAGCCCTCATTTCTTCCAAACCTAATATCAGGGACCTATTATTCTAAGTATACAAAGTTAAATAAATCAAAAACTATCTACAGGTTTTAATTTTGGTTTGAAATTTAAATACATCAAACTATCATAAAACAAAGTCATTTTTTAAATAATTTGCAGTCAAAAAATGCATATAATCGCATATAATATTAACAACGCCGATAGAAGTCCGTAGAAGTTCTGACTGTCATTCATAATCAACTTATATCCAAAACTAGGTGTAGTTAAGAGTTAAGGACTAGAAATTTGTACTAACTTGTATGGGCGCACTAAAAAATTATTTTTCAAAATTCAGATTTTTAAATATGTGATTCACGCCTTAAATAGGGATTTGTAGGCTCACGAAAAATTAATAATTTATTTGTTTGTATAGAGCTGGTGATACCGGACACAGAAAACAAAATAGTTATTATAATATTGGATATAATTTTAGACCTGTATTTTATATTTGGTTAAAACTACCCTAATGGCCTAATGATATTGTGTTAAAAATATGTGTAGTTAACATTTAATGGAGTTTAAGACAGGGTTAATTCACTGGCATTATTAAATTTGTCACGGGCAAAGTCATTCAGGACCACATCAGTGATCGGCTAGTATATAATATATAATATTTTTACTTTTTAAACCAAATTAGATAAATCAATATTTATTAATTTTAATTATGATTTGGCATTTCTAAAATGGAAACCCTTTAACCATGAAATATTTGAAAACAATATGAAGCGAATAATAGGTAATAATTAATAATTATACACTTGCAAGTAGTTCATAAGTTGTATTTCATTACTTGGATATATTCCAAGTTCCAATATTCGTTTTAATTGACTTCTTCGTTTTTAAACACAAACAAATATACAAAAATAACAATAATGTAATATATTATGCTACATCATGCAGTTTAATTTAGAAAAATTTTATTAATAAACGCTGTAAAAGTATCAACGATGTTTTAAATGATTATTTAATACTTACCTACTTCTAATTTATTTTAGGTCTGCGTCTGATTTGACTGAGTGCACGGGGGAGGATCTATCCACTATGCCAGCGTCGGTTTCTAGACCTTCGTCACCTAGAGGCCGAGGTCTAGCTTATCTAGCGTCACGTCGAAGTAGTCGTGATTCTCAATTTTCCAACGAAGAATTAGCACCACTTAACTTTAATGCCACAGCTCGTGGGAGGCAAAGAAGAACCTCCAATTTCTTGGAACTCCCAGGTAATTAATTTATTATTATTTATTACAAAATACTGAAATACGAAAGTTATAAATATCAATAAAAAGCCGGACAGGAGATAATATTATATATAATAGGTATATTATTATATGAGTATCTGACAATCGTCTATGGATTCGCTCACCTTGGTGCAGGATATATTGTCTGGTGAAAAAAAACTTAATTTCTTATTATGTATATAGGAAAAATTATTTAAACCTAATGATAGTTGCCTCAAGAGTTTGAAGTGTAACTAAATATTATCGTTTGCAATTTGTCTTACGGTTAATACTTCATGTTAAACACGCAAATTGACATTTTGCATGCTAATGTGCGTATTTTAAAGTGTATCATTAAATTAGGTACACGATATTAACCAAAGGCAAAGCCAAAATGGTCAAAACCATAGCGTGAAGTCACGATGTTTTGAGATATTTGGTCAGCTTCTGAATAACGTTAGTAGATATTTCTTTTTCAAATAATTTAACTCTGAGGAAAAAGTTTGTTCTTTCAAACTATGTAACTAAATATTCTGCATCATATAATATACATATTGTGCTTTTCAGTTGATTTCTTTCTACTTTCTATTTATTGTTTTTTATCGTTACAAGTGACAAGCTGCAAACATTACTATTCTTAGTATATGTATATTATTAATTCACCGAATACTGCATTGACTTCAGGAATACTGTTTAATCTTCATTTGAGATTATGAGTGGAGTGATGAATGTATTGATTTTACAATGATGAGTGTTATTTTCTGTTTATCATTGTCTTTTGGAGTAGTAGAAATGCTTTGATTTTTAACTTTGAGGATGGTTTCTGGTAGCAAATTGGATCTAGTTTATGCTAGTAAAAAAAAGTCCAAGTACCTACTGTTCAAAATAACTGAGAAAAAGAAAAAAAAGAGGAAAAAGTAATTAACCGCTTCTGCAGTACAGTGAGGTGTCGAGTGTACCTACCTCGTCATTGATAAGTCACTAAGTTGCCTACTGTAATGTACCTACATCCTACGTATTAAATTTTAATTCAACTATAATTCATTCCATATGAAAAATGATTCTGATCGAGACGGTTGGTCAGCCTAATGTACTAAGTAGGACAGTAGATATATATTGTTATTAATTATTTATTAATTTTTTTTTTTGGCCGAGTATAGGCCGTTTTGGCCCTCCACTACAATCTCTCCATGCTTCTCTATCATTAGCTAGCTCTTCGCCGTTCATTACTCCTAGCATTTATAGGTCACTCTTAACTCTGTCTACCCATCTTTGTCTTGGCCTTCCTAATGGCCTCTTTCCATTGGGGATCCATTTTGTTGCCTCCCGAGTTATCTGGTCTTGTGCTCTCCATATGTGTCATGCCCAGCTAATACGCTTGCTTTTCAGCGTTGCTACTATGTCTGCCTCACTGAATAATTCCTTAAGTTCTAGATTGGTCCATCGTTTCCACAGGTCGGTTGAGCAATCTTTTTTGGGCCAAATATCTTTCTTAGCGCCTTCCACTCGAAAATAGCTACTTTTTGCTCATCTGCTTTTGTAGTAGCCCATGTTTCACTCGCTTATAAAACAATTGAACCTATGATTACCTTGTACAGTACAATTTTTGTTTTAAAAGAGACAAACTTAGAATTTAAAACGGGTTTTAGGGTGAAAGGATATCTGTTAGCTAAATTAATTCTTTGTTGGATTTCTCTATGATATTATCTCCATCTGCACTTAATTTCACTCCGAGATATTTGAACGCATTCACTCTTTCGAAAAGTATTCCGTTTACCACTAGGCTTTGTTGGTTATAGTTTCTGAGCGTTAATATCATATATTTTGTCTTTCCTTCATTTACCATTGATTTGTCCCATTGCTTCTCTCTATGTTATTATTATTACTTATTATAGACATTTATTTTGCTATTAGTTATGCCGTTGGTTGAACTGATTTTGACGAAAACTTAGAATTTACTGATTCAATGTTTTAGATAATAATAGTATTGTTGTTTTTAAATTTTGAGTCATTACAGAATTACCGTAAAACGGTGTGATATATAGGTGGTATAAATAGACAATAGCTTAAAATTAGTCGGAATATTTTAAAAATGTCATTGTGTATGTTAAAATATAATAATATACCTAAAGTCCTAAACGTTTCAAGTCCAAACGAATAATATTTTTGAATTAAAACAACATAACTAAAACCGTTATTCTTAGGCTAAATATCCAATTTCGTCAAAATTTGAAGTTATATAGATAGGTAGGTATCTATATATTAAATAATTGTATAATATTGGTTAAAACTAACTGGTCGTTAATAGCTATTAAGATTGTCTGCTGTGAAAAATTAAGTTGAGATTCATCAAAGTATCATTAACGATTATTAATTTAATACCTAATTTATTTCTGATAAACAAAAATTAAATAATATTATTTAACTGAAAAAAACCTGAATCAGTCTAGAAATTCATAAATAATTAAACTTTTAACTTCTAATATTTGATAAATTTGTTAAATGTATTGTATAAATTATCAATTAATCGTCACCTTTTTTAAAAAATATTTGTTGAAAAATGATGTATCCTTTTTAAATATTTTCAGTTTGGGTAACTCTCAATTGTTTTACAACCTACTTCAAATTATTCATTATTCATTAACAAAAGCTTCAAAATATTTTCATTGGTTATATCAACATAATAATTTGTAGGATGTTATTTAAATTATTATATTTAACAAGTTAATAACCTTTTAAACCTTTTAAACATTTTAATTAAATTACTTGTAGAATACTTGAATGTATTTTATGTATAACATTATATTTAGTATTTTAATATACCTATCTATTGTATATTAAATATGTAACATATTGCGGAGATAAAAATTTTAGTTTTATTTTAATATTTAAGAGTACCTATGTAAAATGTTACTCCTATAATAGGTAGGTACCTACCTACATAAATATTTAATTGAAATAGTTTCTACTTTATATTCTTTGTATAGAATATTCCATCTTGTACCAAATATAGGATTTAATACAATATTAAAAATCAGTTCTCATAGGTATATTATAGGTTATATAGGCATATACCTATTATAATACATAGTATTATACTGTCCCATGCAAATAAAATATATAGTAATTTATTTTGTAAACTATTCTAATTTGGTTAGGATTATATGGGAATATAGTTCAGGTATATTGTTGTAATGCGGTATTGAATGTATGCGTTGCCTGATTATAATATGCAAGTAGTGGTATGTAATTAACTAATAAACGAAGATGAACAAATCGTGTGGATGGAAATGTAATTTTGATAGAGTGTCAAAGAATTATTGATACCTAGTCAACTAGAATAAAAAATAACATTTTAGAAGTTGTATATAACTATATAAGTATTTGAAAATAATGTTATGGCAGTCGACCGAGCATGGGCGGTGGAGGCCTGTCCTAAAGGATGCCAACGGCAGAGTTGCCAAAAAATAGGTAACATATTGTTTGAAATATTTATTAATTATTGGGAGATGCAGCTGTATTTACCATATGTATTCTACAGACAGAAAATGGTGAGAAAAATTTAAAAAAATGAAGATTTTGTATACAATTATATTTTAAAATAATGTGCTAATTTGAATTCTTGAATAAAAGTTAATACATTCCTGAAATGGTTATCTTAACACGTTTAAGAATAAGGTAAATACACACGATATCTTATGAGCAAAGAAGATCAAACTAAATGCTGAACCTGCGGAGTCTAATTAACAGTCAAATAACTTCTCGTCGAATGCAGAATGCATTCCTGCTAAAGTCAAATCCAATATTCCTAAGTTCATCCACCAATTCCTAGGATAGTAAGACGAACGAGACAGCCAACAAACAACTACTGAAATGTATAAAATAATTAAAAAAGATAATTTACAACTAAAAATGTAATCTGTAAAAATCATTAATATCATACTATTATAATTACTAGGAAAAAATTATATATTATCAGCCAATGAGCAAATTACCAATGCTTTTATTAATAAAAAAATCTTATATTTGGACTATGGTCGAAAATCAAAATTACTTTCAAAATATAGGTACTATAATACATATTATACCTAAATCATATACTCTATTTTTCTTCCAATTAATATAATATTATATTATACATTTGAACAAAAATATGTTTTTTTAAATATTATACATAGTTACTATAATTAGATAGTAATTTATGATTTATCTTTATTATCGTTGGTAAATTTATAATAATTGTTTTTACTTCCTAATATAAAAATCAAAAAATTATGAAGTATGCATTTAGAAGTTATAACAAAACATATTTTAATATAATTATAATTTAGGTGGGTAGATTGATTGATATTATTATGTATTGTTGTCGTTGTGTGAAAATGACATAGTTTTGCATTTTTGATATCATAAACGTGATTACACTTATTTTTCATTTATAACAAATATGTTTGTGTTTGACATGCAATTAAAAGAAAAAAAGTAAATGGTGCTAAGTTTATTATTCTTGACTGAAAGTTATAAATTTTTTTACTAGATTTATTTGAATAAGTTGATGAGTGAAACAGAGTATAATTTCATGACACATCTGACATCTGATGCAGGTTGTCATTGTTATGAGATAGTAAAATCAGTAAAGTTTATTATGCTTAGTTTAAAGTTTTAGTGAAAATTGCTTTGCTTTTGGATTAAAATATAATATGCAAAAGTGAATAAAAATAACAAATTTTGTAACTTTGTTGACAGTTGATGTAGGTTACTGTTATTTGATCCAGTGGTAAAGTTTTAAACGAAATTGTTCCCGAACTAAAAAACATATTATGATAACATGGTCAAGACATTAATACTCTAAGGATGGAGGAATATAACAATTATTTAACTATATTTTATGAAATTATAATATTTTGTCAACAAAAAGTTACAAATGTACTGTATTCATGTAAATAAATATTTGAAATTTGAATGTAATATATTATCATATTATTATCCACGAATTTTTGATAAATAATAATTGAATAAATGATAAACTGATAACTAGAGGTAAATCAAGTCTAAATAGACTTCCATAATATTAATGCTTCGTATAGGAATATAGTATACTATATTATTATGGATGACTATGGTTTTAGGGATAGTATAATTATTATTATGTATGACAGACTTGCCTAAGGTGGATATTGATCGTATGATTGCTGCTGGACTGATAAGAGCTAATTTATCAATCGTTAGTCGTTATTACCATCGGTCAAGACTAGAAAATCATGTTTCAATAACGTAAGAATAAAAAATGAGTTTTGGTAATTTTAATATTGTTTAAAGTTGATCTATCTATAAAACACATCTATAATCGGTAGACGGTAGGTATAAGTTTAAAATAAAATATATAAGTGAATTTCAATGGGAGACATGGTTAGTTCCATATTGAAGGGGCCATCAGTTGATGGTAAGATTTTATATTTGTATTCAACAAATTTGGCACTATTAATTGCATATTAGACCCTTTGGAGAGATTTAAATAGTTTTTATTTCAGAACTTATAAATATTTATTTGTATATAATTTATATAATTCATTGACCATTAGACATAAATCAACTTATATAGGTATTATTATATTATTATAACAGGTAAATATAAATAATTTACTGAGTGTATGAACACTCAAATTAATGAACACTGTACACCTACATTACTTATGTTAGAGAAAATGATAAAACGTTTTATATTATATTTCAATTGTATAATCTATATTCTATAGTGTAAATTTTTAAAAATTGTATATAATTTAATGACAAAAAAAAATAAACTAACTATAGTTTTTAAGATTTCTTATATGAGTATCACTAAAGCGTACATTTTTTAATTATGATTATTTAAGTATATTACGTCTAAGCATTTTTTTCTCAAAATTCCTATTTTAATTTTATTTAGGGCCAACGATTTTGATTAATGATAATTAAAGAAAACCTCAATAATTTGGTTCAAAATTTGAATTCATGCTTTCCGGAAGATGCTCAAGAATCGATTCAAAAGAACTATGAGTGAACTATCCACTATGAATCACAATCCATGGATCCATTTTCTGTGACATAAATACCAGCAGCCCTCAGTGTTGTAGAATATGAGGTTCTTATTGATATATGGTTTCAGACATCCACTATCAGATAGGATTTAAAAGCAAACCAATTTACAAATGTTGGGCTCAGTTAGGAGAAGATCTTTGGATATTAAGTTCCAATGCTAAATTATTGCTTTGTTGCCGAGTGGAGCGAACTATTATTGTGGGAGTTAAAAATGGTTGGTTCATGAACAAATTTACAAATTCCTCATGCGCTGTGTACCTAAAAAGAGTCCTATCAAAATATTTTTATGGAACATTATATGTAGGTATTTACAGTTAATTCTGCATATCAACTTAAGAAAAATAGATTTTTGTTGAATATTTCAGTCAAAAATGATTAGACTAAATATAACAAATATTAAGTTTTTACACAATATTTAATAAGTAATAAATTGTATGTATGCAAAAAAAAATAAAATAGAAGTAATAAAAACAAAAATGAAAAAAAATGGTTACAAAAGATAATGTAAAAATCTTTGAAAATATTCGAGACTTATCGAATGTAAAGGGCTCAATTTTTTTGTAAAAACAACAAAGTAAATAATGTTTTATAACTGAACGAGAAACACTTAATTTATTTATGTTCTAAGTTAATTTGGTAATATTATTGAATTTTAATTAAATTTAAGAAGTCCTCCAGTTAAATACAATTTAGTATTTACCAAACCTAAAATTCGTACAAAAAAAAAACATGGAAAATGAACAATGCAACTTCCAATTTAATTTTAAAAATTAAATCAAATTATAGAAATTCAAAAAATGATATAAAAGTATATAAATATAGCTCCATTAAATAAATACTATGTGTGAGTGTGAGTAGGTACATATTTAGTCGTTCGTTTAAAATTAGATTTGTGAAAAAAGTAATGCGTTAATCGATTACACATTTATATGTATTAATGCGTTAAGGTTTTTTTAACCTTCATAAAATATATAAATTCTGTTAAACATATTTTTAATTCAATTTAAATATTTGACTTAAGCGGTGCAATTATTTAATTGTTCGGTAAATACAAATATAATTTAAATGGGATGGAGTGAATGAGTGATGGACTATGGGCAATGTGCATTGAACAACATTAACGCCTCATAAATAATTATAGTTTTTTTTTAAAATAGATTAAAATAAATATTTATTCTTAAAAGATATTATAACAGAAATATATATCTTATATTTTATTCCAAAAAAAATGTTAGCTAAAAAATTGCCACTAGAATGAACGAACTGCATCTAATTATTAACTTAAGAGGACGTTACATTGTCTTTGTCTATCGTCTTACAAGTGCGTACCTTACACCCAGGAGAACGCATTTAGCTTCGCTAGTTTAAAAATTAGAGTGAATTGACCTATTTTTAAACTTGATGGTAAGTACATTATATGTGTTTGTATGTGGGTTTTTGACGATGGTTAAATTTTTAGTAATTTATGAGTACATAATATAGCGTAAATTAAAAATGCTCCATTAGTCACTTAAAAACTGAATTATCTTAAAAAATCCCATACATAAACACAGATAATGTTCTTATCATCAAGTTTCGTAATAGGTCGACTCACACAAATTTTTAACCTAACTGAGTTAAACGTGATCTGCTGAGCGTAAATTTGCTATGTTATGCACTTGTAAGACAACAAATATATCTGTGTAGCGTCCTCTTAAACTCGTATAGTTTCGAACGTAAACATATCATGTAATGTTCATTATTGCTTCCTGAATCATATAATATTATTATACAGCTGCAGTGTTTATTCATCGATTGTAGACTAAATAATATCGATATATTTATCACAAGGTCTGTAGAATAATAAAAACAACAACATTAACAACAATGGCATAGTGTTCAAATTTAAAATTCGTATTGCCGATTTCATCAATTAGCCATAAAATGGCAATAATATATGTAGTCAATAAAATCATTTGAGTAAAGAAGTTTACGAAAAGCAATATATTATGTGCTTTATTGCGTGGGATGTATTGTACACGGCACTATAACCAATATCAATAGGTACTACAATATTAAACTGTGGGTATGATAGTTATATTGAATTCGGAAACGCGGGTGAAACGTCATGTCTCCAAACGAATTATTTTATATCGGTTGTCCATGCAAATCCGTTTGTAGCAGCAATGACGTAATATGATAAAAATAATTCATACAATGCGTCGGTTTATAATTTTTGTGGGCGTTTAAATAATAATAATAATAATCGGTATTCGATTATTTTACATTATACCATTAAGTACTCACTACTCACATATTATTGTAATTTGAAGTCTAGCAAGTACAATAGCAGATGAAAATCCATTTCATAACATATTTAATTTAATTTTGGATTTTCACATCCTTTTTTTTTAAAATAATTATTTTATAATCTTATCCTAGATTGCTTTTTAATCAATTAATGTGTTTTTAGAAAATATAACTGAGTAATAAAATTGACGTTATACGTTATTTAAAGAGTTATTTGGTGGATAGAAAAAAATTCTGTCTATATTATTCCGATTATTTTCTGTGGTACAATAATAATATATGTCTCGAGCTCAGACTAAAATAATATAAACTATAAATTAATATAAATATTGTTGTGACGGGGTGTAGGGTATGCAATTTTGATACGTCCTCGTCGTGGGTAACTATAATATTATATATGCGTATCCGGTGTTTTTGAGATAGTGCACAGCTGTCGCAGCACCAGGCTGTATTGCTGTAGCGTATTAAGTATTTGATGGGTTTGGGGGGGGGGGGGTTCAGGCATTTGTCACCACCCTACCACCAATACACACAAATAACTTATTTTTTTTATAGTATTATACGGCACGTATTACAATTATTTAGCAAAAGTTAACATAGTTTTACATAAATAATAAATAATAATACATAAAATACGAGTAGATTACCATAATATAAAATAACGGATTAATAAATTTATATTTCAGGACTTACATAATTATATAATATAAGTTATAACAATATACATAATGATCTATATTTTACGTATCGGATACTTATTGAATTTCATATTGTTTTTGTTATTAGATATTTTTTATTTAAGAAAAATTAGAGGTGACTTCATGGATACAAAAGTATAAAATCAACTTAAATAATAATATAGTTTCAAAAAATTCACAGACCAAGTTCAGTGAACACCCTGTACATTTTTTTTTTATATAAACGACAATGTTTAAACTACCTTCGTCGAACACTTTACCCAACCTCACACACACACACACACACACACACACACACACACACACACGCACACAGTATTATGATATTTATTATTATACATATATATTATGCACATTGCACATGTATGTATATTATATTATGTATATATTGCGGGATGATCGAGTCTGGTTTTATGGCTCCCGTTGAACAGCAAGAGAAAGCACGAGAAGCACTCTGATGGGAAAAAAATCGACTGTGGTCGAGGGGGACGCCGGCGCCCGTCGTGCCGTCTCTCGTCTTCGGGTTGAAAAAAGGGCTCACGATGTATATATTACAAGTACACTATGTACACGCTCACGATAACGACATCCACTAACAGCTGGACTTTTTGCGCAGTGTGTATTATAAAGTGATACGCAGTTTATTCAGTTTATTGTACTCAAATAATATGTAGTTGCAGGCGGCAAATGGGAATTATTTTCAGTCGTTATTAACAGTTTACTTGGAAAATAAATTAATCGCACCGCCAACGGATTGAAATGCAAAATAATGCTATGTTCGTGTATACGTGTCGAGTACTCACGTGTGTCCTTATAACATATAGTTATTATAAATAATAATTTATATCAAACCGATGATTTGTTTTTTGTGAAAGAAGGGTTTCAAAAGTAGTTGTTTGAAGTATTATCCTATTATTTATACAAATTGAAAATAGTATCTTTGGAATTTCTCAGTTACTTGCGAGAATTTTATGAACAACAAACGAAAAATACAATAAACTTAACGGAAAAGCCACTTAAAAAAATAAATTAATGTGTGTTATATTACAGTAATTCAGAGAATATAAATTTGAACTGCTTACTAACTTTTGGAAAAAGGGTCGTTCGTTTTGTATTGATTTAAAAATTGTCCATCATTTTTTTTTTTTTTTTCATAAGTAGGTATATTAAAGTGGGTTTGTTTCATTTTACATTCAAATTACAATTAAATTAACGTTTAATGTATATAGGTGTCGTTTATTCAGATATTATTGCTAATATTATATTGGTTAATATATATTTCAGTCATCATCCTATATCAATACCTACCTATAGTATAAAATTCACCATATCGATGTATGTGAAGTGTGTAATTTATATTTAAAAACTAAAAAAAAATAATAAACTACAGTTTTTCTATGTCAAATTAATGTTTAGTCATTTAAAGTTAGGTTAGGTTATACGAGTATAATTGAAACAATATATTGTAGATATTGAAATAAACAATATACTTACATAATACATAGACTGTGCCGCATATTGATGCATCTAATTAAATTGCAATAAGGCAAACTCCGATGTTGCTTGGACTCTAAGATACTTTTTAAGTTTCTTCAATTTTTAATTCTTTTGAAAAGGATCTCTAGGTAATGTTATTTTTATTAAAAGAAATATTTTTTTTATGTGAATTTCTATTGAATTTTTTTTGTTTAACACTATTTTAATGATTAATTAATTTTCTTGAAACTCAGTTACAAGTACCTATCTACAATACAATTTTATTTTAATTAATTAATCGTATAATATTATAATAACATTAATGGTTTGTTTTTTTATAAATAAACTAGCTATTAAAACACCCATTGTCTATATACGGTGTTTTTATTTAAACCATATACAATCTGTCCCAAGTGAAAAAGTGACAGGTCGGCTTCATATGATAGTATAACATAAAGTTATGAAAAAAAAACCTTTTAAAGGAGAGCTTAACTATTTATTTTCTTAGTAATGGGCCGAATGGGCAATTCAACTTTTTTTTAATCAAAAATGTATCTTCAACACTTTTTAACTTTTTACCATAACTTTTTTTTTAAAGCTATTTTACTGTGCTATCAGCTACATATACAATTAAACCAGACATGAACAAATCATTTTTAAAAAAGTTAAAAATGTAGACAAAAATTAGTATTTTTGAAAGGAAATCGCAGTAATTCTATTTAACGCCGTATTTACTGCAAATTTTGTTTTTATTTTAATACTCGCTGACCATCCTGTTCACTTTGTTGTCCGTTAAAAATGCCAAATCTATAAGTATATGATTCAAACTTTGTTCAATTCATTATAATATTGGGTGAAATGATGTTAAAAACTTAAACATTTTCTACGATCATTTTGAATCTCAAAATAACTGTGCAAATACCACTATGAAATGTGCATTTTGAAAAATGTTTTCTTAGTGCAAACTTACATGGTGGTACGAAGGTTCCATGAAAACTCAAGCTATCATTATTAAGGATTTACGTTGATCAGTCAATGAGTTAGTCATAATATAATATTATATAGGACATAGGTATTTATATTAGAACCATCCCGCCTATAGCTTTGCCCGTGAGACACGCCTGTTATTATGCGAGCAGTACATTTTCAGACCCAGCGACGTGCGTATGTAATTACGAATGTTTTTGTTAACACGTTGAGTTCCACAGTGTTTATGATGTTTAGGTTTCTGGGATAACGGTCGAAAAATTAATGTTAGGAATAACCACAATTTTTACTAGTTTACATGGTTTTGACCAAATATAAGATAAATTTCAATCATAATCAATCATAATAACTATTTTATTTTTTGTAACTAACAGCATACATATTATGTAGGTATATAAAATTCTACAGAATAATACATAGAATACCTTAAACATTTTGTTTTCGTAAATGTTATCTCTTTGTGAGTACTTGCCTCTTCTAAGCTCGTTGTCCAGTAATTATTATTATCCATTGACAATCACGAAAGTTGTGTCACAACTCACAATTACCAGTAGTATTACTCAAAAATTATGGAAATATGAATAAAAACTGTAGTAAATACGGCGTTGTTTGTAGTTATATCCGATTTCCTTTCAAAAATGCTTATTTTTGTCAACTAATTTTAATTTAGTAAAAATAATTTGTACATTTTTGGTTTGATTGTGTATGTTAGTTGATAACACAACAAAATAAAAATAACTACGATAAAAAGTAGAAAAGTTTTGAAGAAACATCAGCAAATATACAGTGTGTTCGGTTTTGTTTAAAAAAAAGTTGAATAATTAAAATTTAAAGGGGTATTTTTCATAACTTACGGTATACTATCATATTATGGCCCTGACCGGTTCCTTCATAACGGAACACATTGTATAATACATTAATACAGGTCATTGCACGATGGTAAATTGATGATTTTGTTTATAATGATGATTTTTCGTTACTGTGTAATTTATTGATCATAAAATAGTGTTGCATTGCGTTTCTTGTATTATACTTACGCAGTATAAAACTATATGTCAATTTTCTACTTAAGCACATCTGCAATATTCATTAAGTAAATGAATGCGTTGCCATATCACACATACACAATATTATACTTCCACTTAATATACGCAGGGTGTTACAGGAAGACCTGAAAGATGAATTAATAGTTTATGTTCTAATCAATATTTTTTTATATATAATTTATAGTCACTTGCGCTACACGTTAAATATAAAAAAAATATTTTTATTTTTTAATACTGAAAATTTAAATTTAAAATTTTTATTCAGATATTTTCGGAAAAATTTAAATTAGTCAATTTCCGATCTGATTATAAGAACAATTTTCAAGGTAAAAACATTTATCTAAGTCAGGTAGATTATTTTTTAGAATATTTTAAATTATCATAATTTTTTTGAGTAAATTAATTTAGAGCGTAATAACTTTTTTCAAAATATTATTTTTGGCATGTGAATATTTCTTAAATTATTTCTTAATCATATAATTTTCACAATTCATGTCATACGTTTAAAAGTAGCATAATTTTTTTATCAGTTCTTCCCGTTACACCCTGTATACACGAGCCTAAGTCTCATATATATGATTATATTTTATTATATACATGTGTATAGGCGGGTATACCGTATACCTATAATATAATATAATATATATATACCTTATACCTAAATGCACCACGCACTATAGCGTATAGTACAATAATAATGATAATAATAGTATAAACCACGTCGTTAAATGCCACGGCGATGTTTAATGTGTATCGATTATGCTATATACTACTACAGCGTAGGTATATATAAATAATATATTATATTATGTAAACGACGGTACGACCGTAACATTCCGTCAAATCTCCCTGGTTGAGAGGGTATACGGGTAAAATACATTAATGAATATTCATTGCGGTCGTGAAGCGTTTGTCGTCGTCCTTACTTTATACTTACCGCGACCGCTCGTCGTCGTCCGCCGACTATACACAATAGAGTACATGCAATATAAACACCGGTACCTACATAATATAATATATAATATTATATTGCGTCATATTATATACCGCGGTCGCAGTTGACGCGAAAACTCGACGGCAGCCCACGGAATTCTGAGAACGGTCTTACGAATTCGTACACTAATGCACGTGATGAGAAATGTTCAAAGACGCCGTTATTTCGTTCCAAAAGGGATAGTCGGGGAAACATTTATCTAGCCTCTCCACCGTCACGAAGTCGGGTCTCTATATCATTGCTGCAGCGAAACTACGTCACAGGAGTCTTGTCTCCACTCGTGGGCGTGGGCGTGTGTGCGATGATCTCAATAATAATAATAATTCACGTACCTTCACGGCGCTGTATATGTGTTATACTGTAGGTATATAATAATATGTAATAAATTATTGGCATGCCACTGAACTTGAAGCGCGATTTTGCGAAATTTCATATCCGGAGAGAAGAAAAGGATTCTCTATATAGCGTCTGCTACTTGCAATAACGCGTCTTCGTAACAGAAATGCTGACAACGTAGACAAACAACATTTTTATGCTTCAAAAAGGTCGACGAAAAGAAGAAAAAGAAATGACCCTTGTGTGTCAGTACTCACGCCAGAAGTGAATACGGGAATGGTAGAGGTGGAAATTGTTTAATTGATCTATACAATACAAACTTAACAATTTAACATATAATTATCTTCTTTATATAAATCTCTTGCCACGGTGTTCGATCACTCTAATCTCCGAAACCACTTAATCGAGTTTAATGAAATATTGTAAATGTCTCTTGCTTGGTCCAAATTGAGAGATAGGATAGTTGTTATCTCGATGATTCCCTAAATTTTATGTACTGTAGGTTTAAGGAATGATTTACGATGGAAATTGTTATTGCCATTGGTTACTTGAGCAGATGAGGTAAAAGCATGCATCAAATCGTCGCATTTATGGTTTCTAATATAAACAAATGATATCTTAAAACAAATATGAGATTTTAATGTATATTTGTAGCTTATATAGGCACTCAAAATCTACTTAACCGATTTTGTGAAAATGTCAAATCATTCTCGGAGTTATCAGGAACATTTAGAGAGTAGTTACTAGTTTGAACCACGTTCTATATAGTGCTACATCCAATCGACCGCAGGTGAATTGTCAATCTCGGTCAAATTAGTTCACAAAGAGAGTTACACTGACGGAAATTTGCCATTGAACTGAGGTACCTACTCTAAAACAAAGATACACCAATATAAAGTGCCATATTTTATAGTTTTAAATTTTTTCACGGCTGAAGTCGAGTGAGACGGTAATAACCGTTATTCAAGATAGTAGACCAATAATAATGTAGAAAAATAATTAGGTAACCAAGAAACATACTATAACTAGGGCTCTTTAAGAACAGGTAAAGACAGCCACCATTTTCTTTCAAATTGCAATTAATACAGAATTAATACAAATTATACAAATATTTATCAAAACAAGTACGTCTATGAAAAATCGTTAATAATCGTTCAAATATATATTTTCCTACCATTATTCATTAAGTACCTAAATTCAATTTCACAAAACAAATTTAATAAATACATGACTATCTATTATCATTTATCAAATTTGGAAAGAAAATGGCCTCTGTCTTTACCCGTGTCTATTAGAGCCTTACTGGCTTACTATAACAAAACATAAATACCATAGACTATATAGTATTTACTGTAAATGAGAGTAGAACGAGTTAAACCAGTAGCGTATCTAGGATTTTTTCAAAGGGGGAGGGGATAAACAATTTTGAATAGACAATCAGTATATACACATTTTATATTCATATTATTATATGATCATGTTGTATTGTGTACAAAATTTGGTCTCCTGGAAGGGGGAGGGGGGTGATTTGACTCCTGTAGCCGATAGCCACTGGGTTAAACGGTTAAACCTACAAAGTATTCACTTCAAAAAAAAATTGTCTTATAACCGAATGGCGCTGTGCCTGTCGCTGTGCATGATATATCGGCCTTGCGTTCGTATTCATTCTTCGTATCACCACTCCCTATCTGTGCACGAGTTTCGGCCGTCAGTCCGCCGCGTTTTTCAACGTTTATTGCTCGTTTAAGTCAGTGGAAATCCATTGGACCGGAAATAGTCTCCCACGGATCGTATCATGCCCGTGTCTTCCGACCGACTCGCGTTTGACTGAGATAATTTACGGCGGGTTTGGATGATACGCATATATATTGTGTCGTAAGCTTTTCGACCGGATTAATTGTGCCGAACTTTATAATAATATGAATGCGTCTCTGGCAATTTTCCCTATTTCCTCTCGTGATGGATATACATATAGGGTGAACCCATTGTTTTCCCGCGTTTTCCTATACACATGGCTCAAGAAAACCCGGTAACCCAACCTGCAGTCGGATAGGCGAGTATGTGATTAGATATAGGTACAAGCGTTATTTTAAAGCAAGCGAGTATGAGGCAAATGAGTCAAGGCCTACAAACTTTAGCATTATTTAAGAAAGCGTTTCATTCAAGTGGTAAGTCTATCCGCTTCTTCACCGACCACCCGCGTTCGTGTGTAAGCTTGATTCGGTTAGCTGGTGTGTTAGTGTACAGTGACGCGCAGAAATTCAAGGTAATTTGGGTTTTTGTTTATGAACGTTTATTTATTTATTTTTTGTCTCTATTAACTAAACAATAAAAGGCATAAAAATGTTGACAGCAAAAATATGATTTTAAAGTTCAAATGTTTTTATGATAAATAAGAATGAATGGTTAAATAAGAAAACCCGATGATTGAATAATGGAAATAATATTGACGACACCGGGAAGATAACGAGAATTTAGAAGAATTTGAACATCAGTAAAGGGATAACCTATAGAGAAGACAGCTGACGAGATAAGAGGTTGGCTCTTCGACAGGACGGTGATGAGTACTGTTTATTTATTATTAAAGCTAACTTTTACTTCGGGTGATCGATATATTGTCCTTAAATTTATTATATGCGTTTAATCTATTCCGTGCTCGTAATTGTGGTCGTCTAGATTATGGTAAATTAAATTGAAATCGAAACTGTCTGAACCATATTTTCTGCTCGTTATTGTGGGCGGCTGGTTAGAATATTGTAAGTCATGTGCAGGCGCGCACCCAGAATTTTTGCTTGGGGGGGGCTTAATAATTTTTCTTTTTCCCTTACACACAAGTAAATAATTAAAACTAATTTTTAAATAACCAATTTTGTAAAAAATCGAAGTCGATCGTACGTAATCGTTATTGTATCTATAAATCTAAAAATAATTTTCAACGAAATAAAAATCGACGATAGCCACCGTAGAGTAGGTATATTGATTGTCACAAACCTTATCGCGTAGTATTGAACTATTATGTATATATTATATGTGTATCTAACATAATAACAAAATTTTAAAATAAAACATTATCATTTATCATTATTATACTATATTTTCTATAATAATGTGTAATTTAATGAAAAAATATTTTTTTTTGGGGGGGGGGCTTAAGCCCCAAAGCCCCCCCCCCCCCCCTTGGGTGCGCCACTGGTCATGTGTTATCCAAACTAGTTGACAGCTAATGGCTTAACCAAAGATTCTGGACTAAGTGTACTTGCAACTTGCATCAGTGAACTTACTGTACGTACCGTCGTAACGCCAAACCCTTTAGACATAAACACTGGAAGTGGGTTGCTTAATAAAATATATTAAATACACTGTCGTATATTTGGACATATTCGTACTTGCATACATGATTTAGTGTTCTTAAAATCAATGTGTAATGTGGTAATGTTTTAATCGGTTATTTATCTTTTATTTATTGTACAATTGTACAACAATAAAATTACCTATTGAAAGATATCTCAGATAAAGTTCTCATTTATTCATGTCTCTTATTCTATGATAAAAGTTTTGTTATTCTCATAGAAATTCTTACTATTTCTTATTGGTTCAAACAAACATTTTTTTTTTTTTTTTAATATAGCTTATTTCATAACCACGCAACAAACCAATAGTTACTGACACGGAACCCCTTGAAAATTATTTACCTACAGAATGTATACCTATTACCTATAATGTCCTTTTAGTATAAATCGTTCCCCTCGTGTTGTCGTTAGTCGTGAATGTTTAGCGGTAACGTCGACGCCTTTTCAGGCTTCCAGCCCTCTTCGAGTCACTACTAATTTAATCAAGTAATCAACATGTTCGTTGATTTCGGATAAACAATTAAAAGCTAAAATCACTAGCACAATGTTAAAATAATTGTAGTTTCAACGCATACAATTTCATTGTTAATAAATTATTTCATTCAACTAGAATGATGACGAAAAAAAAACCTTTCAGATTATATATTATTATCTTCAACAATTTTACTTATCTAATGTCCCGGGAAAATCATAATTTTTTTTATTGGTCTAGAGGCCGGCAACTATGGCCATTAGCTATTGTAAGGGTTACGGTTGTAAAGATTGTAATGGTACTCTTAGGCCATTGAGTGTTTTTTCAATTGTGGGGGACTGTAGGTTTTTAGTAAACACGTGTATTTGGTTTTGGCAGAATTTCAAATTGGGCACCCGTAGGTTTCTGCCAAGATCGGGGGATGGCAGCCTCTTTCTCTATAGGCAGTTTCCTGCCCAGAGAGAGGAGTCGCCCATGGTCGAGATTCGAATCGACACGGTACGCGTCGAAACCGACGCCGTAGTCCGCTCGGCCGCTCCGTCCCCATATATTTCTTTCTGTATGTAAGTATTCAAACTCTTTCTAAACAGCTGCAGCATGGATCGATTTTGATGAAATTTTTGTGTGTCCTTGAGTGGGTCTTTGAATGGTTCGGATTCACAATTGGACCCGGTAGGTCCAACCTGGGAAGGTGCTCGAAGTTTGAGCCTCAAACGGGGATTTTGAGATTTACTGTGGCAATTTTTGTTTAGAAATTTGGTTAAATAGGAGAAATAATAAGTAGAAATCAGTATTTATTATGTTATTGGTTGCTATTGGTTAATAGGGCAGATCAGGTGCAGTAGCTTGCATTAAATAGAATTTCCGCACATTATCCACTATCCGACGAAGTTGGATTGCCTACTAGGGAGACTGAGTTGCATCTAAAAGGAGTGGAATAATCATAATTTTTTTAAAAGTTGTAATTTTTTACGGGTAATGGTGGGATCAGCTATAGTATGCAATAATAACCATCATTCCCGCTGTAGTAATTTAATACGACGTGGCGTATGACAAACACTCTCATAGTTTCATGAGTTCGTAGGTATGTAAGGTTATTGCGAATAGGTTGTCTGTCTTCATGTGTGTTGTACAGTTTATTATATAATTTATGTACATGTTTATATTTTCGAGACTGCGAAAAAAGCTTTATAAGGTATCAACAAAATTAAAATTGTTTATGTACGTCAAAATATATTAGTGATAAAACTAAATATAGTTACTTTGTAAATGATAAAGGAAAGGTTCGTATTATTACTATTGACTATTATTACCACAATTTTACGATTTTCATTTTAGCTATACACACGCACGTAAATACGTAATATAGCTCCATCTGGGTCGGTAAACATACTTAAATATTATTTATTGATAGTTTACACTCTATGTATTATGTCCGTGATAGGAGTTAATAAGTAATATAATCATTTCCATCTACCCTTATATAGTGGCTTACTGTTCCTTGTATAGGAGTTTATTTTATACAATTTCCTGTAATATCTCTTTCGTATATGAACTGAGCAAATAAACGCGCTTGCATAATCTTTTGGCATCTCGAGTAATACGTTTACGTGTTTATTGCGTATTTATAATACTAAAATTAATATATTATTATTGCTGAAAGTTAACCATAGTATTATATCCAAACATTATAATATTTGATGGATTTGTATTCATTATAAATTATAATATATATGTATAATTATTATATCCACCAATTCATAAGTGTATTGTATAGGTACGTTTAGCCGTATAGATTGTAGGTGGTTCAGAAAATGATTTTATACTGTGTATAGTGTATACTGTATGTTACCTATCTATGTTACTTATTACACTAATCTTACCAATAACTAATATTATAATTTATAACATATTTAAATACCTACGTACATATTACGCTTTATAATTACTGCACCAAGTCTAAGACTACCTTATTAATGAGTTATTCCACACGCAATGCTATAGTTTTAAATTTTAATGAACCCAAAAGCCGTATTCTACGGGTATGTATAATAGCCTTGATAATTTCGACTTCAATTTTGATAATGAATCTAAACGTTGGCATTCATATTTAAATTTTGATTAATAAGTTTTTCTCATTGTAATAAATAATCAGTTTTTGTTTAAAATAATTAATAGTTTTTTTTTCTTTTAAATATTATATTATAAAGAGAAACTATTTGTTTTTAGATGTGTTGAAAAACTATAAGGAATTTTTACTCTTGACCCTCCGGCCCCTACAGTACTAATCAAAGCATTTTAACTGCCCCAAAAGACGAGGAAATACACAACAAAATAATAATGACTAAAACATTGTTGTAAAATAAATTCATTCATCGCTCTCTTCAGAATGTAAAATATAAATAAATTATAATAATAAAATATTTTTCCTAACTTGTTCCAACATAATTACGTTTATTGATATTCTTATCGATATAATATATTATATATCTTTATCTATACTAATATTATAAAGAGGTAAGATTTGTTTGTATGTAGGGGGTAATCTCTGTAACTATAGAACCGATTCTAAAACCACTTTCAGTATTAGAAAGATATATTAGGCTTAAGTTACTTAGTAACATTTGTAACAGTAATGTATGTAGAAATATAATATATAGTGTGTTGAAGTGCCTTTTTTATTTTTGGGATAATTGACACTACTGGCTCAATTTACATGTGGTTTATTTTATTATGTAGATAATTTTTCGACAACGAATACAGGCAAGATTATAAGTATGGAAATTAGCAATTAAGGGAACGGGCGGCTCACGCATGAACTTTTTTACTGAAAAAATCGAATAATTATTTTGTCTATAAAATATAGTACGGCTATACATGAACAAAATTAACAAACAAAAATTGGTATAGACTAGCCAATCCACCATCCGTTGCTATGGGATTTTATCAAATTAAAATAAAATAGTATGTAAATCATTGTTTGTTATTCAAATGTACAACTGCAATAAAAGGCAATGTTTGTATGTTTGTAAAATTTTAACTCAAAAACTGCTCGATCAATTTTGACAAAATGTTCAAATACCTATTGTTTTTAGAGATATCAGAAAAGTTTAGAGAGTAGTTTGAACTACGTTCGAAAATATACCAAGTGCTATATCCAATCCGCCACAGGTGGGTTGCCCATCTCGGTCGAATTAGTTCACAAAGTAAGGTAGGTACTCAGACGTATATCTGCCGGTGAAATGAGGTTCGCTAAAACCAAAATACACAAATAAAGCTCCATATTTTATGTTTGATCATTTTTTTCAACTGAAGTCTGGTTATATAACTAGTATTCAATAATATTGTAGGTAGGTATATTATTATATTTTAGATTCTGAGTGGAGCTATTGGTTTTACAATGGTGTTTATTTATTTATTTTTTTATCTTGTATACAAAATTTCGACCAGAAGGAGTCCTTCGATTTCAACATATAGAACCTTAAATTTTAAAAAATTGGATCAAGATGGTACTTTAAAGAGGTCATTTTTCGATTTTCTCAATAATTATTTAATATCACTGGAAAAACTACCGACAAATCATAAAAAACCGCTGATAATGGGATTTTAATTTCTAACGCTTTGTTTATCACCATAGAAAATAATAAAGAATTATAATATTATAATATCAATTCAACTTACAGGCTATAATAAATAATAACAATATAAAATATCCAGACTGACAAACCGTCTTCTCTCAGAATCGTTTTTCTCGTACAATGATATTATATCATTTAATTCAAGTTTAATACAATCCATTATACATTGACCCACTACTAACCACCTACTGTACAGCAGAGCGATATTCCACGTACCCACTTTTTTATGCTAAATCCATAATATGACAGCTGATAGGTAAGCAATTTGTATACTGTATTGCCCTTATGAGCTTCAATAAGCATTATTAATGCTTAGGATATCCCACAATCTAGACACCGCACTCAGACCAATCATGAAAAAAACCTAGATATAATTAATTTTATAAAAAAAAATAAAATTGTTCAATCTAATAAAAAAAATAAATAATATTTAACCTAAGTATATAACTTATCTTTGTATTTAATTACATCAATCTATAACGTTCTTGTAACTAATGGCCTTTGTTGTCGATGTTAATTTTTTATAGAGATCAATAAAAAAAAAAAACCTATTATTATAATGAAATATTGGTTATTAATTATAATAATACATCAATGGTATTTACGCTATTTCATCAAATATCTAGGTTTTGTAGGTAGGTACTATAATACTATTCAGCTCGTTCGAAGAATAGTTAATATTATAAATTATAATACTATCAGAGCATGAACGTATTAGTGTATTGGTAAGTGGTAATAGAAAATACTGCCTTTGTATGTTGTTTAGGCCTTTGGGTCTTGGGAGAACAATGGTGATTAAATGACGGGATAATAGGTCACTGTCGTTTCATCCTTATGAATATTTTTTTATGGCTGCAGACTTTTTGCATAATAGGTATACGATTATGTTCAATATGCATACTAATATTGCGATAATGGAATTATTGGCGTAGGTTTACATTAATATGCATACGTATACTATTTTTACCGTACATCAGCACTCAGCAGTACATCTGTCAGTATTATCGTTCTAAATGTGCATTATATTCAATAATTATTTCCTATATTTGACTACACTTATCATAATATAATCTAACACATCTATGGTAAATGGTTAAAACTTAAATGTATATAATATTCACAATTGGGTACTGAGTTTATTTACAGATTATTAAAGACCAAAAATAATTCAACAATTTTCAATCAACTTGAAAAGTCGTTCAATATCATATTTAATATCATATCTCAAAAAATACGTGGAAACGAAACATATTTTAATTGCAGTTTTTCATATAACTACAATAATACATATATTAAACCGTTGGGGTATAGGGTTGAGCTAATATTGATTTTGGTTTTATGAAGAGAAACTCTGTACTTCAAAAGCTGTTTTTTTAAGCGGTTCTCTTTATCTTTTTTCTCCAAGTTTTTTATGTAGGTTTTTTATTATGGAATCCGATGCAACCACATTACCACAAAACACCTGTAGACCATCTTCTTGAACGAAAACACAAAACCCTGGGATGATGAGTAATAAACGTTTGCTTTTCGAAGGTCCGTTTTCTTTTGTTGTACAAACATGAATTATGGTAGTCGCTCGTAGAGACGTCCACCCGACAAGTAAAATAAGTAAAAACATAAAAAAAATCCACATTGAGTTATTATGTCCTAGAATTCGTCCCAATATATTTTTAATTACCCTCAAAAAATCAGTCAAATTTATTTATATTTTTATTTGATGATCTATTGAAGGTATTTTGTTAAATGATAATTAATATTTTTACAAGGAACTACAAATTTTACCTACTATCGAGAAAATGTGTAACTCAAAATGTTTGCTTTCGGTATAATACCTATCCATTTTGTAACATTGTGGTCCGTCACATAGTATTTGAATGTCTATTGTTTGAGCTTAATGTCCCATGACTTAAGATTGTAGAATATTGTCCAAATACAATTTCCTCCGCTGTCTTGCTAAACTTCTAAAAACGAATTTGACATATCAAAATTATGAATAATGTATTGTATTTTGAATGAACATGATGATTTAGTTATTTGTATATTATTATTTATATCATATATTTTTTTATCACGAATCATGTTCCAAAATAAATAATGAGGATTCAGATTAATTTTTTCAAGCTTAAATTAGTAAAATGTAATTGTATAATAAAAATAATACTGTACTATGTAGGTATACTAAGGATATCATAATCATTAGTTTATAAGTGTTTTAAAAGTAAATTTATCAAACTTAATCAACGCTAATTTTATTCTTATTTTAAAGTTATAATTTTATACTAATGTCACCTGTTCCTCACAAAAATATTTATATAATCAGCCAAAATATGTAAGAATAAATATTTTCATAATCATAAATAACTTTATATAGGTAGTATTGTATCAATTTTTAGTTTATAAAACTATTTTTCAACTTATTTAATTTATTATAAATATTTATAAATTAATGTTTGTATAAAATCTACATAATAATTTTATAAAATAAATTTCAATTCCATTTTTTAGTAGAGATCTTGATATATTAATTCTCATTTACCTTTAAGTGTGGTATGCATTTATAATCGGTAGATACTGAGTTAGTCAGGTTGAAATTTAGTATTTACCTATTAAAGTATAAACTAAAGCAAATTCTGTTTTGAAGTTAATATATTTTTATCGAATGAAATTAGTGAATAATGACATAGGTGTAGCTATAATATAAATGTATAATTCGATATTGTGTACCTAATGTTTATAACAAGTTTATTAAGAACAGCATACATATGTAGAAACAATTGGGTACCTATATCGTGCGTATATTAAATTATGAAAACCAATTTGATTGATAATGCCATATCCGCCTGCCACAACATTTATATGATAAAATAACATGATTATGTTAATTTATATTTGACCACCTCTAATGTTAATGAAAAGTAACTCTTAAAGTCAAACAAAAAAGTTCACTGAATTTTTCGTATTTGCAATAGTAGTTTTTGAGCGAACGACAACAACGTGACAACATTGGATAACTCTGCACTTTTTGAATTTTGACTTTGACATCTATTGGTTTTGTCAATACAGATCACATGTTTGTATTAGATACTCTATTGTTTTATCATTCCTGAATAACGAACGTAGGTACTACGTACGCACGTATTTTGCTTATATTTAAGGAGTTTACAAATACAGAAATGAAAAAGCTTTAATATTATTAAATTGTTTAGACACACACACACACACACACACAAAATATACTCCAGGTCGATGTCACCGGTTAAATATAATGTATGAAACCCACGTAGTCTGTTATCTGAAAGCTCGTAAATTTGAGTGCCAGGACACGCAGCTAATTCACACGTTCTCTTTAATTTAATATAGGTGCGTACATTTCTACTGCCTATAGATCTGAAAAAGGAAAAAAAAAACATTAAATATATACTGAACATATTATGTACACACACAATGTGTATTGAAAATATGTCCGATAAACATGTAAATTATATTTTGTCGTGTAAATCATAGAGTAATATTCACAATGATAATAATTATCTACTCAAAGACACATTATGTGCGTAGGCAGGTCGTGACTCGTGAGTCGTAGTGTAGGTTTTATTCACTATATCTAAATAATATTATTTACTATTTACGAATCCACCAAAAAAATCCCTTGAAATTCACTTCTGTTGGGTGGTTAAAAATGTAATTTAGCATTATTATTCTTACTTATAATTTTAACAAATATATTTAAATGTGTATTTATTTGTAACCAATTTTCTTAGTTTGACAAGTCTGTACCAATAAAAAATGCACCGGTTTAAGTTTTCACGTGTTTGTATATCCAAAAAAATCGATGAATTCGATCATACATAATGATAATTTCATCAGTACCTTACCTAATCGTCTATTTCGATCAAGACTTAAGATTTAATGTATTCACTTGTTTATATTTATTTTTTTGTCCTTACATATAACACCTAGTCCATTTTTCATAGGTAGTATATTTTTCAATTTTTGTACTTTTAAGGTTTTGAAGACAAATTATACTTACCTACATTTTTGTTGTCAAATACAACTTGTCGACGAATAAAAAATGCGATTTATTGTTAAATTAAATATAAAAATTGAGAAAAATATTACGTATATAGGTAGGTACTGCATTCGAATGTTATTGTTACAGATTTAACTTAAGAGTAAACATGTTGTTTTACAATAATAATTGTGATAAAATAATAATTATACCTTAAATTAAATTATTATAATAATCAAGGGTTTCTACTAATTTGTTTACCATAACATAATCAAAATTAAATCGATTAATTTGATTAATTTCAGGACCTACACAATATTATTATTAACACTGTATGAAATATAAATCATTAAAATTACTGGTTTAAGTAAGCTATACCTATAAAAACGACAACAACCACGTTGTGGCAAATTAAGGAATCTTCGGTATAGGAAAAAAGTACCTAACGGTAACGCTAAATACTGAATGGAGATATACCACTGACACAGAACTATATAATAGCTGAACAATTTATAATTATTATCCTTAGAAGACTTATTTTATTGGAATTATATTTTTGATTAAATCAATTATTAGGTATTTAAACTTAAAATGCTGAAAATCAATAATTATTTTATCTACACTTCCTATCATTATCCTGTATTTTTGTTGACTGACCGGCACGCAACGTTATCTTTAAACACAAAACAATACTTAAAAAAGTAGGAATATTGTATAATTAACAAGGTGGCTATAGCAATAAAATACGGTGCTATATTGATGTGTCTCAGTTTTAGTGTACCGATTGTTTAGTTCACTAGAAAATCTGTGTTGGTGTACCTCGCTTTCTGAACTAATTCAAATATTCCACCGAGATGGGAGATCCATCGGGGGCGGATTGGATATAGTACTTGGTATATTTTTAAACGTGATTCAAACTACTCTCTAAACTTTTCTGATATCTCTAAGAACAATAGGTATCTGAAACTTTTGTCAAAATTGGTCGAGCAGTTTTTGAGTTTATAATCTACAAACATTGCCTTTTGTTGTACATTTGAATAAAAAACAATAATTTAAATACTGTTTTATTTTATTTTAAAAAAAAATCCCATAGCAACGGGTTGGCTAGTCCACACCAATTTTTGTTTTTAATTTTATTTATGTAACCTAGCTGCAGTATCCCTAGATATCCCAGGCATCCCCTAGTCATCCCAGGTTACATGAATAAAAACATTTTCGTAAGCAAAAACGAAATTCATGTGTGAGCCACCTTTAGTTGCAAATTACCATGCATACAATAATTCATTGTTGAAAAACGATCTACATAAAAAAATAAACCACATATAAATTGAGCTAGTAGTTTCCTAAACATAAAAAAGGCACTTCTATACACTAAATTATACAGTGTGATTTTTTAAGCATTCTCACCCCTGTTTACCCCTTTAATAGTACAAAAAATCTCAATAATTCAAAAATATGATCTTCAAGTGTATTTAAAAATTAGAAAAATCAGACTTAAAAAAGGGATGAGCATTCTTAAAAAATCACCTTGTTTACATAGTAATTATGACACTGTGCTACATATCATGTTTCTATTTATTAAGTTACTCAGGGATAGTGCATCTTTCTAATAGTGAAAGAATTTTTAGAATCGGTTCAGTAGTTGCAGAGATTATCCCCTACATAAAAACAAATTTTACCTCTTTATAATATTAGTATAGATGTATTATATTATATTGATAAAAATAAGAATAAACTTAATGTTGGCGAAAGTTTATAAAAATATTTCTTTCTTATTTTATTTGTTAATTTCATTACATAAGATAATTTAACTGTTTAACGAATTTTGATGATAGAACGGATTTAATGAACATTTTAAAAGGATTATTATCTTGTTTTACTACATATAAATGGCTTACCAGAATAATTAGAGTGTAGAACCTTTACGTCAAACATATTGATTTGTTTTAGGCAAATTAAAATAAATTAAGATAAGATCTATCGGCTTTTTTAAAATATTTAATTTGTTTCAGTATTCACGATTTAAACAAAATATAAATTATTTTGAAATTTACATAATTTACATAGTACTAAATACCCTATACACCCTCAAATGTCAGACACGTAAAATTACATTTTTTTTCCTCGAAATTATTGTGAAATTATATTTACTTTTTGGAGATAGAGTACCTATTTCTCATTTTCCTTTGACAATAAGACGCAATACAATTTATACACACATTTATGTTATTTATGAACATCATACGTCATCACATTTTTTTCTCTTTATATAGCTAACGTACGTGGATTTTGCTGAGTACATTAGATAATGGGATAAAAAAGATATCGGCATAGTACAAGAGTTTATTTTAGTTGCAATATTACTGTACCTACTACAGGAGATCAGTGTATTTATGTTACATTGGTGGTATTTATTTTAATCTTAAACCGTGATGACATACGTGTCTTATAATGATAAATAATATTTGTTATTTCAGTTCCGGATCACGTGAGGCCTCGTGTTTGCAGTCTCCCAGAAAAACCGTACAATCCAAGGTCTGGGGACGAGTTGTACCGACTCCGCACTTTCAGTATAACCAATAAAGGTGGTGTGGTAAATTGTGGAGATAGTATTATAAACAGAAGATCCAGAAGTAATACAAGCGTCAATTCAACAACTAGCAAGTGAATATTATACATACACATATATTTTTATTATTATTTCGTAGAAATGACCTGATGGCTAATAATATTCGGGATTGGTAAATTGAGTCCCAAATGACCCTAACTCGGTAAATTGAGTCCCGGGGAAAAACAGGTAATAGGTAAGTTGAGTCCCGGAAAAAATAAGGTAGTAGGTAAGTTGAGTCCCGGGGAAACGATTTTTAAATAATAATTATTAATTATATAATAATATTTTTCCCCAACGATACACTCTTAACAACACCAAAGCATTCACATCCATAACTTTGTAACATCGTACCTTTGGTTAAACACAATTAAGATAGGTACCGATAAGTAAGGACTTGTATATACTATAATATATAGTGAGATAGTAAGATACCGTCATCTTACTATCTCACCGATTTCCCCCGAATATTTGGTCCGCATTTGCTGCTACAACCGTGCGTACAACCAATAGTTGTGAATCGTATCATTCGAGATTACCGACGCGTTTACAGTCCACATCCGAATATTTTTAACTTTATTGATGAATTACTTGAAGTTCAGTCAGAGACACAAATAAAATTAATAAGTAAAAATTAAAAAAAGAAAAGCATGATCGATAACGAACAAAACCTAAGGGAGCAAATGACCAAATACACCGGTAATGTTATAACCCGATTTGAGTTTATTAAATCAATATCAATAAAGTTTTTACCAAGTACATAATATATATATAATAATAATGATAATTTTTAACAACAATAATTTTTTAAAATTAATTTATATAAATCTAAATATTATATATCTTTATATAAATAATATTTACTTACTACCTTTTTTTTCCCGGGACTCAACTTACCTCCTACCTGTTTTTTCCCGGGACTCAATTTACCGCTTTCAAAATGTACCAAACTTATCTCGGACTCAATTTACCTAGCCCCATAATATTATCAATTGAAAACATTTATGTCTATTTTTATGGATCGAAACTATAACCGTGTGACTGATATTATAGTAATAAATTATGAAACGTACAGAACCTCTGCATATGAATACCTAATAATATTGTCTTACAACTAGTTACAAGTGTAGTTTTTACTGTCTAGGCCCTAGGGTATAAATTATTAAGACACCTCATTAATCATAGAGAAATTCCATTTTCTTGAGCCGAAAACTAAATTCATGTGCGAGAACTGAGCTATCCTTTAGCTACCTATAAGGGTTGAAAAAATAAGCTAAAACAACTTCAAAAAAATCTATGGATATAACTTTTATTGAAGACTGTCCAGTAGTTTTTGAGTTTGTAGCTAACAAACAATCCGACAGAAAAACAAACATCTCCTTTTATATGTATATATTTTGAAAATTACAGTTGAAAAATCTTTGAATAGTTACCTACATTTAATTATATATGTAAATTTTGAAAATGTCTTTTGAATTTGTATAAAGTAGGTAAATTCGATAATTAAATTAAATTGAAATATGATTAGTTCCATACGAAATAGTTTTTTTTTTGTTTGTAAGAGGGGGGAGGGTTGGAACTGTTGGTTGAAACACGTTTGGATGTACGGCAAGGATTTGTAGCTAAAAATCCCTGGTGGTCACCCATCCGCGAGCCAGCAACACCGCAGTTGAGTGTACGGACCGCACCAAGCCAAACCAACGTTTGTTTCAAACATTATATTATATTTATGAAACGCTTAAATATAATTCATTTTAATAAATTGCGACAACATAACCAAATATGATTAAATGGTTTTGTTATAATTATTATGTGTGGTTTTGTTGCGGTTTATGTGGTATTTTGAAATTTTCTTGAAAAATACTGGATGATAATCCCTAATTTAATACCTAATTCTTATTTTTATTGAATTATTAAAAATTAAAAATTAAAATTAATTTAAACCGCCTACCTATCTGTTAATAAGATAGAAAGTGTAAATAATTATGATAATAAATAAATAATTAAAAAAAAAATAAAACCCAATCTTCAAAAGTTAAGACTGCAGATGGCTGACACGTGTATAACTTGAATTCGATTTATATCTAATATGAACTAAATAAGATTTTGGAATTATATAAAAGTCTTCTATTCTCCTGTGATATTTTTTGGACAATGTGGTGGTCTGGAAATTGATCATGAAACGAAATTTTAAAGCTTTAAAGTCTAAAATTCATAATTTGATATCTTATAATTGAATGTATCACAAAATTATATTAGGTACCTACCTATTTATTTAAGAAATTTATGAACTGTAATAATTGAATTACGTTTTCATTGAATTTAAGGAATCTAATAACTGTTTACAAGCAAATTAATGAGTAAATATTCAACAGTCACATTATATTTTACTTTGAAATAGTTCTATATATATATATACGGTATACCTATATAGAATCTTTTTAAAGTGTATACATTGATATAGAACCATTTAAAAGTGAACAAATAGCTACCTATAATAGAACATATTTTATCAGCTATAGTCTATAATGCTAATAAAATAGTTCATATTTTCATACCTAACTAGTAACTTACTATAATAGGATGATGGATTTCGAGAATACCGAGTATGATAAATAATTAATTTCTTATAATTATACAATATAAGATAATAATATTATCGTATACACAATTTTACTAACAAACCAATCAGTGGCGTATATTATAGGAATTATTTTCACTATAGGCCAATTTATCACTAGTCAAGCATAGCACCGACTAACATATCCATAACTTTAAATTTTTTTGGGAGTTGGGTCGTTATAATTATGACATATACAATACTAATAAAAATGGCGCAATTTAATTTTATAATTATTATGTGAAATTAATTTTTTAATTCCTTTTTAAAAAATATTGAGAGTTTCATGTATATTTATGTATATTTTAATGTTATCTTACTATGAATAACATCAAAGTCATCAAAGCAATTCCTGACAATCTAACATTTCCTGTTGATTCCTCCAAAACTATTTTAATCATGGTGAAAAACTGTAATTCATGGTCATATACATTATACAACCAATGCTTTAATTGAACTTGCAATTTCACTATGGGCTCTGGCTTAGGGGCCCTCCCCCCTATATATGCCACTGGTAAAAATCATTTTTAATATATTCGGTACAATGTTTTCATCCTAAAAGAATAATAATTTCAGTAAAACCTTTTATCTCAAAATATTTCACTGATAAAAGTTCTAAATAGCTGTTCGTTGAATGTTAATTATATTTATATTTGGGATAGGTACATAGACAATTTTCTTACTAGGTATCTCAAAAAATAACAAGATTAGTGGTAACTGGTATTATACCCATAAGGTGAGTTTTTTGTAAAGTCATACTGAACCTTTCCATTTTCAAATAACGTTATATCATTATATACCATCCATATTGCATTTTTAATTCATAAACCAAAAGTTTTATCTGTCACATGAACGTCTTGGAACATTTGGAAAGTATACAGATGGAAAAAAAATGATCATAAAACCAATACTTCTTCTTTGTCCCACTCAGAACCTAAAATATTAAACGATTTTGTTTTCCATTCGGTTTTGTTTACCCGTTTGCAGTTATTGTTTTATAAAGAAAATATAATTTTTTAGTGTTTTAATAATTAATGGACACTGAATATTTTGACTCATTTGAAATATTTAATTTACATAGATCGAATAAAACAACAAGAAATAATCCAACTTTATCAACCCAAACAAACACCCTGAGAATTTAAAAATATTTGTACCAATTCTTTTGCCAGAGGGCTTGGCATTGGGTAAACAATAAAAAAAACTGTATAAGGTATAGTGATTGTGAATCATTAATTTTGTACCTACTCATTTAAAAAATAAAATATTATTAATATATTCTAAACCGACGGACAAATTAAAATATATTTTTTAATATTTAAAAAAATATTTTTGTCTGCATCAAACTGTAAACACAATTAAAATATAATTTTCAACTTTTATGAGAAAATAATAATAATAATAATACAATTATTGTAAAAAAAAGAACAATCATTTTAAAATTACACAGTTTATTAGTAATAAATAATAATATAGTAGTTATATGTACCGATAAAATGTAGTATTTAGAGAAATGAACATAGCATAATATTATTGTTATTAATAATAACTTATTATGTAAATAATATCAATTATGACCCATGAACATAAACATAAAATAAATACTACATCATTATCACAATACTTTTTAGAATTAAATAATGTATTACAAATATTTGCATTTAATTTCTGAAATAACATTTATGTCATTCTCTTACAAATAGTAAGTTTTTTCTTAACCTGTAAGTGGTATGGTCTGGTCCCATAGACCACTGCAGTTTTTGTTTTGGTTTACTTCTTAAAATGTCGTACCACTTACGGGTTAATGATAAGAAACTTGTATTTTACAACTGTAACAGTTTATATTTTACACTTATAATATAGAATTTCATAGTTAGGAAATATCATATAGGTAAACCGTGAACAATATTGAACTTATAATGTATACTTCAGTTTTGTGTTCGTCGTTCGTGTGCTTAGTCATATAAAAGTAATTTTTTTTTCCTTTCAACTTAACAACTTTTTATTGGTTATTAACAGTTTTTTCTAACCTATAACTTTTAAACTTTTACGGATACTTATTATTATTATTGACAAATTTTATGTTACTCATGTAAATAATATTATTTTACTCCTAAGATTTTTTTTTTTGTTCACTATACTATGTCAAATTACTTGCAATTTATGTTGAACACCGCATCGGTTGAGTATTACTCTATTAATTTGCGTGTTAATGCTGAAGAAATGTCTTCATTATGTTAGTGAAATTCTTTCTAATAGATTGAACAACGCAATTTGTTTTATTAGATGAAATGGAAACGTGCAACATTAAGCTTTTTCTAAAACTTCTTTTTCTTGCATTCTTCTCTTTTTTCTGCAGTTTTTCTTTGGACGATAAACATCAGACATTTTTCCCTTAAACCGATTCTGGCAGTCTAAGCGATTGCATCAATTTACTGCCAGCTCTCCTACCACTAAATTATTATGTCTTAGGTTTGATTGATAGTTAGAACTAGCGACTGTAGTCGTAATGGGCATTAAACGTGTATGCATATATGTCTGAATATATTTAATTAAAAGTTTAAACCCTGTGTCAAATCCGACATAATAAACCTTTTGGTTTACAGGAACCGTAGAGCAACATCACAGTTTTTATTCGTGTAATTAAAATTATACACCACCGTTAAGCATGGTAGCCCACATACCGTGGTAATTAAATATTTTCACAAGATATGATGAGCAGACTAACATATTATAATACGTATTTATATATTTTTTTCACATCCCATTATTTATTTCATAATGGTACATTATTAATATGTGGTATATTGTGTTGTAGCGGCTCCAAAATAATTTCTGAAATGTTTACTGCATGTCTAGTAGGTTATAATAACATGCGGTCAACCATTGTTAATATATTATTACCATAGCTAGAAACTAAAATAATTTATATCGACTTTTATAAAGATTTTGGTTACTGGTTTTCAATTATTACGATTTTTTTATCGATATTAGTTATCTCTTTTCAGTATTTAAATTTTAGATTCTGAGCGGAGCGATGAATGTATTGGTTTTACAATGATGTATGTTTTTATATTTTTATATTTTTTTTTTGTGTCTGTCATCACGTTTTGGGACAGTAAAAGTGCTTCGATTTTCTTCAATAGTACCTTTTCTGATAGGAAAGTGAATCTAGTTGGTACTTTGGGGGGTCAAAAGTAAACATTTTCCAGTAGTTTTCACAAGCGCCGGGAAAAACAACATAAAAATTAAGGAAAAACGGGAATTTTTACGCAAAATCGATTTTTCAGAAAATTGAATTTGGTTTTTGGTGTAACTTTAAAACAAATGACCGTAGGTACATGCAATTTTCACTGGTTGTTTATATTTGCATCTTCTATACACGATAACATTTTCAAAATATTTTGATTTATTTTGAACTGTTTAGGGACATTTTCATTTTTCATTTTATTTTAGTTTTTTTTCTAGAAATATCAATAAAATTTTATTTGTTGGTTGCGAAAGCTTGAAAATTTAATAGAAGGCTCCTAATATGTTGTTTCAAAGGCAGATGAAAAATATTAAAAATCCTTAGTCACAATTTTTTTTTATAAGCATTTAAAGTTCAAAAATTGACAAAATATGGAAAAATCACGAAAATTAGCAAATTATTTTGAGTTAAGAATTCGTAAAAATTTTCTTTTTAAATCTAAGATTTGAAAATGAAACACAAGATTCCTTATAAGATTATCTACCTTTATCAATAAAAAAATCTCTACCGGACAGTCAAATTAAATTTTTATGAGCGTTTGAAATTCAAATTTTTACAACATTGGATTTTCACTCGATTTCTCATGTAGCGATTTCCTTATTTTGTTGTAATTCAAAAACGAATAACTGTAGATACATGAAAATTTCACTGAATGTTTATATTAGCATTTCATATACACCATACAATTTTGAAAATATTTTGACTCTTTTTGAGCTGTTTATGGACATTTACAGCTTTCAATTTTTTTTAGTTTTTTTTCTATAAATATCAATAAAGTTTTATCTGTTGGGCCAAAAAGTGTAAAAATGTAATACAAGGCTCCTGATATATTGTTACAATATCAGTTGAAAAATATTAAAAATACATAGGCACGATTTTTTTTTATAAGCATTTAAAGTTGGAATTTTGACAAAATTTATCAAAATCTCGAAAATTATCAATCGTTGGAATTAAAAAATTATAAAATGTTCAGTTTTTATAACTAAGAGTTGAAAATTTAAAACAAAGATTCTCTTAAATAATTCATACTGTAACCAAAAAATCTAAAAAATATATAAACACACTTATTTTTTACAGACATTTTAATTTCAAATTTAGACAAAATTTCATATTTAAACCAAGAATTACGATTTTAGTTATTTTGTTGTGATTGAATAATACTATTCGTGGGTACTTGAAACTTCTAAAGTGTACTATTATATATCTATGATAGTATCACGGTTTTTGTTGATGTATAACGCGTTATAAGTATCTAATGGATATTGTGATATGATTAATTTGGAATTTATTATAGGTACCTATTATAGGTCAATTTTTTGTTTAATACCATAGATATGTATATAATATGCCTTATACATAGACTGACATACCATCACCGCTCAGAATCGTTTTTCTTATACAATGATATTATATCATTGAATTCAAATTTAATACCATCCATTATACAGTGACCCACTTGTAACCTACTGTACAGCAGAGCGACACCCACTTGCCCACCTTTTTATAAATAGGTCTGGTATTTTCAAACTTAAGAGAAACCGAAGAAACTTTAATGGCAAATAGCTGAAAAACAGATAAATAGTGGGAAAAGTATTGGCCTACAAATTAACGAGGAAAAACCCAACTATTTAATAATATCCCGAAGAGAACATGTATCTAAAAGATCCTCAGGCAGTTGGTGACTTAACCTTTCGAAAGGGTAGGTATCAAATTGAAATTGTAAATACCTTGGAGTTTATATATTAATCAACAATCAAATAGCCACGATGTGGTTAACAGGAGAATAATGACATGAAATAAGTACTATTTTTCATTAGCAGGTACCATTATTTAAGTCAAAGTTACCATCCAAAATAATGAAAATAAGAATATATAAAGGGCTCATTAGAGTGTTAGACCTATTATAGTAGGTACTTACCTACATTAATACTGTAAGCATCTACGAAGTCGGACGAAAATAGATGAATAGTCTTAAAAGGGAATCACGTGCGACCTGTATGGCACCAAAACGAGGAGGAAAATGTGTTGGGAAATCATGTACGAACAACAAAATGCAGAATCGAGACCCATATTTATAATAAGCCAGTTGCAATAAGAGTTCTCCAAACCTTAAGGAAAAACTGGGCGTGACTGCGTAAGTGACAATAATCAGACAAAAAAATACCTAGAGGACGACCAAGAAACGGTGGAGTGCCGAGTCATGGAAGACCTCAAGTTTCTGGGAATAAGATTTGAAAAAAAAAGAGCAAGCTACGGACAAGGAGGCATAGTTGAAACAGGAAGCGACGATGAGGCCTGGAATAAGCTAAACAACAATAATAATAATAATTCCAAACAAATTGATATAATATGTATATTAATGGGGTGGTGTTTTTAATTTTTTTTCCGGTTTCAGTTTCGGTTTTGAATTTTGCCACTTTCCATTTCTAAATTTTTATGAAATTAATTTTTTAATTAAATCATATTTATCAAAAAAAAATTGTCAATTATTTTTATAAAAAATGGAACCTCGGCAACTTGAATCGGTCGGAGACAAATTAAAATTCATGTTATCGAAAATTCTACTTATAGGCTGTACCTAATGGTAGTTAATAAATTTAGTGTTTGGGACTTGTCGGACTAAAAATTCTTAAAATGGGCTTGTAAATATGCAATAAAATTACCAAATTATCAAACAAGCTGTTAATGTTTGTTTGATAAAAATAAACTCGTTGTACAATACATAATGTACATAGGTAGATACTAGATAGGTACTATTGCTAAAATGTCAAGACTAATTAAAAATTAATAACAATTGATAAGAGATAACTGATAACTAATAAATTAATAATACTGCTTAATACTCAGATATTTATTGAAAAATACGACATTTGATACTTCAGGCATTTTCAAATGAGATAAAACGACTTAGTCAAAATACAATTTTATTACCTATGTACCTAGGTATCTGGTTCACGTTCGTCGCAATAGGATACGAAATAAAGATAGTCGTGAGTCACGGATACATAGGTAGTACTGATTTTTAATTCTTCGTAAGCAGATCGTACAATACATAATCTATTAGTCATTATATGTATCTGAATTTAAAAAAAAAATGTTTTGAAAATAATATTATGTGCTGCAACACGTCATATTATCATTATCATCTTAACTTTTTGATACTACATATAATATTTCAGTTATGAAAATTATATGTAAATAAAAATTATATCATTTATTTCTTAAGTAATTATAATAAATATTATCTGCAATATCCAATTTTAATATTATACTAAAAGTTGGGCCAAATAGTGTTAATCGACAATTTTAAAATTTATTAGTCAAAACTGATTAAACATTCTAGTTTTAGTTTTTTTTTTTTATTGTGATGAAACTATTGAATTTTGATACTTTTTGCAATAACTGAGAAAACGATTACTTCATTTTAGATAACCTATATATTCTATTATTGAATCTATTATAAATATTTATTTTGTTCAATTTAATACTCTGCTATTCTGTGACTGATTTTAATAATCATTATGTTATAACTCTAAAAGTTAGGTATCTCCCTAATATTTATGTATAAATACGTAATATAAATTTACCAAGAAACCACTAGAATCAAAAATGATAATAGTTTATTCGCATGTCATTTAATAAATGTGTAGTTTTAATTTTATCGTTGATTTAGAGTGTACTTAGAAGAATACCTATATTATTAGATTATTGATTATTTTTTAATGTAATTAATACCTACCTAATTATTATTTTATATAATTTTATAATCATTGATCAAACATTCTGAAAATATAATTTCATTGGAAACTATACAACTATACTGTATAATTACATGATATCATGTTTAACTGATAACATCTAACAAATTATGTGTGTGTACCGTATACTTATAATTAGGGTTCGGATTTGAAGGCAATATAATCAATAAAAAAAGCATTTAAAATGTAAAAAAGGCATTTAATTTATATAAAAAGGCAATTCATAAATATACTACAAAATAAAATAGTGAACATTTTTTAAACACTTTTAAATGCACACATTTTGAGAAAAATACAAATTAAAAATGAGCATGAATACTAAACTACATTAAGTTTATGGTATTTTGTATAAATAGATTAGGTAAATTTTTCTTTAACCAGGTTTGTCCTAAGAATTAGTTAAGAACAATTTTAAATATTAACTTACTTGAGTTATACCAGTTAATTTAATGCAAAATAAACAAAAGGTAAAAAAAAGGCAAAAAGGCATTTATAAGTAAAAGGGCAAAAAAAGGCAAAAAAAAAAATATCCATTCTCTAAGAAATTAAATGAAACACATTTTTGTTTAAAAATTATTTTTCTATTATGATTAATAAAAGAAAGGCATTTGCCTTCAAATCCGAACCCTACTTATAATGTAATCATATTATATAGGCTAGGCATAAGATCGAAACTAATTTGTATCCATAACTCGTGATGTCATAAACGGTTCGTTAGACGTTTTAGTATATATTTAGTGGCAACAATCACTAGGATTTATGTAAAATATAAAAATGCAAATTTGATGTCGGTCAACAATTTCCGTACCTAGGAGTTATGTGATTACTGCATTGACATAATTTTAATTAACGTCGGATAAAATAGGGACCAAGAAAAAGCGTAGTACCCTGCACGTGCAGGGTGGGTATCAACGCATAAACGTACATCAATCAATTTCGTTCAACCACAATGGCGTAATCGCAACACTCGTGTTTATATATACATATTATATAATATTATGGTGTAGATTTAGTGTGATATTCCCATGGGCGTCTCTCGTGTTTCGGGAGATATGGGATTATAGTGATAATACGACGTTATACGCATGCTTCTAGTACAAGAATAGTAGCCGAGGCGTCAACAATTTCTTTTTGATATATTATTATAGGATGGTATTTTATGAAACTCATATTATTATTATATACATATATATATGTCGAGCGTTTTCGCATATGTACGATTGTTTGTAACGATAATGACTTTCGCTCGTCGTTGAAATCCATTAATTTTTTTTACTTTTTTTAACCAAATTATGATTTTGCTTTTTTTTTTTTTTATATAGACACAGTCCCAGTAACCTAAGCGGGATATCACCTTTCGACAGTTCGTGTTGTGGTGGAAATAGCAGCTACAACGACCTAAGCTCTGGAGAGTCCAGCGTTGCCGAGGAGATACCCAAGTACAGAGTGGTACTTCTAGGCGAATCTGGTGTCGGCAAAACGGCGTTGGTTTCGCAGTTCATGACATCTGAGTACATGAATACGTACGACGCTTCCTTAGGTAAGAACATTGGGGTTTTTCTATAAATTTACCTAGAGACAATTTTTATGATCGAATCTAAATAATACACACTAGCTGTTGCCCAATGCTGAGATTTGTTTTCGGTCCTAATCAAGGGCGTCGCCCATAATCGTACAAAAGTTAACCATTTGACTATATTTAATACCGTACATTTTGGTACTTTTGTGTACATGACTTGAAAACATTAAAATGTATTATTACTTAACATAATAAACCTAGGTAACTAGACTGTAATAAAAATGTATACTTGCAAATTCAATAAACGAAATACCATAAGGTCAAAAATGGTATTAAAATGAAATATTAGGTACCTACTATAAGTAAGTTTGTTTCACGTGATGATTTTCAAAATGGCATTAAATGCATAATGGTACAATTAATTGTAAATACTTAAAGTATTTTCCATATAAATTTTTCAATGTATACTTTTAGTATATTTTTATCAAAGTAGACTTTACGGCGTAGACATATGATTTTTGGGTGCATAAAACATACTAAATAGTCGCAGTTATGACCCATTTCATTTTCTACTAAACCATGCAGTTATGGAAATCGTCGCTAATCTATTTTACCACGTGCTTTTTTTATGGGATTTTTTTTCAAAGTATACCGAATTTTACATTGATTAAAAACCTTAAATAAACCATAAACGTCCTATATATTTTACTGTATGGATCAATTTTTTACAATCGTAAACTAAGAGTAACTAGCTTATTTTTTATCCATAGACATATATTTATTTTATTACAGGAAACTAAAACGTAAAGTAACAAAATAATAAATATAGTTATTATTTTATTATTAATGCTTTCAAAAATAGATAAATGTATTTTGATGTTCCATTCAATCAGGAAATTATTTATTTGTATATCTATCTAAATTCTAAAATTGCACAATTTCATATAATAAAAGAAAATAATATAATTTATTTCATAACTTAATACAACTCAGGTTCAAGATGAAATGATTAATCTGATTTAATATTACTTCATATCTTACTTTTATTAAAGTACATCAATAAATTGCGATTAAATTAGTATACCTACGCACAGTGTGGGTTGAAATATTTTTCTTGGTGAACCGTATATCTAAAACAAGAAAACTGAGTCCCCGGGGGCCATGACCCACCCTGTATAAGGAAAACAGATTGAAAATTACCAGACACAGCCACATAGGTTTACGAACTGCAATAAAGTTATTATGTATCAGCGAGTTTAAAATAGGTTATCGTAAACATAATGTTGAAAAATACATATATTTTATTGTTTGTAGGCTATCACATGTTTTGCATGATAAACATAGGTTTAAAAATTAAAATTTTAAATAATGCGTCTGTAAAATATATGCTTGCAGGTACCATATTTTATTTCATTTCGAAGGTGAAATATAATAGTTTATTACACATAAAATATAATTAAAGCCTACCTGTAATATAAATAAGAAAAAGGCTAGGGAAAAAACATGCAACTATTAAAATAATTATAAAGTAACAGTTCTACAAATAAAATCGGATGAATAAAAATTTCAACAATTTACAGAAGAAGTTGCTCGATGATAGTACCTATCTACCTATCTGCCTACAATGATGTGCATGCGTATGTATTTCAGTATCTATACATTGGCTATATCTATAAATATACTACTAAATAAAGTGAGAAAGTGTTAAAAGCTGGTTTTATATATAATCATTTATGTAGGCACATTATTCAATACCTACTTGTTTTAGTTGTAAGTGGCGACTGATTAATTATTTCAATCCCGTATTAAATTATTATCTCATATTATGTGAAACATAATTTACTGTGCTCTGTCGGTACGCTATAGTCTTAAAATACCATGTCTTGAAAATTACTTTAAGAAATATTCAAGTATTCAATACATAAAAAAAAGTATCTAAAATATTATTAACAAGTTTTTCATCTTCAGAGACGCACTTGAGTTGGTACTCAAATGCTCTATAAAAGTAACAAGAAATCACTTTCAAATTAAAAAAAATCTATCGTTATCATCTTGCTATTGATTTCCATGTTTACTCTGTTATCATGATAATAAACGGCTTAAACGCTTCCACTAGTACCCATTTAAAATTTAAAAACCCATATTTCTATACTATATACCTACTAGAAAAACAACTCGTGTCATTAAATGAATCTTGTTTCACCATTTCCTCGGTTAAAAAATTGACACTGTATGTGAAAATTTTTTTAACTTTGGTACTTAGGTAATATTACCTTCCCTAAATAGCGTATGAAATTTTTTCCAACAAAAATATGAAACATTTAAAATTCAAAAAATCAAAAAACAAATAAACACTATAAAATGAGATTTTATTTAATTTTTGTGGTTCACAAAAATAATTTTATATTTATACCTCTATAAATGTTTATTTGTTGTTCTTAAATGTTTTTATTTGGGTAATGGGTATATTGTTACATGATATTTTTAACTTTATTGATATAAATTGTATGAGACTTTAATTATTTACTACTATTTTACATGCTGTGATTCAGACAATCATATTTTTCTTTGCTGAATTTAATATAATTTGATATTTCAACCATAAGAGTATGATATTACCTATACGTGGTAAGTCTATGTGTTTGTAAGACTTTTATAGCAGAAGATAAATCTCGTGGTCTCAGATAATAATATGAAAAAAATACATAAAAAACATTATCAAGTGAAATTTTAATCAAAATTAATAACATTTTGTAAAAAGTTCCTTTACATTATAGTAATATACCTACCTACATTAGGATTGGTTGATTGAACGTTTTTATTTAATGGCAGTAACAATTATTTAGAGTATAATATAATCAAATAATAATAAAAACATTTTTGCAAATTAAATTATGAAGGTAGTAGAAACAGTATAGGTATATAATATAGGTAAGACTATATAATAATAAACCCAATCCAACCTTTCAGTAATCTCTGGCGTGTAAAATAATTACATGGAATTAATTATTGGGTCCACAAATAACAACTTGGCAATACAAAATATTTACCTACAACATGCAAGTTTCGGCGTAGAAAGAATATTTAAGCGAATTTCAGCTAAATAATGTTTTAATTCAATTTAATTACTCGCGTTCTGATTGTTATCTAACATTATTTCAATAAATTACCGTTTGCAAGACAAAGGCGGGTTCAATTTGGAACGGTGTAAGGTACAATACACACTACAATATATATTCTTATTTAGTATTGTTTACGTTATCTGTTCTGCAACAATGATAGGTAATATAATATGTTATTAAAGAACAGCCATCTGTGTTGCAACTATAAATTGAACTTGTGCCTAGAAATAACTATCGGAGATCAACTCAACTGTGGAGTCTCCCGCACTGCACAGAAGTCTATGATTTGCATATATATAGTTTATTGATCCTATCTCTATAATATATCAAACAGCGAAAATAAGCCGATTTTGTGGTTAATGCTATTATATTAATATAGTAGGTAGGTAATCTGGTAATCATATTATAACGTACCTACCTTCATTATTTGTTGAGTTATTTCATCATTGTTAATTTTGAATTTTATTTTTCATAATATATTTTATCATACCAGCATAACGATATTTTAAAACAAAATTAAAATCAAAATCAAAAAGCTGGTAAGCGGATGTCGCTCTGCTGTACAGTAGGTTACATGATTGGGTCAATGTATAATGGATTGTATTAAACTTGAATTCAATGATATAATATCATATTGTATAAGTAAAACGATTCTGAGCGGAGACGGTTATTGTCAGTCTGGATATTTTATATTGTTATTATTTATTATAGCCTGTAAGTTGAATTAATATTATAATATTATTATTTTTTATTCGTTGCTATGGTGATAAACAAAGCGTTGGATATTGAAATCCCATTTTTCGTAATTTGTCGGTAGTTTTTCCATAACTATTGAGGAAATCGAAAAATGACCTCTCTAAAGTACCATCTTGATCCAATTTCCTATATAAGATAAGGTACTATATTATGTTGAAATCTAAGCACTCCTTCTGGTAGAAATAAACACCATCGTGAAACCACTAGTTTCCTCGCTCCGCTCAGAATCTAAAATTGCTTAATCAACAGAAAATCACCCAATGATCGGAATAATTTTTTTATTTATAAATCAGTGTTTAGAACTACCAAGGGTGATACACATTTAAAAAAAAAAATAGTAGTTTCTATTTTTCTAATGATTTGTATACATTTTTATTAAATAAATTTCTATTTACTATATATAATGAGTAATGGCTGAACAGGTAGTGGTGCGGGACCTATTAACTTAGCCAATGTCCATAATATATTTATAATATTATTGTAAACGTACATATAAATGTATATAAATAACTCACAAAATGCGCTCAATGGAAGGCTTCTTAAATCCGTTTTTTTCAGGCTAATAAATCGTCCATATTTTTTTACTTATAATTGTTCTATATTGTAACAGATTGCAAATTGTATTATGAAAAAAAAAAAAAGCTATAGATAATAATAACTAATAAACACAATGAAATACCTTATACCTATAATTTTCGAATCGACTGTATAGAGACGAATTTGTTCTCCCCCTTACTATCAGTGAACACTTTTTCAACGATATTAACATTATTCGAAATCATTTTTCTTTATTATTAATTATTACACCTAGGTGCCTATATATTAACTTTGATTAAATATGCACAATTCAAAAAAAATTACGATCACACAATATTATTGTCAAAAAGTTAAAAGTTTAAAACTTGTAAATTATAATACATATTATTTTCCTACTTAATAAGAATACATAATATGTGCATGTCGATACCTATATACATATTATGTACTACAAAAGTGAATTTTATTAGTTATATATACTTATACCATACATCTCAACGTCACGTAAGTCGGTCATTACAATATCGGTCGTTATTGTTATTTGTTAGTAAACTTAACAATGGTACGCTTAAAAGCAAACAAAATCCCTTGTATTATTGCACACGGCATGCCCAATAAAAACACTCGAAGTGATGTCAAGTTATGCCAATAAAATCGTCCCAATCCACTTTATCCCGACTATTTGTGTTTATTTATTTTTTCTGAATTGTTTTTGAAGTGACGTAAACTCGGAGGTAAACGTCCACTGTGCACACACACGTTGGCCTTTAAACGACGGCCTTATATTATTATGTAGGTAGGTACCTACGTAGTTATTTCATGGTATAATGAAGTTCTTTGGAATGGGGAACGGAAACTCCGGTAAATTTTATTTTCTGTCTCGAAATGGATTTAATAAAAGCACTGAATGAATAATGTATTATTACGTAGTAGAAACGTACAATGTACTATATAGGTAGGTACCTTTATATAATATGGTAAATTTTCAATTACGTTTGCAGATGACGAGTTTGGTGAAAAGACTGTTTCCATACTACTGGATGGCGAAGAGTCTGAAATGGTGTTCATTGATCATCCTAGCATCGAAATGTCGGTAAGTACTTGCAAGTACAATTTGTTTACGTACCAAAGGCGAATGTGTATACTGATATCTAAAAAAAATAGAAAACCGGTCGTGTACATTATACTTTATTTTTTATGTGTGTATACAGGTAGGCATTTTATTTTTACAATAGACGGTTTTAATATTGTACTTTTTGCATTTTTAACTTATAACTCATAAGGTTTTCTCTGAACCATTTAATAATTATTCTCAGTATTTTTCTAATACGAATTTTATACGTCTATAAAGAATTCCACTAAAATGAGTATAGGGTTATGTATTATATTTAAATTGAAAAAGGATGAAATAAATACTTTGAAAGATGTTTTCAGTATCTCAAAGTATAACGGTTTTACTATACACAAAAATGTTCAATATTATGTTTGATACGTTAAATCAAGCCTTTTATTAGATATAAATCATGATACTATGTACAAACTTATTTTATTCAAACTCTTTAGGTTGTCATGATTCCATTTAGTTCAACCAAAAACGTAATTTAACACGTTTAACCAAACTATACCTAGATGCTTACTTGTTTTTATAACATATAATAATTATCATGACATTATGTTATATTGTTTGTTGGTACATTCTTCAAATAATTGTTTAGGATTTAGGACTTAAGAAGTAGGTACCATATTATCTAATTTGATTAAGAATCAAATTTAATTATTATTTTTACCATAAATATGCCTACAACAATTTGTGATTAAGTTAGCCTTTGGGGAAATTTAATTAAATGTTAATAAATTATTTTTCAATTCAGTGAGGTTATTTTAAAAATCAATATCAAAACAGTGTAAATAATAATATAAACTTGTGTGTATTAAATAAACATTGAAATATTACTGAACAAATATAATAAACTTATCCTTTCTTATTTTATTAACTTATTGACATTTAATCTCAACAACTCTAATATAAACGGATATCTAATAATACTAAATGGTTACATTTTTAAGTAATAATAACTAATAACTCTCATAAATAGTTAAATAGTTATGAGTACTCTATTTACATAATTGATGTCATTAAATGTTATTAAGTAAATCATAAAATTACGAATTTAAAAATATACACAATACAAACTTAAAAATTTTTAAGGTTATCAAAAATTTGTTTTTAAATTATTTTTTTATACTTTTATACATAACAATTTCAAATCGACATAGGTACTATAGTACAATATAAACGTGCTTAAATTGACGTATTTAAATGAAAATATAGCTTGATCGTATAATTTTTTATTTGAACGTAGGCACATACAATATATAATATTTATATTTACACATAAATTAATTCAAAAAAAAGTATATATTTATTTTTAAATTTAATTGGTTGTATTATTGACACTTATAATACTGTGTAGGTAATAGACGTATATGTCTCTATAATAATTAAACAAAAATTACATTTGTAGATTTGCTATCCAATATTAATTATGACTATGTACACACATTTGGTAAATATTCGATTATACTTAAAAATATTTTTAAGAGATAATTGTGTAAGCAAAAAAAGTTATTCGCTCGTAAGTCTAAATGTAGGTAAGTATTAGTTTTTTATAGCTTGTAGATAACTCTCGCACTAGGTCAAATTATTAAGGTGAATGTATGAAAGTTTAAGTTCGAAGGAAGTTGCTTTTTTCAAAGAATAGCTTTTACGTTATATGTCTGGAATAGGTATGATAAAATACAAAAAAACATAAATCGAACAATATGGTTTTCCTTATGGTTTTCGTAAAATTAAAAAATTAGTAAAATAGTTTACTTAATACTGATGAACGATAATAGCATCGAATTATTTGTAATAAGTACCGTTATTTATCTTAGTTGCAATATTCACTCGTTGTAATATTATTTTTAAAAGTTCAAAACATTTTAATTTCTTATCCATTTACACTGTAGTACATACGCGCATATTATACAATACAGACGCATAGGTGTTATAAATACAATTTTTGGCAATAATTCATCGCTATTTACAATTATTATATGTACAATCATTACACTCGTGTTCATTGGAATTTATTGTTCTCGTCGCCTACGCTATAAATTTCTATCACGTGTCGAAAAACTAATGTTATATACAAATCTATATTATGCTGAAATAAAAGATAACTATAAATATGTACAACGAATGAGAGTACTTAACAGCAGCAGATGGGTACAAGGGGCGCGTAAGATATTGATAACAATGATAAAAGTTGTTGTCAATCCCGAGGATGGGTGTGATGGGTAGACGTGGGTGGCACACCAGTAGTATGATTTGGGGGGTTCAGACCGCACTCCCTTCACTCCCTTCACTCCCTTCACTCCCTTCACTCCCTTCACTCCCTCCACTCCCTCCACTCGCTCCACTCCCTGTCGTTCACGTGTGCGACGTTGTTAACACTGATGAGGAGTGGTTACTGGTAAGGTTGCGGTACCACTGATAAGGTTACACTTACTGATAACAACGTCGCACACGTGAACGACAGGGAGTGGTGCGAGTGACGGGAGTGGAGGGAGTGGAGGGAGTGGAGGGAGTGAAGGGAGTGCGGTCTGAACCCCCCAAATCATACTACTCACACCTACACCGTCTACACGACGAACCCCTCGACGGCGTGCGAGACCCGGTTGTCGGGCGGCGGGTACCGGCAACAGTACGACGTGCTGACGCCCAGACAGGCGAGCGTCACGGACAGGGCGGATATGCCGCACACGACGCCGGCCCCGATGTCGTTGAGCGCGGGGTCCAGCACGGTGCTCTGGCACATGAGCCACAGCGCGCACGTCTCCAGCGCGCTGAACAGGGCCACCAGTATGTAACCGGTCACGTAGTTCCGGTTGGGCAGCCACCGCCATTGCTGCGATCGGAACCCGGGGAAACCGAGCACCAGGCACACGGCGGCCGCCAGCAGCCCGGCGTTCAGGTAGTACAGCCGGCCGCGCCGGGACATGAGGTAGAAGCACAGCATGCAGCTGGCCGTGCCCGACACCACCAGCACCATGGCGGCCGACCACAACGTGCACACGGGCAGCGATTGGACGGGCGTCCGGGCCGGCGGAGTCCGCGACCACGACGGCTTGGCGGGTGACTCGGCTTGATGCGGCGTCGTTTTCTCTTCAACCTGCGAAAACACAAAAATATCAAAACATAATATTATAGTCGTCGTTTGATGAATAGCACTTTGTCCGTTTGACAACACTATGCTGTATTGCCTGATTTAATGCCTATGCCGGCCACACTCTTATGGGTGCGATTGTTTTCGGGTGTTGGTGGGTATGCAGCTAATAGCTATATTCAGTGGCGGGCTGAAAGGCTCAACTTGGACGCGGTTGCGTCAACTTTTCAAAGGGGGTGGTGCCACCCCGCGACTGTGGCCCACAACTACATGGTAAGGCCCGACCTCTTGGATCTTTCGACCATATTTTTGATGTACATCAAAATTTTTTTATAAGTTTTAATAAGAGGTGGTGATAAGTACTTAATCATGAAAAGGCGTCATTTAAAATTCAAGTTCAGTCCACCATTAGCTATATTATAATATAATATCAATGCCCACCCTCGTTATCATTTGCGTTCCAAAGGCTATAGACTATTAAGTATTTTAGATTATCAGATATCACCTTAGGGTTAGGTTATATTATTAAAATATTAGAGAATAATTTTTTGTTTATTATCATCAGCATATTAAATTCGAATGATACAGTAATACCTATAATATATGATGTAAGTGATACTTTGTCTTAGAGAGGAGATCAGCTGTAATCTATATGTCTTGTGTGGTTTCTTATACTGCAGTCATTTATTTTTAGTTTAATAAAATAGTTTTAAAACTTTCTTGGAACATTACTGGATTTAACACTACTCCTAGTATGCGGCCAAAATAATAATTTGTGATTTTGAAAAAATGTTTTGAAGCACAGAGTGTAATAGAAATAGTTACCTAACTGAAAAATGTAATCAAGTATTAACTTATCACCTATGAAATAATTTATTTTGTTCTTATCAATATTATTTTATTTTATTTTAATAATTTATAGGTACAATAATCATATAAAAAAAAAATCAACAATTTATCACAGCAAAAGTTATTATTCATTACATGGTTGGTCAATTAATTCTAATAGCTCCTCCTGTTACACCCAGACACTTAATTTAATATTAATAGTTTGAAATTTTTAAATATTGTTGTTACAAATATATTTCAACTTGACTTTGACTGTAACTGTGACCAGTAAACGCATTGTTCTGTATCTATGATATTATACTCTTCCGGAGGTATCAAACTGTGAATATATTATAATAATATAATGTTTATATATAGTTGAGTAGGTAGGATTTTTCCGAATCGCCAGGGTAGATGCTGTCCTGCAACTGTCGGGGTACGAGTGCGTAGGAGGCGATATTAAAGGACATTTTAAACATCATCAAATATATCTTATTATTTGCTGATTCATCTCCAAACTTCCAAGTTATTTATATATCTATACCTATACCCTCAAATCTGTTAGTCATCTGAACTTTTGATACTGCTCAATTTCGGTTCAACTACCCTGCCTAAGTCCTTCAGTACCTACCTACCACCGTGTTTGTAATTCATTAACGTTATAATATTATAAATTATAATATAACATCGTGGTCCCGTCAGCTGACGGAGGTCGAGTGGTAAACATGAAACAACGTCTCAAACTCGCCGCCGCCGGCTATAACCGCGCCAAAACGAATTTAATAATATTATATTATTATTATATTATAAGTAAGCTATTCGGGAGTGCGTTGACTTTTCCGCAAGATAATTGAAAATCATCTACTCGATACCGCCTCGAACGCACACAACGGCATAAATCATATTATTATAACGCTAAGAAATAATGCGTGTGTTCTAGTTGGCTTCCTATAATTATTGAGATACGTTCGGAAATGACTTTATAAACAACGCAAAATCGTATATCATGTTTGACGTGTGTATATTATATTGTTATCGCCGTCTGCAGCGGCAATCAAAATGCCGAAAACTTTTGTGAGGTTCACACAACTGCAATATGCCGCGACTGGCGCCGAGTATACCTGTGTAATATCTATCCACATATTATATTAAGTGATGTGGGTGTGTATATCGCAGTTAATGCGAAACTTTTTAATACAACCGTCGGAAACTCGGATCGACAGAACGTGGTGAAAACTGCACCCCCCCTCCCCGGGTCGTCCAATATTATAACATACGCATAGCACGTTACACATTACAAGAGTGCTACATTACAATAAGGGTGTTGCGCCCACTATATATATTATATAATACAACATCATCGTCAAACAAAAGCGGCTTCCGACGAGTAGTTCTTAAATAATTGATAATATTAAAATATGATGGAATTCGATATTCTCTGTGCATTAAAATAAATCGACCCAGCAGATTTGTCATCGTTCGATCTCCCCTGGCGACTGGTCTACGATATATCGTTGTAATACATGGGTTAGGTTAGGTTATAGGTTGGCTTGGTGTGATGCAGGCGGCGGATACAGATGCGTCGCCATTCGTATTATTACGTCTATAATAGTATAATATACTATAAGTGTAATTATTATCGTACGATATATCTTGTAAACACGCTGTTTTCGCATATTACCGGAAATTTGTCGGTAGACAGCACGAACCGGCGAGGAGCAGGCTCACAATATTATTATTCAGCCAATCGGGATTTTCGTGTCACGGTGCCAAGTGAAAACCCGCAAAAGCCCTCTCCAAAATCTATATGGGAAATAACATTTGGCTTTGGCCAACGAACAACGTGACACAGAGTTATTATTTGGGGCTCGGTGCGGCGTCTCTATATATATGTTACCTTTAATAACCGCCACAAATTGCTCTGCACAAACCGCGAGAGAACAATGTGAATTCACAAATTTCCGTCCCGATGACAATCGGCAATTGGATAAAATCCAGTAGGTACAACGAAATATTGTCGAATAATAATTTTTAATTCCGATTCATACGTCGAAAGTCATGAAAAATAATAGTTTTATAATTATAGCTATAGGTATGTTAATACTATTAGTGTCATAATTATTTTTATAATACGTAGAGAGCAAAAAATATTCGTTTGCTATACATATAGAGGTGACAACTGAAATGTATAGTTATATATTATAATTTATCGTTAAAATACAATTTATTATCATTAATTATTCCCATCCTTGTTTTATGAATACTATTGAAAAATAAGAAAATTAAAGTGTCGATTTAACGTTTTTGAAGGTAAACATTTTATTCGTATAATTTGATTGTAAAAGCTGAAATATGTTTCATGTGGGCCACAATATTATAATAGTAAACGAAATTTTGAAAAAAATGATTAAAAAAACGCTTTTTACTGAGATAATTTGCTTTCGAATGATTCGTATATAGATGGAAAATGAATATTTCTCGCCGAATAAAAAACAATATCATACGGAAGACACTTAGACATTGTATATATCATTATGAAATTACCAAGTACAAGTAAAAGTAAGCATATGTTTCGTAGTATTATATGGTGTGATGGTTCAGTCAAATTGATCATGTTGGTTTTAAAGGGTTAAGCGTTCTTAGCGTTCCGGTATTTCAATATCTACTTAACCTAAAGCTTAAGGCTAAATGAACCTATTATAACTATAATTTTCTGGATTTCAATCGAAGTTTAAGTATATCTTATGGCTTTACATAGCTTCAGTTTATTTTCAGGGACGCTCTGAGTATAGTTTAATAGTAACGAGTTTATTCTAAAAATGTTATATATTTTTTTTTTTATTTAAGAACCTGTTGCTGGCCATTTCCATAATATTATTTTACTCGTTTCTGAATTTTGCGGGAGAAGGATTTCCGAGCGAATTTCAAAACTAAGCTAGAAAGTTAAAGGAACTGGGAAAATATATTTTTACGAAAAAAAATTTTGAAAATGTTATGTTTTTGTAGAAAAAGAGATGTATAAAGCAGTTTTTTTCATTAAAAGTTATTTTTCAAAAATTACAAACATTCCATAGCGTAATATTGTTATACCATGAAACATACAAAACAGTTGAAATAAAATAATTATCACTTTAGTTAATATGATGATCAGTAATAATAATAATAATAACATGTCGGCTATAGTCATACAAAATATACTTTTTTTTTTAAGTTTAGCCAAGTGGATGATTGAAATTAATTGAACTACACGTTTACCTTTTGGGTTCCCCTTAATCATGGTTTCTGGTTTAACCTAAGCCTAGAATAAACCACCATTGAAATTTGGCCCTAGGAGTGCTAACTCGGAGCAATACTAATCGATTCGTTTATTTATACAATTATTATACCTGAAACACGGACGGCAGTGGCGCCTTATTGTAGATGGGCTGTATGACGGCCGTGTTCCTGGGCCGGTCGTACTGGACTCCGGTGACCGGCACGCACGTGTCCAGATTATATTCGGACAGAAACTCGGGCGGCCGCTTGTGTTTGTTGTAGAGGGCGGCCGAAGACCGGGCGCGGCGCACGGTGACCGGCCTGAACGCCGCCGTCGTTTGCGCCATCATCGGTGCGAACACGTCGGCGGTCCGGCCGGCTCCGGACGGCGTGGACGGAAGGCTGACGGTGCCTGACGCGTCACCGTACACGTCCAACCGGCGTCTGGCTTTGCACGGCGTCACGGCCGCCACGGACCGGTCACCGCCGGCCGCGGGTGGCGGAGTGTTGCGCCTGGCTCGGGCGGCCGGTAACGGGGGCGGGCACCCGTTCATCTGTAGTTGCTGTAGCTGTTGGTAGTGGTTGTGCTGTTGGGCGCGCAGGAGCAACGTCCGTTCGGCAGGGTCCGCGGCGTCAGAAGGCCTGCGCAACCGTGTTGGCGACTCCATGTAGTAGAACGAAGCGGACGTGTCGTCGGCCTGCAGGAAGTCCATAGACGGGTCGATGTCCGGTATCTCTTCGTACCGGTGGTTTTGGTCCACTTCACACGCGTGGTTGTAACCGCCATTGTAGTAACCGCGTGACATGGTGCTGCCCCGCTATAATATATTATTATTATTATTATTATTATTATTATTGTATTCTTTTATTGCATCGTTTCCGATCACGATTAAAGATATACAGGTTACTCAACGAAACTTATTTTTTGGTGCTCTTAAAATTAACGATCTTGTCATAGCAAGAATAACAGATAGCGCGTTTGCATTATAGTGATTTCTCTTGGTACTGCAAAATATATAAATATAGATATACAATACTATGTATTTGAGTGCTAGTAGTTATTATCATATCGTTGTAAAGCTGTTAGAAACCAACATTGTTGTCGTAAGTAACCTGTATATCTTTAATCGTGTTTCTGACTGACAGACTAAAGTCAAACGAGGCTCCAACCTAACCCGCGAGCTCGAAAACACGGCACTCACGCTGTAAAATATTTAGTATATTTTATTATACTCTGTTCAACGACATTGGATATTCACCCTTAAATAAACGATTTTATTATTTTTTGTAATTCAAAAAAACAAATAACTGTAGATACTTGAAATGTCCACCAAATGTTTATACTAACATTTTCTATTCATGATAATATAGTTTTAAACATATTTTTACTCTTTTAAAGTTATTTATAGACATTTGAACATTTCAATTACGTTATACATGAAATATCGATAGAAATTTGTTGTTCTAATAGGCTGTACTGACTCAAAAGGTCTTTTTCATCTTTTAATAATAAACTATGACAGCTCAACAATTAACTATTGACTCAAAAGTTAATAACAATAATATAATATCTATGATAGAAATATTCACTATTATAATAATTTAATATTAATAAAATTAATATTTAATATAATAAACGCAATGTTTTCGGAAAAATAAATCAACCTAATAAAATAAAATAAGTTACTTTTGAAATATTATTAATGTATTAATAATATTATTTTAAATACTCGTTGACATATTTGAAATAATTATTTTAATTTTAATTGAATCACATATTATATTGAAATAGTTTCGTTTCAATTTTTAAACATTTATCATAATATAGTATATAACTACTCTTAACTGCATATCTTAAAAATATGTTTTATGTTTAGTCTAATACCATATCAATTATATAGGTAGTGTATATTATCAGTTATTACTACATGCCAAAGAAATATAATTGTCATCACTAAAGGGCAAAATATAGTTTCAACTGTTCTATATTGTATGTATTCGCCTTTCCATTATCTGGTAAATATTAGGATAAATTATACATATACATAGCATATACATGTCAGCATTTTGTGATGTATAAGGTGCATACATTTGAAATATCATTTATCACTTTTGGTCAAATATGGACACAATTATACGGATATTCTCGATCAATATTGATCAGATTCTATTTGCATGTGTGATGTGTGATATACCTACTTGTATGTAAAATAAAATAATTTCAAAATTAATCACTAAATCCTGTATAACCTATACAGTCTACACATTTGTATTTTGTAAATGAGACTTGTACGAGGGTGCGAAATATACATCATGTGGATTCTCATCCTCGATCATCCATTATAATACATTTATCAAAATTAAATTAAATCGAATGTTTACACAATATTGAATACCTATATCACGATCAAAATTGTCTTCATAATGACAGGATTAAAATAATTCTAATGCATTTTTTCATGCTGGTTAATATTGTACAGTTTAATTTACATGGATTAATACATTTGAGAAATCTTTAAATAAAATCTCTAGCTTTTTAAATTTACTGATAGGTATTCATGGGATTAAAGATATTTGAGAGAACTTTGGAGTTATGGCTTTTATTATTTTCCTTTCATTTCCATCATAGCATTCTCCTTTGTCTCCTTTATATATTTCTATCCAATTTATTTTTCATTTTCACATCTTTATTTATATGTTTTACTTATATATAGTTCTACCAAAATCGATCCTTTCAAAAACTGTAATTTCGTACAGCCGCATAAGGTATTAATTTCTTATTTTACTCAATCAAAGCTCTTCTGAAGATAATAGAATTTGGAAATCGTTACAATTTTATAAGGCATCCGTTTAAATCTCGCAATAACTTTTCTTTAATATTAAATTATTCCCTTGATGTTATTATAACTAACTCATTACTTCAAAATTCGTTTAATTGACACATAATATAATATAAAAATGCATAGCTTATACAATAAAAATATATTACTATACATTATATTGAATACAATTAATTTGTTATTGTATTTTTAAAGTTGGTACTTAATAATTTAAAAATAAGCTTGATTTTATAGGAACTTACATGCACTTAATAATTTAAATGCTTGTAGAAATACGATATTTATGTTGAAATTGATAAATCCTAGCAATTGGGCCCGGGGATACCATACACTTAGTGGGCCCTCTTTCAACTTTAACCCGAAAATAATTGTATTACTTAATTTTAACCACTGTATATTATCGTATAATTTCGAACTCTACAAAAAAAAATATATAGGACTGATAAATAAATAATTATGTAATAATGTGTTAGTGTAATATTTTAATCTTAAAAAACAATTATTATTATTTCATTTTTATACAGGGTTTAACGTTGATAATATTATTTTTACTATATTATATAATTATATTTTTAAAAATAGTCTCCGGGAGTGATTTATAAGTTTATAAATTAATATTTAGCACCTCTGAATTTATCCAAAATGAAACTTAAATCTTGGTTGATTCTTAATTTCATTGTGCCTATTATGCAGATAACTATTTAATATTTATACATAAAACAAACCATACAAATTGAAATGTTGGTTATAAAATTATTTGCACGACGGATTACTGTACTCTGCTATTTTATACTATTAATTCTTTTGAAAGAGGCGGGATAGAGTCAATGCAGATATAAGAGTAGTGGACGGAGCAGCAAGTTTCGAAACTGCTATTGCCTATTGACCGTGACAGGTGGAAGGGCTTAGTAGAAGCGGCAAAAGGCCTTAATAGCCAATAAAGCCAAATAAAAACTCTTTTGATAAAACTGAAAAACGTAGAGCATTTTCTATATTATTCATCATATAGAAACTATTAGAAAGAATTATGATTTAATAAAATTTTTTCACTTTTGTGCTTGGATATTATGACTCTCATTACCGAAATACGACAAACAAAAAATTGCAAATAATTATGAACTTGGCGCTGCGTTTTATTACGGTTCGGAAAAATAGAAATCGTTAGGCGGCACATCTGAATCTGCGTAAGTGTATAGGTATCCTACCTTATATAAATAAGTACCAAATTAAATTTACAATAAATGGTACTTCAGAACAGGAGACGCTCAGAAAATGTATTTACTCGCATTTATATATACATTCTATATAATATATTATATAACGGAATCGAGGCGAGTACAAACCGAAGATTGAATAAGCCGATTTCCGGAATCTTGTCGTCGAAAATAGCGTTGACAAATGCCACACTCTTATAACCGCTGAAAAGTGAAAGCATTATATATAGTCGTAATAAAAAGGCTTAACGGAAATGAACTGCAAAGGTGATAATAAAATATATACATATATAATAGCCCGATGGCCAGAATGATGACGGATATCCCCCCGTCTCATCCTGCAGTATGAACGTTGTAATCATTCATCAACGCAGTCTAGCTATAAAAGTCGACGAAATATTTTTACGTTTCCAGATTCCAGTTGATAGGTCGATAGGTGCTACTATTCTTTCAAATATCAGTCAATCTGTGATGGAGAAACACACGTTTCATCCGTCGTGTCGACAAGTCGTGCTATACACAGACATGTATTCAGAATTTCAGAATTTTAGCATCCAAATGCTAATTTATTACCGCTTTCTATCCTTGTAAAAGTACGTTTTGACATTACAAATTAATTTCGTGCTTATTACATACTTGAACAGAAAAACAAATTCAATAAAGAAAAATAAACATATACAAGGTATGATTCTTGTATCATGAAACACTCATTATTTCAAAAAGTATTAATGTTATTGAAAATATTTTTTTTAAGTTTTTTACTTTTTTGAATGACATTTAATGACAACATAGAATTTCATATTCCAAAGCAGAATATTTTTTAAGTATTTTAATACATACAAATCGAATTGATGACCAGTAGTTTATGAGTTACTTATAAGTATTTAAAGTTTAGACAAGCGGAGTAGTGAACAAATATTTTCCGGGGTAACCCATACCACTTTACTCCGCACATCTAAAGTTATAACTCATAAACTACTCGTCCTAAATTCGATTTTTATGAATAAAAATACTTAGAAAAATATTCTGCTTTGGAATATGAAATTAAAACTCGATGTTGTCATTCAAAAGAGTAAAAAACTTAAAAACTATAAAGATAAAAAGTATTTAAAAATATAATTTTTTGATAAAAATGTTTTTTTAACAATTTGAAACTATGTAAACAAATATTTTCAAAAACATTGATTCTTTTTAAAATAATGAGTGTTTCAGGATAAAAGAATCACCCTGTATAGGGAATAGGGATGCATGATACTACAGTTTGGATTATAAAAACTGTATACACATTGAATACACTATAATATTTAATGCAACTACAATGTGTGTATTGTAAAGAACAGTCGTTGAGGCGTTCTAAAAAAACGTGATACACATAGATGTACATTGAAGCGTAGCCGTGGCCCTCAAAAATCCAGAAAAATTCGATGCGATTGGTCGGATAGCAAACGATGAGGGCTAACAATATTATTATACATACACGATTGTTTGTTACAATAAACTCGTTTCGGTAGAATGTCGTCGCAGTCACAACGCACAACACTTTACGCATTCGACAACGACAAGGGGAAAGCTGATCGAGAATTATTTCCGGGGCTGGTAGCTGCTTCCGTTTTTAATTAGGACTGGCCATTGACTAACGAAGCTATATCAACTTTCGAATAAAGTGGTAAACTACATACGTATATATGGACGGCGATCGCCTCAAGCCGGGTTTACACTACATCGTGTCGTGTCGTCTCGTGTTTTTATGTTTATACCAAAATGCAATACCAATAATATGAATATTGTAGGTACCTGATGATAACATAATAATTTTTTTTTTTTGGTTATCACTTTTCTCTACATCAAATATGTAACCACACGGTCAAAAGTTGAATGTATTCGACTACGCGGTATCGTTTGGTAACTGTAGTTATTTTACACGGCACGGTATAGTATGATAATCTCTACCGCAGTGCGACCTCAACCGCGGTATACAGTCTGCGACCGTGGTTCAAATAATGGTATACGACATCACTCACGAAAAGGTAATTTCGATATTTCCTGGTTGTTTTCGACTCAGTCATTTTCAGCAGCTCGTTTTTCTACATCCTTCGTGCCGTTTGGACTTTGATTTTCAATCAATCTATTTTTTCACGTCTTCGTCCTCGAGTATAATTTATTTACTAATAGTGGTGTGCAGTGTGACGAAATGTCAGCAGAACAAGTCTTGTACGTATATTTGTGAACCTCATACATTTCTGGTCTGATAAATACTTGTCACCCATTACCTGAGGATTTACCGAGGTAGAACTGACTTTATGGAATGTTAACAGGTTCCTTGTATAAAATAGATAGGCAGCTATTTATACGACCATTGACAGCCAAATACACACTATTTTATAATACTGACGTATATCTAATATCAAAGTACCAACTATGCACAACAAATTAACACAATCCACATAACTTTATATATTGGTCCAAAAATTGACAATATACAAAATCAATATATTAGAAATTAAACACAGCAACTGTTGTAAGATTCTTAAAAAAAAATTACAAGAACAAAATGTAGACAGACTCATAACAAATGTATATGATTACTGCATTACTTATCATATTAGTTGAACGATTTTAGTAATTATTGTTAATTTTAGTTTTATATAACCATATTATATTGTATATTTAACTACACAATTTTTTACATAATGCTATATTATATAAACAAAGAAAAGAAAATATGTATTTACTTATATTAATATTCTAGTTATGTGAGAAACGAATATCACAAATTTTAATTATTTAATGAGTTTATATTTCAAATTATGAACTCATGAACTCATGGGGGGCCCATTATCTTCTTGAAGAATAAATAAAAATGAAATATATAATTAAAATACCTTTAAAGATACATATTTTGTAAAATAAAAGTTAAACATTGGTTTTTACGCGTTATTTATTAATATTTAAGTACAGAACGAAGCCAATTAATAATAATATGCTATATCTACATTTCAAAATGTTCGAATTTATTAAAAACATTACATATTATTATATTAATGTAGACCGCATATTTATAAAAAGATACAATAATGCCGGGTTGCATGAAAAATGTATTCATTTAATGGTTCAATACAATTTAATGGACCAATCATGGGCCACTAAATTATGTTTAAACCATTAGCTCACTATTGATTCGTTTAATGTTTAGTGATTGCTCATTCAACCCAGAAAAATTGTATTATCTACGCAAAAAACTAAGGTGTGATGGTTTCTTGTTGACCAATTTTGTCATTAATAGGTAACAATATAGCGATTGGTCATAATGTAAAATAATTACTATTACCAAAGAAACACCGAACGAGCATAGGCCACAAATAGCGGGGCTAAGCCCCCACCTTCCAAAAAAACTTGAAGATTTTTTCGAAGAGTCCGGTACTGACCTGAGCTTCACTCCCTCCACTATAATTCTTAAACACTATTTGCGCCTATGGGAACGGGAAAAAGTTTCTAAATCTAAATGTTGGGACTCTAAAGTTAACTTTAATTGGCAGGGGCATCAACTTCACCATTAATTATAGTTTGGATATACTACAACTTTAATAACCCTACTTTGTCTTATCAGATAAAGTAGACAAACTGAGACGCTAAGCTTTTTTTTGTAATATGAGTTTGGGAAATTCAAAAATTTGTTCTGTACCTTTCTGTATAATATGATGTCATCAGTCGATTTTTAGACAAATATACAATTAAACAACTTGTTTGGCCATTTTATACCCAAACGCGGCACGTTTGGGCATTATAGACTATAATAAATATAATATTTATGTTTACGCAAAATATATACCTTTTTTATGTAAGTTATAAACTTATATATGAGTTAATAAGTATAACCTTTAAACAATGTAAATCGAAACGGGACTTACTACGATTATTATAGTATTTAAACTTGCTAACAAGTTACCTATCTAGATAGATACCTATCACAGATTTATCGAAAATCCATCTGTATAATTTCAAATATTTTTTTAATTATTATATTACCATAAATAATATTAATATTAATAATACATAATTTATTTATTATATTTTATTGATTATTTTGAAAATTTGACGTAGATATTAGGTTTCTCATGTATTTGAATTATTCAATTATTATAATATGTATGTGTATTTAATTATATTGATGATGTTTATTATTTCATTGATTATTATACAAATAATATTTTTAAGTATCATAAATATTAGTACCTACCTATTTACTATTTTGGTAAAATATTAAATAAGTTATATGGCTTATATACCGTATATTATACTTGTCTTCATTAACTGTAATGTCCAAAATGTGATATATTTTTAGGGAGTGCCCAAACGTGTGCATTTTGAATACTGCAGGACTGATAAAATTCCTGATTGTGTTGCACTGGATATTTAATTGGTTTATCTGATAAACTTTATCGCATCTCATAAAATAGAATTATAAATTATAATATTGTAAATAAAAATGTTTTCTCAAATGTATCCATTATTGTGCATACAATAATGTGCATACCCTACAAATAGTTTCCAACAGTAGCGTTTGACGCACCTAATTATAATATCCCTAAATACGTCTCTGGTCTTCATAATATACTATTGTATAACTGCTCTTGCATCTAATGACTGTTTGAACTATAATACACAATAGGTTAACAAGACAATGCCGATAGAAAATTAAACATTACTTACTGACTACTGCGCCAACACGTCTTAAGTGCACATACACATACCTATAGACAGGTAATCATACTCACGCTAACTCAATATTACGCCAAATCTATTCTATAAATTGAATAGTAATAATGATAGATAATAATAATATATAGACCCGTTCCTTTGACGTAAAATGTCTCGATAACATATTTTAATATAAGAGGACATAACACACGAATTTGTTGTTTCCGTCTTACAAGTTCGTAACATTTACGCTCAACAAATCACGTTTAGCTTTGTTGGTTTAAAAATTTAAGTAAACCGACGTATTATGAAACTTAATGGTAAAAATATTATCTGTGTTTGTATGTGGGTTCTTACGATAGTTTAATTTTTTAGCAAGTTTTACATATACATAGGGTGATTCACCAAGCATCATGCTACCCCTTTTATTCTTCAATAATGCAGTGATTTAAGCTCTGGTTTTTGGAATTTTAAATATACTTAAAGATGGTTCTATTTTCAAATTCTTACAGTTTTTTTGTACTACCTACTTAAGAAGTTTTATGTGGAACAACTGTAAATTATTCTGTGCATAATTTTTCTATAACAAATTTGACGTTTCAGAATCAACATTCATACGAGTAGTTTTTGAGTAATTTAACTTTGTGTTCTGATGATAAAATGTCCATACTAATGGTTTTAAAAGTCATGGGGGCTATGTTGGCTTGTCAATTTATATATCAACGTTAATAATTTGTAAAAATGGCCCAAGTATAATAAATAATAGTTCCGATATTTCATCTATTTTATATTTTTGTAAGACCATTTTAAAGGATTATTATATATTCTTCGTAAAAACATTTTAATGAGTAATAACTAATAACTAATATCTAACAAACACTCATTCAAATTTTGAATTAGGTACATCCAAAAAAATTATTCGCTAACTATTTTACAGTAAAAAATAGGGGGGGGGGTTCTCATAATCTGAATTAAAAAACAGAAGTATGTATCGCCACAGGACACTCTTTAAGTATAGTACAAGAACAATTCAAGATTTTGAAAATATGGTCTTTGTATAAATTTAAAAATTCCAACAATCATAATTTGAATAAATTCATTACTAAAGGAAAAAATTGAGGCGAATCATCGCAATATAACTCGTGTATAACATAGCGTACCTCAATTAAAAATGCTCATAAAACTCATTAAAAAATTTAACCATCGTAAAAACCCACACACAAACACAGTTAGTTAGTTTGTCAAAAATCGGTTGACCTCCTTACCAACAAACCACAACTATTTCAAATTCTCAATTTATAGGGGCATTTCTACTTTATACTCATGTCTTTCAAATTCCAGCAAAACTGTTGCAAAATTTCCACTGTTTGTCTATGTATAAATTATAATTGATGTGTGTGTGTGAGTTTGAGTGTATGTTGTGCGCAAAGTTGCTTTCATTAATCAATCTAAAATGATGGTGGCGACCTCCTGTGGCGCTTTTCTATCGCTGCTCGTTTATAATTTCGGGATCCTAGCATTAATAATAATGATAATGAATTCCACACACTAGTTGCATACGCTCTTTGTGTTTAACTACGGCATTAGATAATATTGCTCTTCAATCTGAACTGTGTTTAATTGATCATGATACATTTGTTCGTTCTATATTATACCCGAAAATCGAGATCCTATTTCAAATAAGTAACATAACCCTAGTCCAAACATGGAATTTTCACGTAGCTCATTTCAATGTTAAAATACTGTTTTGTTATATACATTATACAATAATATACTCTACTATAATTTGAATGGTATGAATTTAATTCAAAATCAAAAAAAGCATTGGTAGGTATACCTACATACCCATATTATGGAATTTGTTATGATATTGGATGATATACAATATGCTCAAATTGAGCTATTCAATACCAATTTGAATACAGATTCAAGTTTTAAAAAAAAAAATAACTAATAGATTTTAATTACCTACCTATAAGTTAGTAATGAATATATTATATGTATATAAAAAAGAAAAATGAGTACCAAAAGTAAATCTTGATAGTTGATGACACTTTAAGTCAGAAGCATTTGATTCTTTATAAAATACTAATTATTAATTTTTTTTTTAACAATATCAATCAAACCGTTTCACTTACTGAGATAAGGGATGTAAATATTTATTTATAATTTCTTTAATGTTAAATGAATAAAAATATAGTTTAATAATTATATATAATAATAATAAAGTTTGTATAAAAACTTATTCTAGTACTTGACAGATTTACTTCAGTTTTTTTAATGAAATTAAAAGAAATTTGTTGTGTTTCATACCGAGCTGCTTAACAAAACTTTCAGAAATACATTTAACTGAATTAAATCGACATTTGTGGGACAAAGACTTTTTCTATTTGTTTTTTTAATTAATTACGTAAGTCTTTTAACTTTTTTAATAAATAAAATACCTTAGACACAAGTTTGGAATAATTAATTTTAATCTTATACAAACACTTTTGTCCAGTAAGTGCATTTTTAAAACTATATCGATAGCTATAATAATTAATTCCTAGACAAACTTTTTTAATCTTTTTCTCATTATATATTTTGCTTTTGTAAATAATTGTAAGTGTATTTTTTAAAAATAATTCCTTATTAGAAAACCCAACAAATCAATACAACTGTAGGTATTCAACATTTATTTTAATGCTTTTATACTTATATAAATTATAATCAGAAACATAAAGGATGAAAATCCTTTACTTTATAGTTGTATGCATAAATCTATAATTGGGGTTAAAAAGTGTATCAACCATTGATCGAATATTATAATCATCCTCCAATTGGGCTTTTCGCTTCTTTGACACGATTTTTTTATAATTTATTTATAACGATTTGCACATTTTTTAGAATCATCATTTTTTTTCGAAATGAGATCCATAAATATTTTATAAAAAAAAATCAACCATTTGCAACAGATTTTAATAAAACTTCTGTCATTTATCAAGTTGACAGTTTTAATGTTGGGTTTTTGACTTAAATCATGCAATTTTTATAATCCCTATACATTTTTGATATTATATTATTTAAACATAAAACTAAATGGTATCCTGTATTTATTTTAAGCAGTAGCATTTTTTAATAAAAATAACAAAAATATCATAGTATTATACTAAATAATAAATACACTAAATTAGTGAAGTAGGTACCTAGCTAAGATAATTGCCACATTTACTCACATGATTTGAATAGAAAAAACAAGGACAAGAACAAGTCTGAACAACTATGTAAAGTAGTTGTCTTAATTATGGGTATAATAATTGTTTATACATATACAAACCGTCCGAGGGTTGTTACTCAAAGTGTTGAAAGAAAATAATAGGTAATTAAATTAAATTAAACAAAACAATAACTATATTAGAATATTATTATTTGCATATTATAAAATCCGGTATTTTAGTGAATATTAAGTTGGTCAACAATTATATATTGAACATTACTACTAAAATAGATACACCATTCGTGGTTCCTAGGTTATACAAAGTGCCCTCTTAAGTACTTAGTCTTTGTTCTATTCGTCTGAATAAAACAATTGAAGTGGTGACCTTGCTATTCCATTTTTAAATATTTTTAACGAAAAACGAATTATAAGTAGTGACATTTTAAGCCTATTACGCATTGACAACACTATTTCATAAGTTCTCGTTGCATAAAAATAATCCTACCATCATAATGTGGTGGTAAGCAACGTGAACCGCATTTCTTATACCATTTACGTACATTATCGATCGAGTGGAAAAATATATAAGTACACCGGTATGGGGTAAAGTTTTCATTGGCGATGGAGGGATAACGAATTTGGAAGGCGTTCGCGTTCTAAGTTTTGTACATTTTCTACGCGTTTTTGGGGTTGTGGTTAGATAATGATTATTCTTCTCAGTCATTTTATTCGTTTGCAAAACAGTCGAAATTCGTATTTTTGGCAAAGTTTTCTAACTATGTTTTTTGTTTTGTTCGGGTTGTCTTTATAGTTAACTAACAAATCTCTGTCATATTTCGCGTACCGTTTAAACTTTTAACAGCCATATATACCTATATTATAATATCATGTAATTGTGGTTAATTTTCAACTACCATGTACAATTTCCTATAGTGAATAGTCCTGCGACACTAATAGTAACCATGCAATCTATCCAACCTAAGTATCTAGTTAAATACTTGAATACTTTAAATATGATTTTGTGTCATTTAAATTATCATATGCTAATAAGTTATTGGTTTTTTTTTATTATTTTACGCTAATCGAGTATTATCGACCACCCTCATCTGCCGTTAGGTTGGGTTGGTCAGTAAATAAATAAACTGACAATCTGGGAATTATAATCTTCAATTAAACTGTGTTAGGTTATGATTTTAAGAATGATGTTTTTTTTTTTTATATACAAATAAATGTATTGCTTGAAATATTTAGCAGGAATACAAAAATATATACATATAGATATTGTAAGGTACTTTAAGATGGAAATGTAGTCAGTGTAAAACATACATTTTAAGGTTATACCAGTTGTGTCGAACTGTTCAAGTCCATATTTACATATTATACTAGTGGTTAGGTCGGCGTGCTGTCGTAGGTCGTCGCCTTTGATCGATAACGACGATAAAAAAAAATATTATTACTCTGGATTGTCGATGTCATGAAATTCAAATATAAGTGGTAATTGTGTATTTGTTTGTAAGAGGAATCAGGAAAATGTGTAAGCCCCTTCTTGATTAAAAGTCCTGATTTATACGGGCGTGTCTGGGTTATACTATTTCATTATTAGAAAAATGCAAATCATATAAACGTCAAAGACAGATGTATAGCTTCTATTGAATAATATTGCTGTTGTTGAAAAATAAATGAAAAATCTAAAAGAAAATTTGGGGAAAATAACATTTTAATACAAAAAGTCATGAACCCTAGCAGAAAATTACATACAACTCTGCAGACGGTTTAATTCAAACTTATTGTACACCTAATGGCCTATGATGAAGCGGGTTAATTAATAAAAACAAAAAAATGAATTTATATTAATATTTTAAAATTAGTATCACCGGTCAAAATGTCCTCGAAAAATATACTTTTTTTTTATTAATTTATCGTATGGCTATTTATTTAAGATTCTGAGCGATTCTGAGATTTTTTTATAAGCATTTAAAGTTTGATTTTTGACAATATTTATCAAATTTATAATTGTTGATTTTGTAGTTAAAAATGTATAAGATGTTCAACTTTTATAGAAAAGGATTGAAAATTGAAAACAAGGTTCCACGTAAGTAGGTTATTCTGTGACCAAAACATCTCAAAAATATACATAAACATAGTTTTTTTATAGTAATTTTATGTTCAAATTTGGACGAAATTATATATTAAATAACCAAAAATAACGATTTTAGTTATTTTGTTGTGTAATTTTATAATATTAATTCAATTTATACCGAATTAATAATAAGTAATAACAATCAGAATCGTCTTTCGTTTAGAATGATATAATACCATTCAATTCAAATTTAATACCAGCCATTACAGTGACCCATTTGCAACCTATTGTACAGCAGAGCCACATCCACTTTTCATAATTAATAATAATAAGCTTATATATATAAATATCGTTGTTGGTTAATGGATCAGGACCTATGTATAATATGATACAGCACACTTATTACTTGGAACGTACAGACCCTTGGGGGAGGGCCCTTTATTCCTGACCACCAAATACTATCAATAACAATTTAATTAAATCTTAAATGAAATAGAATGTACATACTACCCACCAACTAGGCAATCGATGTTTTTATTAATAACAAAGTTAAAGATAAGTCAACCCTTATCATCATTAATAATTAGTATAATATTATAAAAATTACTTGTAAGAAATAACTAATAAGTTAACTATGCATGATTATTCATCTTTTTTTGTTTATTATTTTATAATTTTTCTAGTTCAATCATAGTTGTACAATTAACACGTGCATTAAAAAAGAAAATAATAATAATGTTAAGCCATTACTTGTTCTGTGCACAGTGCACATCGCTAAAATATGAAAAGTGGGACAATTAGAATAGTTGTACACTATAGTATGTTAAGGTAGATTTTTTCCAATTTTCAACTAAGTACTAACAATAAACAATATCATTATTATCTAATATAAAAAGAAAAAAAGTTTTACTCTACAGCAGCATCCATATTTTATGTTCAAAAATAATTCATGTAGCACATGACGTTCGTAAATTTTATGGAACTTATAAATAGAATAAAAATAAGTATAGTTTTTATTTGTATACAACCAGGAGGGATGATAAACACAGTTGTGGCAGCTGGCTATAGTGAGTTGTGTAACATAATTCTGTGGCTTGATACGAGAAGGGCCAATATCACTTGTTGGTCAAATTTAAATTATTGAACACTTTATTGTCATTATTTTAGTATTTTATTGAAGTTGGAAAGAGGACCCAATGCATCTGATCTAATGTGACCAACTTAAGATAATATATAAGATTGGCCATTTTGAAAAAAATAGAACATAACTGTATCAGTTTTGTCGGTGTATCAATAAAGTTTTCTTATATTAACTAAACGCCAAAAGTAGAGAAGTGCGTGTTAAAGAAAAAAGATTTTCTTTCCATATGAGTTGAGTGGTCTGTGTTCAAAAACATGAACCATTTATTACATCATGTTTCCAAAGGAAGAAGACCTGAGATGTCAGACGAGCGGACACGCATAGTTTGAGAGTGATTAAAAAGGTCTTGGGCGAGTAGTGACAGATTAATATGAAAATCGGTGCATCGTAATTGTACACTTTTACTTTTTTTTTTAATCTAAAATAACCACGAAACAATTGCTTTACACTAACCAAAACAAATTAAGTTCACAATAATTATCCTTACTGATACTCGATGTTAAAAATTGAGCATAATATAATGAAATCGAAATGTCTGTTACTATATTACCTATTTACCTACCGCAGGTAATGGTAATGGCAGAACACAATTTCGTTGTAAATATTTGCAGTAACTAAGTTTATATTTGATAGTTTATAGTTATAGTTTATATTTTATAGTTTATATTTTATAGTTTACCTATTTATTACATTATTTTATACTTATTAGTACCTTTATAATATATTTAATATGTATAATAAATAGGTCATACATTCAAATTCAAAATGAAAAAACTTTTGATATATATTCATAGTTCATACATATAATGTACGTATTCATTGGATAAATACAATTTTTTATGACTTATATTATTATTATTTTATGAAAATTAAAAAAAAAAATGATTTATAACCAAATCAACAGTACCTATATTTTTATTTTCAGTCCTAAGACTGTAATTCAAATTGGGTAGATAAATTATGATTTTCTACAGTTAAAATGGCAAACATGTGCAATCATATGTATCACCTAATGAAAAGTTTGTGACTTGTGTACCAATCCTACGAAAAAAAGTTCGATGGTTCGGTTTGCGAGGTATTCGTTTGGAGTTGCTCCAGTCGTAGTATAACCCATTAACCCATAACAACTAAAGCCAAAGGTCTTTTACAAAAACGTAACGGAAAACTTTGCACCCCGATCGCGTTTTTCACGCCATCGTCCCACATCGTCGCCGAACGACACAAAATACGAAAGCAACATCTTGTCGCTAAGTTGTCCTTATATATTGTGGTTTTATAAGCATAAAACGCGTTCGTTTTGTTTTTTTTTTTTAGTCAAAACGAGCTTTGTGTCGTAAACCTATAACGTGCAAACTGACCTGGTGTCGTGATTCGACAATATTTTATAAACGTATAAATATCGTCTGGAACGTCCTGGAAAATCCTTCGGTCGGCGGGCGGGCGCCGCACACTCGATGATCGAGACGACTCGGCACGGTAGCGATATTATTGTTATTGTTATGATGATCACTATTATCGCGGAACGGTCTTCTGGCGTGTGCTCGCGACGACGACGACGTTTGACTGTCGGTAGTCGGCTGCGACGCGAACAACCGGTCTCGCGTTTGGCGGCGGGCTAGAGGCGGGCCATGTGTTTTGACGAAGCGCGGGAGCAGATGTTTGGGCACGCGTCCGCTGGTGACAGCTGCAAACCGAATAAGTTTGTGCACATAAATTTGTGTTGCGTGTGTGCGTTCATGTACCTATACCTAAGTATAATATATTATGATATCGTGTATAAGAGGTTGTGTGTGTGTGTGTGTGTGCTCTTAGGGTACGCATATCATACGAGTATTGTGTTTACGCTTATATATGCGGGCGGCGCCGTAGACCTATAGAAACGCGCGTAATGCGACGTAGGTATACAATATATTAATATAATACAACTGCAGTGTATTGTAAAAGATTATTATGGTTGCAAAAACCCTTTTGCAGCGATTGTTATTGGAGCGAGAAAACAAGCGAGTTGACTGAGAGTGGCGGCCATGGCGTGGCGGTATAAACTAGAAACGGTTTTTTGCGAACGTCTTCGTATAAGTTAACATAAAATATTGTACAACATTATTATACAATATGTATTATACGCAATTGCATATATTTTGTACCTTACCAACGCGAATTTATTGCGCGAATAATAACCAAGAGGGGAAGTAATTGGGTCCATGGTGTTTCGTATATGTTGGTATACTTGCCACTGGTACTTGCACCTGGGGACCTCCACCCAACCTACCTAGGTATTCATGCCTCTAGGAGGTACGACGCGATTTAGGCAGGATTGATTGACCATAGTGGCATAATACAAGCGTATATACATAACAATATGTAAGTAATTCAAGCAATCAGAATTCAATTTTACTGATTTATTATATTGAGTTGGTTAAAAAGAAAAAACTGTGGAGATTCATCTTACAAGACGGGGTTAAATGTTTATATATATAACTTACTAATTACTATACAATAAGTGCATTTAATATTGTCATACGGTACTGGATATTATGATATAAATTTACAGACTACAATATATTATACTATAGGTACGTTGACATGTCCGCACTCCTCCCCAACAAGTCACAATTTCCAAATCGTTTTATTTTTAAATCAACGGTAAAATTGACATCTCCGCCTTACACGGTATGTTATATACTTATATATATTACGACTTCACGATCTCCTTCCGGCTATTATATAGGTACAATATAGCCTAATATTATATTATGTACAAATATTTCGGTTTGGTATTAGTGGTGGCGGCAGGGGGGTGGTACTGGTACACTCTCATCCCCGCGCCTTCCGACCGTTATAGACTCGTGGCGCGCGCGAGTATACAATCGCGTCCCCTCCGCCGCCCGACCGACTGCCATACAACGGCAAAAAGCAATCGGCCAACGGGCAAAACACATAACGTCGTTACAAAATACACGCGCATCGGCAGCTGCCGCTTTCCTTTTGTTCCGCTCCGGCGACCCCCGACCGGGGCCTATCGTGGTGCGGAGGGGTGTGGAATTGTGGGGGGGGGGGTAATGAGTGTCGGAAGGAAACGCTATATTCGATGCATGTGCGCAGGGGAGACCGTAAATATAGGTATATAGCGCAATAATATTAATATATTTTGTACTCTGGCCGTTAGCGAGGCCACTTCTGCTGGTCCTGCAACCGGTGGCATAACGGAGGGAGTGGCGATAGTCATCGTTCCATCGTCCACAAAACAAAACATAAAACGAACGTTAAAAGTCGTTATTCTATTCTGTTTTCTTTATGGTTACTTAGGTATTATTATACCGCTGCGGCCTGCGGCGGACGCGCGTGTCCGGATTGAATAAGAAGAAGACTATAATATTACAACGATAGTATTATACGCACTTTGTAAACTGTATGGGTATAATATAGGTACAGCTCCAAATATATTTATCGTATTCCATATGTTTTGTGTGGTACCTATATTTCGTACAAAACGTTTATTGTCGATTTCAGTGAACGATCATATTTAACATTTCGTGTGTAACTCACTTGTGTAAAACTAAACAAATTGGTATAATTTGATGTTTGATATTTAGACAAGAGGAATGGACAAGTGAGACCTCCAATTCTGCAGTGCGGTATCCCTCGTCACTTTACGCTATTCTAGTATTTTAGTAGGTATGGCTCAAAACCGTTTTTTGTTAATTTTGGAAGATGGCGGTGTTCTTGGTTGTAAATTTTATACAGTTCAGTGGTATTTAGACCTCTGTTGTAGAACCCCTCGTCGTTTTATGGAGGTGACCTGGTGACTGTTGACAAAAGGTGTGCCGAAGAATTAATAATTATAGGCTGTAACCACAACGTTTACAGCGGGCTACAAATTACAATACAACAGATGTGTACCTATGCAATTTCAATTTATTTTTTGTTTTATTTAAACCCAACGTTTTGCATACACTGAAACAATATAAAATAAAAACATTTTAGATAAGAGAACTAAGAGTTAAATAAATCATACTTGTTTAAGTAAAAAAACTTCTGTAGGTACTCAAGGAGTTAGGTTTTCTATCAAAGTGTTGTTTTCACTTTTTTCAATAAATTCTGCCCAACTTATGCAATAGATCAATAGTTTTTCAATTTAGTAACCATAAAAAAACAAAATTGATCTACCAAAAATATATACTATACAAACATAGATAAATATAACAATGTAACATGTAATCTCATTTAGTGCAATCATTTTACCGATAATGATAATGATAATGACAACTCTCAAAGTCTGACCGCCGTCGTCGATTGTCGTTTCTAATATTCTAATTACTAATTTTAGTCTTCATTTGATGCACGGTTAAAGATAAACCTATATCTATTATTTAATCGTGATTTTATGACAACGAATTAACGAACCATTATATTATTGTAGTAGGTACCTACGTGTTAAGTTTATAAAGAAAACGTAAATTGTAACGATTTCCACAATTTCAAATGTATTTATATTATCTAGACAAAATAGCCTAAATCAATTATAAAAAGATTGAATTCAATGTGGTCAATCGTGTTGCATATAGCCATTTTCACGACGTGGTACCTTGATGATCAGTTATATGGAGGAAGTTGGTACTCCAACTAGTGACTACTATTGTAACATGTAATTCGACAGCCTCCCCCTTTAAAAAAAAAAAAATGTACTAGTGTTATTACTAGAGATAGGTGGGTTGCCAGCTAGGTATAGGTATAAATAAAATATTAATAATTTTTATACTGCACTTATATACACGCTTTAAAATAATAGTACACCGCATGCACATGTAATATTATTCCCGCAGGACACAGAAGCGATGGTTTTCGTTATCCCGAAAAAGCTATAGTTTTCTGGTGCACGCGAAATTTTCCGCCACTGTTATTATTATCGATGTTATCGCGTGTTCACATGTCGCATCCTATTATTAACGCCGCGATCGAGCTGTACACTGTTATATAGTGTTATGTTTACATGGCTACGCTGTAGTCGCGATTACAATAATAATATTATACGCATATATAATACCATAATACACACGCTTCGGAAATTATAGCGAATATTACACGCCCTCTGAGATATTGCACCCACTGAGCTGTAGTTGTGCTGGACGTCTAATATAATAAAGTCCCAATATCAGTCGACTTCGATCGCTATCTATATAATATGACGTTGAAACGAGGGAATAATATTAAATGATATCTGCGGCAATAAAGAAATTACACAATCGGAATTTTTTTTTTGCACTCGTACATTTACTTATGAGCATATTTTAACGGTAGTAAGTTTATTTATTTATATGTATATGTGCCATGTGCGTATATTATCTGTACTCCAAAATCAAATTATTATGATTTATGCTGCAATATATTATAATATATATATATATATGAAGTTAAATAGCTCTTGTGTAAATGAATAGTACAATTAAATATCAGTGATAAGTGCGTATAGGGAGGAATAATATATAAATATTACACATAATGATGTATGTGAAATAATATATTATATATAATATGATTGCATATTATATGAATTAAATATATAAGCCAATTAAAAATCGTCGAACATTTTAAAAACGCCTCCAAAAATCAAATTTGTAAACTTTCAGTGGCGTACCTATATACAAATTATTTTCGGTATGGGCCAATTTTGACAATTTATCACTATTCAAGCCTAGCACGATTAACATAGCCATAACTTTACATATTTCAGGGAGCCGGGTGGTTATAATTATGACATATTATACAATACAAATAAAAATTGCTGAATTTAATTTTATAATTATGATAAATTAATTTTTTAGTTATTTATTAAAAAAATATTGACAATTTCATATATATATATATTTTAATGTTATCTAACTGTGAATTTAACATCAAAGTCATGAAATCAAGTCCTGACAATCATTTCCTTGTTGACTCCTCAAAAACAATTTTAACAAGCGGCTAAATTAATAATGGTGAAAAACTGTAAACAGTGTAGAATATACATGAAATGCTTTAATTGAACCTGCAATTTCACTATGGCCTCTGGCCTAGGGGCGCTGGCCTCCCCCTTATATACGCCACTGTAAGCTTTCATCGTGGCTTTAAATATAAGGCCTACAAAAACATCATGCTTATACGGGGATCCAGTGATAATTTTAATATTTGACAGTGGGTGGTACACTCATTCTCTCGAAATATGTAAACTTTATTTTTCAAACAATGTTGCAAAAGAAATTGAAAAATAAATATATTTTTACTAACAACTCGTTAGTGTTAGCATTTATTTTAACTTTTTTTTGATAGCATAATATAATTATTAATTTCATATTTCAAAATACGTTATTTTTCTAAGTATATATAAAAACCTGGGAAGTTCCTGTGATGTATAGAAGTGTCAACTTTCAAGTGTATACCTACCTCTTAATAGATTATAGGTTAAACTACAGAATTGGATCAAAGCACTAATTTTAGATTCTGAGCGGAGCGATCAATGTATTGATCATAGTCGGCAATCCATTAAAATTTGATGAGGGGCTCACATTATTAACATCAATGTGAGGATGGGGCTTCGAATCTACAAAACTAAAAAAAGAGGTTGCTTGACGGACTTTTAGGGAGATAAGCCCACTCCCGATTTCTTCCAATGGACTATTGATTTTACAATGATGTGTTTTTTAATATTTTAATTTTTTTGTGTCTGTGTATATGCCATATGGTAGGTAGTCGACATAATGTTTCGATTTTCAACTTCAGTATCTTTTCCGGTGGGAGAGTGAATCTAGTTCCCCGTAGTTTTCAAAAACGCCGTCCAAAAATACATTGGCACAATTTTTTTTTATAAGAATTTAAAGCTAGAATTTTGACAAAATGTATTAAATCTAAAATGTAAAATCTAATTTGTAACTTAAAACTTATAAAATGTTCAACTTTTATTGCTAAGATTTGAAAATTTAAAACAAGGTTCCACGTAAATAGGTTATAATATATCAATTACTTTAATCAAAATAATATCATCAAATATACAGTATACTAAATAATATCATAGGCTGACCGCTGACTAATAATCGTTTTCGCTCAGAGTCGTTTTTTTATACAATGATATTATATCATTCAATTAAATTTCAATTTCAATTTTAAATTTAAAACAATCCATTACAGTGACCCCCTTACCTACTGTACAGAGCGACACCCATTTTTTTTGTTTTGACTTTCATAAAATATCTAAAATTACAAATTTAAAACTATATCTACAATTATGTGCCCCCCCCTCCCAAACAAAAAAAATAATAAATTTATTATAATTATGAATAACATATTCAGTCGATTTAAAAAACAATAATTCGTATTATCGAAAACTCTATGAGCTACAATATGTAATATTATATCTAAAAATTATTCCTACACATCTGGTTCGACGCATATTTTTTTTTTATTAAATCCAATGTGCTACTAGTAATCTCCATTAGAATTAAAGATCAGAGTATTTTTAATATTATAAAGTATTAACTTGGTTTTAAAAAAACAACTTAGATTTTATTAGTCTTATAGCCTATAGGTATTTAAATTTCAGAAGAGTGAAGTAATAGAGTGGTGAAGTAATGGAGGGGTTTATATGTAAATATTTATGCTGGTCCACTGTACTGAGCTCAACCAAACTTAAATAAAAACACTGAATATTTACATAAGTTGTCTAATTAACTATTCATTCAAAATTTGGATATTGTTTAATGAAATTATTAGAAAAATATTTCCAAAATCGTTAATGCTAGGTATTCGAGAGATATTTAATAAGTATTTACTATATATGCTATAATAGGATAATTGTTCAACAAATATTTAAAAAGACTATCAAAACATAATCATCATATTATGAAACTCTTTTAAATCTATTTAATATATTAGCATGTTTTAATATTTGCTGATAAAACGCATAGTACGTGTCATTGTCGCGAACGACTATAATACATAATATAGTAATTAGTGAGTAATAACTAATAAGATACATACCTATAAGTAGGACCCAGGTATATATTTTTTTGTTTACCTGATGGGTACAAACATTGTGTAAATATAGCCTGTGCATAGGCAGTAATTTTGACCATTTTGACGGACAATAATATCAAAACCATTATTTAATAAAATGTTTACATCACTTAAATTAAAATTTTGAAAATTAAAGAATAAGTTGTCCCAGTAACCTAGCTGGTGTATTACCCCGACACCCGTAATGTAGAATAGGTACCTAATAATATGGTTTAGTGTTTTCATTGTACATATTTTTTATTAAATTTTAGTTTCGTGTTTAGATAAATATTACAAGGGTATAATAGCTAAGGTTAGTCAAGGGACCTGTGTAATTTTGAAATATTTTTATTTAATATTTTTCATTTTGTTTAACATAAAATATATTTACATAATAATATATACTAAACGATATTTTTATAACTGAAGTTTAAATTTATATTTTTCTATAATATATTCTACATGATTTCGAAAAGATTTTAATATGATCTATCCCTACGAATTAAATTAAAAATGAATTTTATCTTATTATTAAAGTAAATAAGAATATCCCACGCAATAATAATAAAAAATTTGAAATACGGTAATAATAATAACAATAGTAAATATAAGTAATAGTTAGTTAATAAATACATTAACTAGCTTTGTAAATGGTTTAACGATATAATATGAGATCAAATAAAATAGAATAAAATAGTTTTTAATATAATCAGTTCTATTAAAAATTAAAATATTAGAAAATAATTTGAATACAATATAAAACTTACCTATTAATTATTGTCATATATTTATATTAGGTTTGCCAATTTAATATAATATAAACAATACTTTAGGGGTAAGCATAGCATATGAATTATAAGGTCTTCAGGGATGTTTCTTTCGCAACAATTACTGATGGAATTTATGGATAATCATTTATATATTTTTGTGTACCTAAACATTGTTTATTTTGTATGAAAAGTAAACGAGGTTTAAAGTAGCTTTAACTACATTTTTATTTTTTATTTTTTAACATTTCTTTACTTTTATGTCTAATTTAATTTACAATTTCAATTATGTTATGTAATTTATAAACTGTTATTGAAATGAAAAAAAATTAATACGACGACGATAAGAATTTAAGAAATTCAATATTAAAGACAATATCTTTTTTACAAGATTCACATTTTATATCGTATTATCTTTTATTTTGTTCATTATAATACAATATATTTTTGAAACATAAAAAAGTGTTATTGTTTTTTCTGCAATATATTACAGAAATAATAAAAATAATAAAATGTATTGAAGTAAGATCCTTCAGCCCTCTGGAATAAGTATTTTCTGTACGTGTCATTCCTTCAATAAATATGACATATTTTATGTTTATTTTTTAATGGGAAAAAAATAGTTTTATGTTTAAATTTTTTTATACATGTGTATTGCCTGTAAAATGTATAGTAAAAATAAATGTATTGAGGGTACTCAATTTTAATCAATAGTTCATATTATAATGTTAAATTTATCATTTAAACTTACTTAATATGATTAAACTTAAATGTTTTTCTTTTCATATTGAAAGATGTACTATTTTTGTACTATTTTACCTCGTGTTTGTAAAACTTAAATGAGTAAACTCATTGTAAGTCGTATACGAAATTAGCTTATATATATACAAATTATGGCTTACATTTGAATTAAAATAATTTGTATTTAAGTTGTGTAACTTCTATATTATATTATCCAGGTACTCTTTATTATTATTTAATTGTGAAAAAAATGTAACACAAGTTAAAACTTTGATTTTTATATTTCCCTTATTAGTATTTAAAATATGTAATGCTGTTAGGCAAAGGGCTTAGAAGAGCCAAAAAGTATATACAGATATACAAAATATATAAAATAAAATATATAAGTAAAATACCATAAACCTATTCACACTGTTCTAAAGCAAGTTGATGGTGACTCAAAAATGAATAACAATAATATATAATATGTTGCGATGTTTTCGCCAAAAAAATAATACAGCCTATCGTATTATCAATAGTAAATTAGACTACTATAATAGATAGAAATCCCTATACATATAATATATAATAAAATAGCCTTCGAAATATAGGCTGAATATATATTATATACCTAATCTCTCCACTAAGAATCGTTTTTCGTATACAATGATTTATCATTGAATTGAAATTTAACACATCCATTACAGTGATTTACTCAATGACTATATACCTACCTAGTTATCCTCAATGACTATAGTAAATCAAGTTTTTTTATTACTATTATTATTTAAAACCTATATGATATTTTGTTTTCTTTTGGTCCACTGAAAAAAAATCAGTGTATTTTTTTGACAAATACATATTATAAGAAAACTAATCTCGTTGAATAAATCATAATTTGTATTTAAAGTTAAATGCACTTAATTCTCATAGGTAGTCGGTAAACTAATCGGTACACCGTATGCTATATGAAAATGTAATCAGTAATTACTCTAGGGAGTACATTCTGTAAATTAATTATTACTTGAGTTGTTGCCAAAGAGGGCTCTTGGATAATCTCTGGTTCTTGGAAAAAAGAAATTCTAACTTAAGTCCGGTGACTAAAAAATAATTAAAAACGAAGAAACCTCGGTGATTATTTATTATGTAACTTAATGAGAAATTAATTCATATGAACGTATATAGATTATAGGTACATAATGAACTTTTCTTTTAAACATTGGTGTATCCTATTAGATATATTTTATTGATATCATAATGTTATTAGTATACGGTATAATAACTAATATACCTAATACATATGTGTATATTGTATACACTATACACATATTATAACTGAATATAATATATAAATAGTATAATAGGTATATTATATTATATGTTATACAAATGTTTGTGTTTATTAACTTTGACTTGATATGCCATTAGTTATAATTTATAATAATGCTTATACCAATTATTTATTATTATGTATATATTTTGAATATATTATACAGTTAATACAAGTGTATAACTTCATTTTGATTGAATTTATTTAAAAAATATTTATCCTTACTTTTTTATTAGATAAACCATTATAGTTGGCCAATAATTTTCTGCTGAAGGAATTGATTCATAACTATATTTTTATGATGATGACTGATGAATTTTAATAGAATATTGGAAGTTATATTTGTTTAAATTTATTATAAGCTGAAATTAATTTAAATATCCATTGAATTAAAACATCATTACTAATTATTCTCATTATTTAATTATGAAAAAATTAATAATATATTATAAAAATATTTGATTTTTATATTTCTGTGCAGTTATATTGAAAATACGTGAGTAAAACTTTGTAAAATTTTATATTATTTAATTTAACTCATAAATTAAATAACTTCGGCTTTTTATGCTAGAAAAAAATTCTGAAGTGGAATAGTAGGACACCTAGTCTTACGCAGGTGTCTGTATAGTTAGATTTAAATTTTAGTGCTAAGATTTATTACTTTCGAAAACTATTTTAATAAAGAAATAATCTTCTTCATTGATAAATGGTCTTTCAGTGTTTATGACTTGCTATATATCTACGTATTTTACAAATGATGAATCGATTAGTAATTTTCAATATTTATTAAACATGGTAGTAATATAAATTATTTAATCCCTGGTGACGAATTCAAGTCATTTAATATTTATTGTATTGCAACTTGAAGTGTCACAACATAATATAGTATGAATAATTTTAACCTCATTCACACATTTATAAAAATAATTTAATCCAAGCTTATATGGGGACCATAACATAAAATAAATAGTATAGCAGGTAAAAATTAGAAATTCATAGTTTTAAGTGGTGGTGGTTTGAAGCACATTTACAATAAAAAGTAATTTCCTTATGCACACAAGTACTTAAATAAAGGTAACTCACAATTTGTATAACCAAGGATATATTTTTCTATTCACTTGTAATTTCATACTTTGCATACAAAATATTTAACTTTCGTAGTAAAATGTTTATATATACAATAAAACAAACTAATGTCATAATGGTGGGGAGGGGGGGGGGTAAAATATATAATTAGTAGCTGAAGGGTCAAACCAGCTACCAGCCACCAAAGTAATATAAAACAAATGTTGTAAAAACCCAATGCACAACCTGCGGGGAAATCATCACCGTCGAACACGTTCTTCTTCACTGCCGGAAATACGCGGATACCAAAACCTCTCTAAATATCCCGGACCACCTCTACGAAATACTCGGACCCGACCTCAAAAACTTCAATAACACCCTAATGTTTTTACAGCAAACAAAACTGTACAACCTTATTTAATTACATTGTTCCTTTTTTTTTTCTATTCTATTATTTATCACTATTTTGTACACCCTTAAACTTAGGTTTAGTAATAACCATAATTTTTTTATATCCAAAAATGTAAAAATGTAAATACCGTAAGCCAATAACCTTTGTTGTTGAGGCTTTAAATAAACAAAAAAAAAAAAAAAAAAATGTTGTAAATGCCATTAACGTTATCATTTATGCAAGCCATACATTTTCTGGGTAGGGAGCATAGAGATGTCGACAGATCAAAAAAAAAAATTAAAGGTTTCTAAAATAAAGTAATTAATTTAATAATTACTTATTAACATCATTAGGTATACCTATATAACTAATATATTTTTAAATCGAATATTAGACCGATTTACTTAAAACAATTGTACTAAAAAAAATTATTTATCGATTACCTACTCCTTATTTTATAAATGTTTTATATTTTGATGGTATTAATATTCGTGTACACGTATTATACATTATAATTTATTAGGTAATGCCTACCTAATAGTGTTGATATATCTAGAAAGTGATTAGTTATTTCTTAATATTATGCTCATATTTTTGTAGTTTTAGAAAATATTCTCTATAAAGTTGTATATTTGACATACAGAATGACAGTCCGAATGGGAAACATTACATTTTTAAGAAAAAAATCAAATTTAGAAATTTCAAAGTACCTATTCAAATTTTAAAATTCAAATATGAATTTATTGTTTCACAATTATGTGTGATTTTTCTTCGTTTCCATATACGCCATATAAATGACTTATACCTATAAGGTAAGTACTATATAGTAGAGAAAATGCTTTGATATTCAACTTTTAGGGTAGTATCCAATAGGTAGTAAATCAAATCAGTATAATATATTTGAGTAGACAAAAAATAAAGATTTTAGTTATTATTTTATTGTTTTAAGCCATTTGTCTTTTGTCAATAGAACAACAATGAATGTTTATTTTATTTTATTTTTAGCATCAACTACAAAGGTATTATACGCTTACATAAATATTTACATTATATAACATTGTACATTTCAACTTTTTTAAGATACGAAATATGATGAGGTGGTTTGAAAATGGACCAATAATTCTTTTTTTTTTTTTTTTTTTTATTAAGAGAAAAGCCTCGATAACGTGACCATTGGCTTACTTTTACATTTAATGATTACTTAAATTAAGTTGTACAGTTCAGAATCTTTCAAAAATAAAATTATGTTTTGGATGGATTTTTCGTCAGGGCCCAGTGCGTCGTGAAGGTGTTCCGGTATGTTGAATTTTTGTCGTGCCTCTTTTGTGTCTCTGCATTCGGTGATAATATGTTTGATTGTAGTTGTAATTCCGCATGTAAGGCATATTTTTGGTGGCTCCTTTTTCATGAGGTGGCCATGTGTGTGATGCGTGTGGCCTATTCTGAGGCGATTTAGTACGACTTCTTCTCTTCTTTTGAGCCACATAGGGTTATTCCATTTTTCGATAGTTCTTTTTATTTCATTTAATTTACTATTCATTTTAAGCCATTCTTTTTGCCAGATATTTTTGATTTGGTTGTATATAATTTTTTTAGTATCTTTGTCGGATTTAATATTCCACACAGTTAGTTGATGTGGGTTATTGGCTTTTTCCTTGGCAAGTAAGTCGGCTCTTTCATTACCAGGTATTCCGCAGTGCCCGGGAATCCATGCGAAGATTAAGTTATCGTTAAATTTATTGGACAAGTTAATTATTTTATTAGTTATAACATTATTGTTATTAATATTACTAAGACTAGCTAGAGTGCTCATGGAGTCTGTCAAAATTATGTACTTATTATTATGCAGGTTGGCACTTATTATATAGGATAGTGCTTTATATATAGCTAGTGCCTCAGCTGTATATATGCTACAATTATCCGACAACCTTTCCGAAAGTTCGGTTTGTAGGAAAACTGCAGCAACACCCACCCCTTTGTCTGTTTTTGAGGCGTCGGTATATATATGTATGTGGTCTGGTAAAGTGTATATTAATTCATAGAATGCATTTTTGTATGTAAGATTTGTGGTTTCTTTTTTGTTGTAGATCGCTATCGACATGTCAAACGAGTACTTTGTAGTTGTCCATGGAGGTTTTACGGGTATTTCTCTAGTCAATATATTACTTATTTCTAATTTAAGTTCTCCCTCTTTTTCTTTTATTCTTTTGTACATAGGTTGTATTAATTTGTTGTTGTTGTTAAAGGTATTTTCGAATCTGTTATTGAATACTGTGGAATACGTTGGTTTGTTCGGGTCGGTTGCTGTTCTTACTGCGTATTGCAACATCAGTTGATTTCTCCGATTATTAAGTGGTTGTTCTCCTGTAATATTGAGTATGCTGTTTATGGGACTACTTCTAAATGCACCAGATGCCATTCTTAGGCCAGCATTATGGATAACGTCGAGCATTTTCAGTGCTGAGTTTCTCGATGTCATATATAAGGGGGATCCGTAATCCAAAATTGATCTGATTAGTGAATTGTAAATGTTTATTAGGGTTTTAGAGTCTGCTCCCCATTTCGTACCTGAAAGTACTTTGATAATGTTCAGTCTTTTTTTGGCTTTGTCTTTAAGATTTTTTATGTGTGTGGTCCAGGTAAGTTTTTCATCGAAGGTAAGACCTAATATTTTTAAGTGTCTTGTGTAAGGAATTATTTTGTTGTCCATTTTTAAAGTTGGTTTTTTTTTAATTTTTTTGTGTGAAAATATTATGAACTGGGATTTTTCTGGTGCAAATTTGAAACCTGTATTTTTGCTCCAATCGTTTAGCGAGTTGGTGTATTTCTGTAATTCTTTTCCTAAACTGTCAATACATTTGTGTCGAAAGAAAATATTGCTGTCATCCGCATATATTGTAATTTTTCCAGGGGTGGGTATAAGTTTAGATAAGTCATTTATTGCGATTAGAAATAATTTTACACTTATGGAAGAGCCTTGGGCAATTCCGTTATTCAGGTTATATAAGGATGAATGATGTCCATCAACAGCAACTTCGAATGTTCGGTCAATAAGGAAATTATGTATGAAATATAAAATGTTACCTTTAACGCCCCAGTCTAGTAAGATTGAAATAATTCGGTATCTCCATGTCATATCGTACGCTTTTTGTATATCGAAGCTTACCAGTCCCATGTATTGTTTGCATGCAATTGTTTCACATATTTCTGTATCAATGTTTACAAGGCAGTCGTAGGTCGATCTGTTTTTCCGAAATCCAAATTGTTCTTGGGCGAGAAGTTTATTTTTTTCTAGAAACCAGTTAAGTCGAACGCTGACTATTTTTTCGAATATTTTACTCATTGTGCATAGGAGCGATATAGGCCTGTATCCTTGTACTGCGAATTTATTTTGGTTAGGTTTATGAATTGGGATAATGGTAGCTTGTTTCCATTTTTTTGGGAACTTGTGTTGTGTCCACATTTTGTTAAATATTTTGAGTAATGTAATTTTTCCTATTTCGGGTAAATTTTGTATAAATATGAAGGGGATGTCATCGGGTCCACAACAGTTGCTCTTATGTTCATAAATAATGTTGTCGAGTTCTTTTCTTGTTATTGTCAAATTTAGGTTTGGTGTATCAATATGTTCAACAGTGGTTAGTTCCTTAACGTTTATATTTTGTTTTTCGATTTCAGATTTGTACTTTAAGAAATTTGGATCAAAGTTGTTATCGTCGCTTATTTCCTGAAAGTATTCACCTAGTGCGTTTGCTATTTCTAACGGTTCTGTAATAATGGATTTATTATTATTAGTTCTGAGTAATTTGATATCCGTTGATTTTTGAACTCCTTTTATTGATTTTACTTTGTTCCACACTATATTAGGATTTTCAAGGCAGGTAATTGATGACGTAAAAGAGTTCCACGAATTTGTTTTACAATTTTTTATAATGTATTTAGCTTTAGCTCTTTGTTTTTTTAGTTCAATTAGATCGATTATACTTCTGCTTTTTCTAAATTTATTTAAGGCTTTGTTTTTGATTTTAATTATGTTTTTACATTCTTCCGACCACCATGGTACGGGCTTTTTGGTTCCGCTGTATTTATTTTTTTTAATTATATTCATTCCAGTGTTATGTATTATTTCTGTAAAGATATCAACTATTTTGTCTATGCTATTATCATCCATTGGGAGGCATTTTTCAAGTTCAGATTGAATTGTATTTGAAAATAATTCCCAATTAGGTTTTTTTAAGTTCCATTTCTCTTTGGTTTTATATATTAAAGTAGAGTCTCTGTTATAGATTTTTATGATAATAGGCCAGTGGTCACTGTTATATAATTCTTGTTCCACCGTCCAATCCAGATTGGTTGATATATTTGCGGATGAAAAGGATAGGTCTATGGCCGATACTGATCCATTGGCGGTATTAAAGTGCGTAGGGCTTCCGTCGTTAAGTAGTGTGATATAGTTATGGTCAAGCATTTTTTCTATTTTTTTTCCTCTACTATCAATATGCGTGCTTCCCCATAGAGTGTTATGACTGTTAAAATCACCGGTTAGTATATAGGGTCGTGGTAATTGATTAATTATATTTTCTAGATTTTCGATTTCGAAATCATGTTGGTTTGGAAGATATATGTTACAAATAGTTATTTTTTCTTTTATGTGAACAGTTATTGCTGTTACTTCGAAGTTGGAGGTGATTTTAATTTCTTCGGAAGGAAAGGATGAGTTTGCGTAGATTGATGCGCCTCCGCTGGCTCTACTTCTAATGGAGCGATTTTTTGAGTATCCGAGGTAGCCTTTAAGTTCGGGTGTGTGATTTTCGATGAAATTTGTTTCTTGTAGGCAGATTACGAGTGGCGAGTATTTATGAATTAATCTTTTAAGGTCATCAATTTTTTTATGGAATCCGTTGATATTCCACTGTAGTATATTATTATGATTCGTATTTATATTATTATGCATGCTAAGTATTGTATTATATGTGGGTATGGAGTACAGGTAATTTACGTATGTGTTTCGGTATATATTTTGTATGTGAGACATTGTTTTACGTTGTGAGATAATTAATTACCTAATTAATTGGTTAGGTAATTATTGGGTGACGAAGGGTTATCTGTATCGAGGACGGTCGTTTCGCGATTATCTAAATCCATTGTTTCTAATAATTTGGTTGATAAGCGAGTCAATCTATTTTTCAGGCTTTGAGATCTAATTGCCGGTCTGACCACCTCTATCGTGTTAAGCACGGTTTTGGTATCAGTTCCATATTGTTTGCAAATATCGCTAGGGTCTGCGTTTCCTTGTGCATTTATAACTATGTTCTTGAGTTGGTCAAAATCTATATTTATGTTTTTACTATTTTTTATTATATTTCTGGCTGGTTCAATAAATTGCTTTATATTGTCGATAAGTTTTTCTGTTGAATTTGACCTAACTAGTGTTTTGGATTTTTTGATAACTTGATCTTTTTGAATTTTCGTCGCCGTAGATGTAGTACTAGTTTGTTTTTTTTCGTTTACTGCCAGCTTTGTGCCGATCTTATTAATTATACTAATTGGTTCTTGTGTGGCGTTAGAAGTGGTTGAGCTCGACGCTGCTCTTTTAATACCCCCGTTATCTGTTGTTGCCTCAGGTAGGTCAATGTCCATAGCTGAATTGTCAATATTAATTAGGTCATTATTTCCAATATTTTCCATGGGTGTAATTGGTTCTGTATTATCTGTGTTATCTGCCCAATTGTCAGTAATGAGGTCAACTGCTGGCTCGCTGATATCTTCAATATTATTTTCAATATTATAATTCTGTGATTCTATGATATGCGGGCATTTTGATGCTACATGACCAGTCATTTTACAATTGAAGCAAGTTACTTGGTCATCAGTGATAAATATACGGTGGTTTGTTCCGTCATAATTTATGAGTATGGAGCTAGGCATTTTGGGCAAATCTTCTGCTTTAATGAATAATTGTCTTCTAAAGCTGAGTATATGGGAGTATCCTTCTAGTTGTATACCTGCTCTGAGGCAGGTGATGGGGCTAGTGGGAATAATATCATGGTAACGTAGAGCTTCCAAAATAGTACTGTTAGGAATATTATTGTATACATTTGCTAGTATGAATCGCTTATCTGGGTTATATAAGTGGCGAATATGAATTAATTTATTTTGTATTTCAATTGTCTTGTGTTTTGATATTAGTTCGGTTACTAGTTCTTTGGAATTTAAGAAGATGCAGAATCTTTTTTTTGAGATTTTTGAAACAGATATTATATTTATGGGTTTAACTATGTCACCTATCTTTTTTATATATTCAATTTGCGATACTTCATCTACTGCGTCGAATACAATTGCTTGTTCCTTTTTAGGGAACAGGCCATTGCCCAATTTCTCAGCGAATGTTGTTGTAGGGTTGTTGTTGAAGGCGGAAGGTGTAGGTTGAGGCTGTTGTTTCTGTTGGCTGGATGATGTTATATTGTTCATCGCATTGGTTGAGGTCTTAGATTTGTGTGCTGCATTTTCGTTTGGTTGTGGAATTTTTGAGGAGGTGCTTGGTTGTTTGGTAGAAATTGGACTATTAGGTGAGGAGGGGGGTTTGGGTGACGTAGGGGATCCTCGGTTAGGAGGAGGTGTACGGTGATGAGTATAACTCATTTTGTACGGTGGTAATGAAATTAATTAGCGTTATAATTAAATTCTTACCTTTAGTCCGTACATGTTAGATTTATTTGTGGTGAAACCGTATGACAACGTTGTGATGTAGATAACGCACTGAACTTAAACTTACACGACTGTCGCTATCGGAGTGTGCCACGGGACTGAAATAATTCTTTTATATAAATTATACGGAATGTTAAATTAATTTCTGGCTTCATTGCAGTTTCGGTAGTAGACGATGATGTAATAAAACTAATATATTATACAGGCACATATTTATATATTTTTATCGTAATTCCGAATTATTATTTGCATGGAATTCAGACGTTTACGTAATTATATTTTTTACATACAATGACATTTTCAAAATACTAAAGTTTAACCTTAAGCTATTGCTTATTTACATGTCCTATTAACAACGTTTTACGGTAACTTAGTATTGTCTCAACACTTAATAACAATAATATACGATATAATTAATATATATTATATACTATTACAATAGGTAATTAAATATTAATTATATAATAAATGCAATGTTTTCGGCCAAACTTGATTCAACCTACGGCGTATTACTAATATAGTGACATTAATTACTTTAATAACATTACAAATATATAATAAAATATACTTAGTAAAAAAGGCTGACAGACAGTGTTCGCTCAGAATCGTTTTTCGTATACGATGATTTATCATTGAGTTCAAAATTAACATATACATTACAGTGACTTACTTAATAAGGAGTACACTCAACACGTCTCCCCAAATTACCAACTAGATTCACTGATCTACCAGAAAAGATGTTAGAGTAGAAAACCGAAGCGTTCTTATTGTACCAAAAGATGATGATAGACACACATAACAAAAACACTCTCATATCATTGTAAAATCAATACATTCATCGCTCAGAAATTTAATCTTTTATGTAAATTAATATTATAATACTAATAAATAGTATTATTAGATTCTGAGCGGAGCGAGGAAGCTAGTGGTTTTACAATGGTGTTTATTTTTTTTTTCTTTTATATCCTGTATACAAAATTTCTACCAGAAGGAGTGCTTCGATTTCTACATAATATAGTACCTTATCTTTTAGCAAATTGGATCAAGATGGTACTTTAGACAGGTCATTTTTCGATTTTATCAACAGTTATTTAATTTCACAGGAAAAACGGTCAGGTACCGGCTCCATTAATAAAGATATTAATCCGGGTTTGAGTTGTAAAAAAAATGTTTATTCCAAAATTACGTAAACTATATACAACTAAAACCGAATGGTTTTTGTGTATTTATTAAATATTTAATAATTATATTTAAATTTATTGTAATAACTAATAATCAATATTTTAATGTACCTAATGATTTAATAAATTGTAGTGATCACAGATCAATATTTTAATGTTGTTTTCAATGAACTATGAAACCTTATTCATTCGTGGTATCACGAAAACAAACAAAAATTAGTAATTCACGTACAATAGAGCCTCGGTAATACGTCTACGTGTTAATCCGACACGTCCAGTAATCCGGTACCCTTTTATTTTTGATAATAATGACCAAATAGCTTATAAAATCAATAAATTCAATTGGACCATCCTGATAAACCGATTGTACCTATATTATTTTTATCTTATAAAATTGCAAGACAAGAGATGGTACAAAACAAAACAAAACAATCAAATATATTTATAGTACCTATTCTCTAACCGTGTACCTATAAGTTTTACAATGATGTGTTATTTTTGATTTTGTCCGACAGTTTACTGTAGAAAAATTCATTGATATTGAGGGTGATTTATTGTAGCAAATAGGATCTAGTTTGTACTTGTGTCCGAAGTGGGGGGAGAGGGGTACAAATTGTTCTTAAAAATAATCGGGAAAATCAAAATTTAAATATTTCCACAAGACCTTTTATTCGAAAAAATCGATTTCGTTTTTTTTACAAATTTTTGTTGTACCTAATACAAAAATAAATAACTATAAGAATTTAAAATATTCATCAAATATAATAATATTTACATATCGTTGACATGATACAATTATTTTGCTTCGTTAGAGCTTTTTATAGCCATTTAAAATTGTTGACCTTTTTATATTTTTTTATAGGCATTTTAAGTTTAAATTGTATCAAAATCAAAAGAATTTTTAAACTTTTTTATAGTTAATATCTTACACAATTTTAAATTTTAATAGCTAAGGCTTGAAAATTTGATACCAGATGTTCCTTATAAGTTGTTAATACAGTAACTCTTATAATTTCAAAAATACATGAATACATGATTTCAAAATTAATACATCCATTACATTGATGAGGAACACCTACATAGTACCTATACTATACAGCAGAGCTACTTCCTCGTTTTTTTTATGTATTACAATAAATAATAATAATATGTGCGTACCTATATGCTTGTAATTTAATATTTTAAAATGTCTGAATTCAAATAATATGATGAGTTGAATAATTCCACTATACTTGGGTCCCATATATGGATTTCGGATTGCATTGATTCTACTATATACATTCGCCCTGGTTACGTACTACAAGAGAGGTAATTGAACTGCCTTAAAAATTGGATGGTTGGGTGGCGGGTTGGTAAAATAATAAAGTATACCTACTTCCTAATATTTTTGGTGTAATTTTAATATACACATGAATGTCATTAAATTATTTATATATAATTGGTTAAGTCCATTATTTTTAAAGTCGTTAGAAGGGATGGGTGGGTAAATCAAACTATTTTAACTTTCCGTTTTAATTTTATTCAGCACCACTGCTCTATTAAATTAGAATTTATTCAACTTATCATAGTAACCTTGATGATGGCAAGTGATAACACATAACATATGTAATCAAGTTTTCCAACAAAATTAAAAAAGGTTCCGAAAAAGGTTAATTTTATTTTTTCATATTGTTGATCTTGTATTTTTAATAGAGCATAATTTATTTTGAACTTTATTATCTAGAAACACTTTATTATATTATATTTAGTATTCTAGTAATCCCATAGAGATTTTAGAAGAAGTTTTAGTTGATTAATGATTTAATTAGGAGATAAAGTAAAAGAGTTGAGAAATACTAACTCTTGTTCAAATTGAGCTAACTTTCAGCTTACTTGGAAAATCCTCATAAAACTTTTTATCCATTAGTCATTACTCATTAGAATTAATATTTAAAAAATACATTATTTTCTATTTTTCAGTTTTATTTTGTATCAGAATTTTTCTAGATTAATCATTATTTATGAATTATGGACATCAGTTAACACCGATAACTCATATTTTTTTTACACTAATAATGGAAGTGATATAACTAATTACTGAATTTAAAATTGCTAGTAGGTGGGTTAGTCCCGTGCTTTTCTATGAAACAACTTGCAGGTGAACCTAGAAACCGAGAACAGAATGAATCAGATAGTTCTTCATGGATTAGGTACCTTAATACCCATAGAGTTAGTTTCGGAGGCAGCAGAGGAGTGACGAAAAATACGATGGTGTAGGCATGTGCTCCTGTGGGTAGGCAATTTTCAATCTTGTGCGAAATGCGGCCTTCACCGGCTAACATATTATGTAGCATTTAAACATTATAACTTTATTATATCTATACATAGTTGATAGTCATTTTTCCATATTCATAGTCATTATCAACTATAACATAAAATCCAACTGTCTACTTTTTAGACTTATCCCATCAATGACTTAATTTGGCAAGCCTAATCTTTATATTCCGTTGACATACCAAATACCCATAAAGCAAATAATATAATATAATACATTTAATAGTGTATGAATGTGTATGAATTTAGAATATCCCATGTTTATTTTCTCAGAATCAACATTGGGCATTTGAGCATTAATTCTTAAGAGCATAGACAAAATGCATTAACGCAGAATAATTACAAAAAAATGGAGAATAATATTTTTGAGGGAAATATGAATTTTATATTTTATTGTTAATTGACTTTGTATTCGACTTTCAAAATAAACAAAAAAATGTTGTACAATATTTAGATGTTGCGCGTGGGCCAGAGAGAGAAAAAAATTGTGAGCCGACATCCTCTTAACGTTATTTGGTATTCGTTGACCAAATTTCGCAGATTACCAAGAACTTGTGTTTTTATCTGCAATTTAAAAATAGCAATCTATGAATAAATATTTTCATGAAAAAAAGGTCATGGGAGGATCCACCCCCATATCATCTCATTAGTACGCGTTTGTGCTAGAGTTGTAGAAAGATTTCATGGTGTACACATTTAGGATTTAAAATATTGTAATAACTATTATAGAAGGGGATATTTTTTTAATAGTTATAAAAAAAAATTTGGTTGTACGCAGTAATTGTGCACACTGTAAATTTGATTAAACCAACTTTTTGCTTTTGTTGTTATTGCATTGTTGGTTCTTGGTCAGTCAAAATCAATGATGAATACCTAATTTGGAAACCTAAGGGAATAAAACCCAATGGTTATTGTAACGATTCCCAAAATGTATATTCAAACAGGTCGCGATGACGTCGCACCAATTCGGTGCCAATCACGTTGAAGTGATCTAAATATCTAATAATTTTTACGATAGTGTTCTTGATGCATAAATTATAATTGGTACCAACCTATTTACACTTTACTAACACCTACAATGATTTGCATATACGTGAAACTTAATAAATATACTTGATACAAACGGATACGAATTCGGTTTATGAAGTACACTTATCTATATTTAATTCAATCTTCTACATACACATATCAAATTATCAAAATTTCATTTTACGACAGTCAAAAAGTTGTTAAATTCTAATTTTACTTTATAATAAAATAATATGAAATAATATATAGATACAATTATTAAAAAAAAACGTATTTTTAAATATTTATTTTTTTTAGCAATGTTATTATTATTAATTGTATATTATTATTTGTATCGATTTCCTTGTTATCCACCTTGCTACATTTTACATTGTCTCTAGAGGCGAGACGTGACTTGTTTGTAAATGTGTAAATATTTAAAATTTACAAAGGGACACAAAATATGGAATTCTGAAAACTACAAGTCTACAAAATTGTATATGTTTTTCAATTTCTATAAATAATTTGAATGTCGAATAATGTGATTTTTATGCCTATAACATTCATTATAAATTTAAATTAACCACAATTGTGTAAACTATTATTATTATATTATAATGAAACACATTAATAATAATATAAATATGAAAATGTTAATTTCAGGTAGAAAATTCAATTGCTACATACGAACCGCATGCTTGCATTGTGGTTTACTCGGTAGTGTCTAAAGGATCGTTCAAAGTAGCCGAAGAAATATTAAACTATCTGTGGCAAGAGAACTATACACGCGAGAAGACGGTCATTGTGGTCGGCAACAAGGCGGATCTGATGAGAGCAAGATGTATTACTACCGAAGGTAAACAATATTTAAATAGTTATATTGACGCCACCAGACGATATGGTTTTCTATTTCATACCCCTAGTTTAAAGGCATTATGTTTACAAGTGTCGTATTACATGTAAATTATGTAATTCACAGGTTGGGGATTAATAAAGCCACTAAAAGGTATGTGATGTGACCCTTTCAAATTAAATTTGTAAGTACCCTAAGGGCCAAGGGTATTGGAAATGAGATATGTTCATCAAATGAGCATTCGATTCGAATGTGAAATTTAATTCAATATGTGACAGAAAAAATAAACATTTTGTGCCTACTGTTAAATAGCGGCCTACATTAAATCCACCTAGTATTTACTTCTCGGCGTAAATATTAACCCAATAAATTATTTATTCAACACTCAATCGTAGTATACTAATGGCCAATGGCGCACTATAACCGTACTAATAAATTCATGATTTCTCCCAAAGTCGGTAACTTTCGGGATTCCATCAATCGTTATTGTTCGTACCTATTTAATATTATATACATAAAAAAAATAAATAAAAATGGGTTTAGTCTCGTAAATAATTTATAACTGAGCTAAGTGTTTTTATAATAATTTATGTACATTATAATTATAATATGCATTTATTTTATTGTTGTATATATACTAACGATAATGGTCATATCGTGCTATGGCCGGTAGACTTAGGTATTTAAGTACCCAGATTCGTTGTCCAAGAATTCCATTGACCTTTGAATCGATATTAATTCAAAAATAATTATTGTTGGATACTTTATTTTCGTTTTAGAGGGAAAACAATTGGCATGCTTGCGGGAATGTAAATTCATTGAAACTTCTAGTGGTATTCAACATAATGTGGACGAGCTGTTGGTTGGTGTGCTGAAACAAATCCGTCTGCGCGAGACCAGAGACAAGAAGAAACAGAACCAACGGAAAACGGCTATACACGGATCGAAAACTTCACTATCATTACATATCGCTAAGGAAATATTGCAAAAAATGTGTTTACTCGATTCCAAGTCGAAGTCTTGCGGAAACCTTCACGTACTCTAAGTCGAATAATAACTATAATTTTAATAACTCGACGTTTTCTGTACTCCTATTTTTAATTTACTAATGCTCGTATATTATATATATATATATATATATATAACTACTTGTGTATAAATGCGCCTGAAACAATCCTTGATACCTACTTTATACTTACTTCTTTACAGGGACGGAGCGGGTGAGACACTACACGGTTCAGTAACCATGTGATATTTGTAAGAGATACCTATCGATTGATAATTTAAGCCAACTTTATACAGAGGGTTGGTCTATTTTTGAGTGACTGGCAAAAGGGCTGTTGGCTGTAAAAACATTTATCACTTTTCTTCGGTATTTTCCTATATATACGTATTTTTGTATTTTCGCGATCTTACTGAAAAAATACGCGAATGTGTCTAATACGCTTCCAGGGCCATGTAATCCTATAAAGGTCGGAGGGACAAACCCCTCGCCCTTCTCCATTGACTGTTCTATTTTTTCCTGTGATATAATATTATACACATTAAACATTTCAATCCTAGTTTCTATTGATCATTTACCAGATAATAATAATATTATATTATATTATATTATCATCATACGTATTATTATTATTATTATTATATAATTTAAATTATTAAATTATATTATTATATATGTGTTTTATATCAATTGTCAAAATAATATTAAAAAAGCAGTTGATAAAATTAAACAAATTATTCTTCCCAAAACCAATACCTACCTACACTGTTGGTTCGAATATTATTTTATAAATATTTTTATTTTATTATTGTAATTTTCATATAGGTACATTACTATATTATTAAATACGTATTGTAGAAAAAGATAGTTTTGTCAAAACATAATATTTGCTCTTCTGTGATAAAGAAGTAAAATCTATCATTATAGTTTATGATTTGTCTCGTCTTTATACTAACTCGCTTATTATTTGGTTTACTTACATATGTCATAAATCTATTATTTATTTTTATCAAGAGCCTAAGTATAATTTTGTTATTCAAATAGTTAAGAAGTTTATAAAAAAAAATGTCTATACTTATTCGTATAAATGTATCGTGTGTTAAATAATGTTCTACTTACACAAATGAAATGTATTGTTATTTGAATGGTTTTACTTTGCATACCTATGATATGTAAATGTTCATTTAAGTTTTATTTTAAGTTTTTCAATTTAATACCAATTACTTATTTACATTTTATACGTTCTATTAAAACATATATTTTCTATAAGGAGTAAAAAACAATATATTCTAAAAACCTTACGACAACCTAATTACCTATGCCATTACATAATATGTTATTCTATTATAATTGTATTTTTAATTTAAAATACATACATCGTCATACTATTGTATTATTTATTAATAAATATATTGTTTTTTTTTGTTTATTAAAAATAAAATAAAGCCGAATGAAATTTACCTATAGGGAATATTTTACTTTTTAAAGTCAAAGACTCTTCAAATATTATAAGTTTTCGATAAAAAAAAAGTTTTTTATTTAATTTTTAGCGTGTTGTTTTTTAAACTACATTATATTTGAAGGTATACGGTGTTTTTCCATTATCAAGATAAGCAAAAAGTTTTGTACAATGTACATTATCATAACTATAAAACAAGATTGAGAATTATGTTGGTATAATCTACAGTTTTTCGTTATTAATTATATTTTTTCCGAAGAGTCAAGAGTGGGTCAAACTTTGCATTTTAAAACTGTATAATTATATTAAGTTGAATAAACCGATACATACAGCTTTAAGAAACTGTCTTAATTAATAAAATATGTAAAAAATAAATTATTTATTATTTAAAAAAAAACTTCTTATCACAAATGGTAATTTAAACCCTTTTTTCTTTTGCTTCCTGTTACAAACAATATCGACATTTATCTAACCATCGAATTTTAATGTACTTCAATATTATGCATGACGTATTTATTGTGATGGTTGTCACTATAACCGTTGATTTCAGTCTTGATTTCGAAAAACTCAGAAGATGACATGTAGTTATTCAAAATCATTATGGGAACGCATTGTACAATTAAAACATAAAGTATCGGTTACGGATTGTGTTATGCGTAGGGTCATATATCAACCAAATATCGTCCCTAGACGAATGCTCAGAATGCGTGTATTTAGGCACATACAAAAGTCGGTTTCCCCCCACAGAATTGTTTTTTATTTTATAAATTTAGGTCGACTACCACTGACTTTGCATGGTAACGTAATACATCTACTTTATTATATGACGGGTATACGGTATCAAATGTTCAAGAATTTTTAAACCAGCGAATAAACTCCAAAAGGTCAAATATCTTTACATAGTTTGCCTTAAAAACAAATTTGAACAGAAAATATCCACTAGGTACTTATAAACTATAAGATTGTTTATTCACAATAATGAATTAAAAGTCATTTAATATTCATTGAATAGATTATATTATATTATACTTGCATAGGTACCTCCTTCCTACTTCTAATTTTTTTACTCGAATTTCACAAAAAATAACTGTTTCACTTGAATGAATAGTTATTACAGAAAATATAATTTATTCTTAGGTACTTTCCAGCTAACCAATGGACAAAGCTGCCGTCTTGCTGATAAATGAATATCGATCACCTCTCCCTCCCCTTAATTAAAACTCTAAACGTAAGTAACTCTATATTTCATTATAAAATATATTATAACATTTTACAGTTTATAAGTAATGAGTAAGTAACACTAGTAACAGTGATTATTAATTATTAAATTATATTTCAAATGAAGATCCATATTATAATATTATGTTATCATCTTAATTGTATTCCATACAATTCCGATTCGGTCTGATTTCAAACTTAATTAACTGTTGTGACATGTGACACTTATTATTATAAAATATACATGTTGGCATTTCTCTCTATGTTTCTCACTTATGAATATAACTACCGTGGTTGAACTTTAAAATCGTATTAATTCGATCCGTTCGGTTTCTTTGTATTGGTGGGTGTCTGTATAATATTTTGTACATTATACTATTAAACATGTTAATACAACGAAGGTGTTTACAACAAGGCCAAACCGTATAGGTTTGTTACAGTGACTATTCTTTGTTACAGTGCTGCACTGCAGAATAGTCAAATATGTACGTATATTATATTAATGTGTATCGAAATTCGAAACGTATTTAATATCGACGAGTCTCTGTTGCGGTTACACCGGCATCTAAAAATCAATCATTTTCCCTCAATAATATCGAGATGCCTCTAGGCTAGCGAGTGTCACCGTAGAAAGGCAGCCTTTAGATTTTACGGTGTATAATATATACAGAGTGATTTTTTTTTTATCCCTATACAGTTGTTCTATCATTTTCAAATGTATGTATTTTTGAAATTTGTTTACACAATTTGAATCCAACATAACATTTTTACAATCTCTTAAGTACCTATTTTGAATGAAAATATTATATTTTTTGATTCGTGTTCTACGCTAATATAAACTTTTAACACTTTACATATGAATTAAATATATTGGACATTGGAATAACATAAGATTTGTCATCGAAATTCTCATACAAATATTCTGCTTCCAAGTATAAAGTTTAAAGTGTATGAGCTATATATTGTCTTTGCAAAAAAATGAAGACCAAAAATTATTAAGATTAACAAAAAGTAAAAATATAACATTTCTTTTCAATAATTTTGTATAGTACCTATAAATGACTTACAAATATTTAAAAAAATATTTTAAAAAATACATATATATTTTAATGTGCCAAGAAAGTAACTGCAGGACAATGTCACTGTGATAAAAATATGACCACCATCATAATATTATATTGTAATACTGTCTTGTGCTAATGCTAAGTATTGCTAATGGGTGACTTCTTACCCCCCGGGTATTACCTACATCCTACTTGTTTACTCTCTTCAAATACGCTTATTGTGCTCTTAGTATGGATTGTGTAATTGTTATAAAAATAAAAAGTAAAAAAAAATACTGCCTTGTACCCATGTCTGCCACATAATATACGTTTCCGTGTGCGGTTATGCTGCCGCGTATAATAACTTCTCGTCAAAATACGGCGATGGAAAAAACAAAACAAAAATAAACTACAAACGAGACGGAGCGTTTGAGGAGGGTTTTCTGCTGGAATCTGGTATGATGGGGATCTCGGATACATAATATTATTATATTATATTATCATACACACAACCAGCTAGCTATATGTATATACTGTACGCGGGTTTACCGGTACAGAGAATAATTTATAACGAGCCCTGGCACGCGGAGATGGTGCACTTTGGATTTGTTTTTCCTCCCCACGTGTTTTCCCGGCCGTTCGCTTTTATCCCTATTCACGTGCGATATACAATATTGTATTATATCCCATTAAAATAATAACAACGCAATGCGCGGTGACGATACATAATAATATACCACCTCGGCGGCCGGAGCCATTGTGTTATTATTATATTATAACATTATATTTATGCGGTATTTTTATTTTTATTGTATAACCACATTTTTTAAGTTCAATAAAAACTCGGAGACTAAAATAAAATAACTATTAAACATTCATCCGATGTGAATTCATCGTAGGTATTAAAAATCATTAAATCAGTTTGAAGCTGCAGGTCATTTCTTGGAAATATCGCAACGTCTTTCACTAGGTTTACGTCCTTAGAAAGTTAGAAGTTAGAACCCAATAGAATTATTACAGTATATTATTATAATAATTTTGTATACATAAATATATACTCAAAGTCAAAAATTATAATATACATATTTCCTTGGTACTTACTTATAAATGCCAATAGATCCGCATGTCTTTCATCTTTATTGAAGTGAATATTTCATAGAACCTTCTTACTATGAGGAAATTCTGGAGCGGCAAACGTTTGATATCGGAGAAATTCGGAGAAATTCGGAACGTCTGTTTGCTAGACGAAGCTGTAGACGTTTGCAATTGCAAACATTGCAAACGCCACGTCTGTTTCGTTCTAGTAACCAGAACCGTGGTTGACTTTGTTTATACTTTTGCCGATCGTTATCACTATTCATTGTGTAAAGGCGGGTTTCCACTATACACATTTGCCTTGTACACAAAAAATGTTCAGCTATGTCCAACAACACGGTATCGTGGTTAATCGTGTGGTAACTTAACCTAACCAACCAATCACAGCAAAGAATTTTTATGCACGTACACATGTACATGTATAGTGGAAACCCGCCTTCACGATTTACTTTTTATGTCATACACCACGACCACGGTTAAACAAAATACCGCACTAAACCAAGCGCTCACTAAAGGCGGGTTTCCACTATACACGGATACGAGTACGTGCATACAAATCATTTGCTGTGATTGGTTGTTTACGATCAGTTACCACACGGTTAACCATGATACCGTGTTGTTGGACATAGCTGAACATTTTTCGTGTACACGGCAAACGTGTATAGTGGAAACCCGCCTTAATTTTTACGTTTTCAATGTTTCAAACGTTGGCGTTCGGTCTGCAAAACATTTGCCGGTAAAGAATCTCCTCGCTGTGTCAAATCCTCGAATGATACCTCTTTTCTATTACCTAGTATATACCTAACGCTCCGGTATGCACAGGTGCAGTAACGTAGCCCGCTATCGGTTTGCAGAATGCCAATATTTGAAACGTTGAAAAGGTTGAAATTCGTAAGCGCTTGTCGCTTGGTGCGGTATGTAAGTTAACCGTGATATATATTTCAAAACATAATATAGGTAACAGTTGTAATTTTAAATAAAATGTATATAGGTACTTTTGATTAAGAAGCTTAAGTCAAAATCATAGAAAAGTAAGTAAAGTTGAGTAATAAGTATTGATTATAATAAATAATTAGAGGGCCCGTGAGAATCGAGTTAAAAAGCTGAAAGCGAAAAAAATATGATCAAACTCAACCATGGACCACGTAAGGTATTTTGTATATTTTTATCTATCAATTAGTCTATTTCCTCCTTTACCATTACTTATTGAAACTGAACAGACAAAACGCTGGATGTTGGTGTTTGCAATGTTTGGCATTGTTTAGCAAACAGATAGTCCGAATATTTCTCTGTTATATCAAACGTTTCCAACGTTTACCGCTATAGAATTTCCTCTATGTATTCACTTCTGGCTAACACACACGATTTTATTTTTACGATGATGAGACGGAGTCTTTGACGGAAAATTATGACAATATTTTATTCGAATAAAATATTGTTGAAAAGTGATATTATTTTAAACTCAACACTTGAGAATTTTAATATTTTTCATCACATACGCGTAAGATTTGAGAGTGGTATTTCAAGAGAAAATGTTAATGGGTTCATAATGTATTAATTATAATTACTGATTTCATCAATAAAATATTACCTACATCATATTATAACGACTTGGAAATAATAATAAATGCATACTTAGCTTCACTGGAAAATCATTTACATATACCTACTACCTATAACATGTTATGTTCGTTTAAAATTACAAAAGAAAATCAGAGTTTTATGTAACATTTCAATTATAATAATACATAATATAAAAGGGAAAACTGTGAGTACCTATATATAAAGTACATAATTTAATGAGTTTTCTATTCAACAGTTCCCGCGTGATATATATATATAATATATTATATAGGTATTGCTATATAGTTATTTAGACGCGTTATTATTAATATTATTATTATAACCCGTATTAATTATTCCAATGAGCTCATTATAAAATATAATATTATATTTCAATAATACTACAAAACAAAATTTAGACGATCACAAAGAAAATAACGTCGATGTTTTGTTGTAGCGAAGTGTCTAGTTTCTTTTTATGATATTCGACTATTGTTTAGGTTTATGTTCTATATTACTGCAGCACATCACACTCACACACATCGGACCGGACATCAGAATCACTGTGAGTAAATATTAAATTGTAATAATATATTTTGTGTATTGCAATATTGTATTTGGACAACAACTATAGAACAAAATCTGTTCGCCAATTGTTTTACACAGGTGCATTTATAGTAGGTACCTATATAATTATACAAAAGGCTTTATTAAGTTCAACTTAGTTGGCGCAACTCCGTCGCAATTAAGAAGACATTAAATGCCTTTGAACGTCTCATACACAAAGTTTTGACCACACTTCGTTTTTCTGACTATAGAATAATAGGGACCTATATCTAATATAGCATCGTACATAATTTTATACTCACTTGTATTATATATACCTACTATTATACACCTATCTACGACTAACACGATAGTTTAGAACTGCTCCGTTCTCGATCGATCCCGATTAATGTACGTATATGATTATATTATAGTAAAATCACTGAGTGCGTTTGTCCGTGATACTTGCACCTTGTATAATTATATTACTTGTACTGGCAAATTTTCACAGAACAAGGTGCAGGACTTGGCCACTTGGGATTTGATTTTCGGTGGGACTTTATTGTCTCGTACACTTTTCAAACATGTTTTAATATCTAGCCCGTTGGTGGCTTATTTTGATGTAGAACAACCATGGATAAATAGTAAAAAATCATTTTTTAACTGAACTATATTATATTGGTAGGAACGCTACACTCTAACTGTTTACATGGTAATATTTTATAAACGTTTACTAAGTACGCTTCGATTTAGGTGTAAGTAATAGGTATATAACATATTGTAGTATAACGTTAATATAAACTGAACGATATTATTACGTTGACTACAATGTGTGTATAATATTATAATAGTACAGGGTATACCTACCTATATATTCATTTAAATAATAATTGTCTTTGTAACGGTATCGCGACGAAAAAAAAACAGTAAGTATACACAGTTCAACATATTTTATTACTGTGCTTTGTTAAAAACGCCGTGTAATAATGATATGTATTACTTTGATAGTATGCTCATGCGTATGTATATGTATCAGAGGTATACTAAGGTGTGTAAATGTATAATATAAGCGCTGACGATGTCATAAAAAAAAAATATAAATAGCTCGTAACAAATTATGTAAATAAAATAGTTGTTTTTCTGAAAAATAATACGACAACGTAAAGTACTAAAATGTACGGTTTAAATTATCAAAGAAAAATACAAAATTGAAAATATATTTTATACCTATACCCATAAGAAACAGACACATGTGTAATAGCGTCCCGGAAAAATGTCAATAGACTTATATTATAACACAAGAATAATAGATACTTCAAAGCGAACACCATCGTACTCTAAATGCAATGAATAAATGTATAATGCGTTCTTTCAACTAAGTAAAGTATACAATAGGTATATATCATAATAAAATCGGTGCCGCTTATTGGAACACTACACGCGTTTATATAATATTTTATAAAATATAATACAGTGCGACGATCGATATATACGTATTTAGTTAGTTCAATCGAACTCAGTATTTAAGTGGAATATATTATAATAAACCCAATGCATATACAATCCACTATCACACACATATACACACACATACACGTAAATTGTATTATAGTTGCATGCACTTTGATGGTTGTACCCACTACACATATATGACATGTACAGGAAGAAATGAAATAAAATCCTCACGTTTCCAACTATAGTCCAACTATATAATATTATTTGTAGATTCTGACTGAAAATCATGACCTATTGACCTTTATTTGTATAGTATAATAATACACCCAAATGCCCAATAAATATTATACTATTTATCAATTTATACTCCTGCAGTATTATAATATTCCGTCTGCATCATATATATATATATATAGGTAGGTACTCTCTAACGGTTATAGAGTCTAACCTCTAACGCACTGCGGTGGTCGATAAGTCCCGCACACACTCGAGTTGCCTTCGGTAATATATTATACTCACCAAGTTCACTATTTACGCGTACACTGGTGTAATTACGAGTGGAGGATTTGGGTGTAGTATCCTCCCTTTGACATTTTTTAAAGACTGGCACACCACATTTATCAATTTATGTACTTATTTAACACTATAACAACAGTATAGACGTATAGTATATTATTCTATAGGAATAATACAAAAAAAAAAAACCCGAATTCCTTATATGCTATAGCTGTACAGCGCAGTGGTGTGTAACATATACGGTCCAAATGTTGCTCAGGCAACACCTTAAATATGGGTGAGTATTAATAGAAAGATAATAGGACATTTTATAGGTTGGTATATAGGCTGGTATATTAACAATATTATGAGGGGTAGGTCACCTAAAAAATTTTTTTATACACGCCACTATGTACACTCTTTTTATACACTATGTCCATACCTAACTAAGATATCTTCGTAATAAACAGTATCGCAAAAATAAATTATTATATTATATTGTATTGTGGTACAAAAATAAACCACAAGTGGTTGAATATTATTTTATCGTGGAGCGACGACGACGCATAGGTATCAGCAACAAAGTATAATATATTACGCTAAAGTTACAATTATCAATATTGTATGTGAATATTTAAATATTATTATTTATAATATGTAATTATTTGTTTCCATGTATAGGTACATATTTTATATTTTTATACATGTACTTATAATGTCATACATATCGCAATGGTTATATTGATAGGTGTTTATGGTTCATACAAATATTATTAATTTTTTTTCCAGGGGTAGTTGTATTAGATATAATTTACAACAGTTACATTCGCTCCCACCCATCAGACACATGACCAAATTACGCCCCTATATACGCCTTATGATGTACGCTGTAAATATTATATTATTAACTCGGAGACGACGAGGTCTCGGAGCAGAGTGCACAAAATATACAAACTAAAACGAATTCAACTCGTCCAGCAGGGATTTCAAAAAAAAATGTTTTCAAACAAATCCCTAACGGCAATAATAATATATTACCGCAGTACGCGGCACAATAACGAAGTTTGCAGTTTGATGGTTTCGTTTACCATGTGGCTTGTATGTACCTGACCTGCAGGCTAATTTTCGCATGACGTGCACTCGCAGTAGAGCGCTTCACAGCGCAAGCCAAAACACGCTAAACTCATTTTTATATACCTACATCACAATACATTGTGATACTAAAGCGTCGGAGTAATCCGAATACATTCAGACATAAATTATTATAGTGCTCCCACCGGTTATAATAATATATTATAGGTACCTTATTATAATAATATAATGACGAATAGATGTTGCCGGGCCGAAATCAAATATTATAATGATTGGATGTTGCGCGGATGCTCGGGTTCACGAGCGTAAAGCCTGTGAAGTCCATTTGCATGTTTCATATCGATTATCAATTATTATTAAGCATAACGTATTTCTGAGAGTACCTGGTTCATTGTTTTCGTGTGGACGGAAAAACAAAAGTTGGAACGTCAATATATCAAAATCAAAAATATTTTAGATTACATACCTTAGATTGATAGATACCAAATATTCAAATAAACACGACTAATAAAACTATTTAAAATAAAATCACTTCAGTCAATTCGGCACATCATAATAATTTATATATTATAAATTATAATACTTACTATATTAACTACAATATCATATAATATTTCATGTTATATAATATTAATAATATAATAATTTATGGATTGAAAATATATGAAACAGATTGTACTAAGTGTGACAGTATTACAAGTTGCAATATCCACTGACCACGTCTTAATATAAGTGTTTTAATTTGTAATTACTAATATTATGAAATATGGATATAATAAGTACGTGGTAACAATTTTAAAATAATTTGACGTTTTTTATGTTCTACAAATTTGTATTTTAATTTTACAACGACAATTTTATGCATTAATTTTTCATATTATTATTTATTTTTATCAAAAATATTGGTAATTATTTTTTTTTTTTATTGAAAAGCTTCTATCAAAATATAAATAACGGAGGAATAACCATTATTTAACATCTACACCAGAAGCAAAATTATTATTAAATGATCAGTCTTTAATAAACTGTTATTAAAACCGATGCACAGGTGTGTAATACAATGCTCCGACGGTGAAAAATCAACAGATTGTATCCAGTCAGTGGTAGTTTGGATTAAGTAAAAACGACAAACTTGGTATAACTTTGATACTTTTAAGTTAAATTATGCCTACACTTATTATACGTACATGGTACATGACTGGATGGATCCATAATATTACTGCTTACTTGATAATTTTACGTATTAATATATATATATATATATAATATATATACTGCTGGCATAATCACAATCGAGACTCACGGGCAACGCCGTGTGGGATGGTAATAAATTAAAATACTCTATGATTTACACTTAAAAAGACATTGCTTCACAAAGAGTTACACCAAAAAGGAGTTGACCAATCGGATTTTTTTTTCCGGATGACGGATGACTAATTAAGCTGGTATTTTATATAAGAAAATAAGTAATATTGTTTGCGTTGTTAAGGGTTATTCGTTTATAACCACTGGAATATGAACCACATACCTAGCATTAACGCATGTCCAATTTACCTCGACAATTATAATTATTTTTATGTATTTACGGACCACGTGATCCACAACTGTTTTCTTGGTAAACGTGAGTTTTTATTCCTATTTTTTTTTTCTGAAACAAATAGTATAAACGTTAACGCTGGTCACGGCTATTGCGAGAATACATTTTACCGTTGATGGTAATTTAAAAACTGAACCTTAGGTATACAAAATTGGTTAGATGCACGCTTATATATTTTATTAAATTCGTACAAAAGAAGAAAAGAATTTATAAATAAAATATCCCGTGGTTTGTAATTTAGCGTTTCGTTTTTCGTCTCGAGACCGCATCTCATAATAATAGTATAATACATACCTAATTAATTGTATAATACCGGGAACGCTCAATAACTCGGGGGCGATACATAACATTATTTCCTTTCTAAAGTAAATCCTATATCCACAACGACGTGGGTAATGATAATGTCAAATGAGTATAGTTGTCATGTCTCAATGTCTACAAAAGCCAACTATAATCTATATTATCATATTATACCATTTACGTTTTGTTTGCCAACTTATGCACGGGGTAAATTTAAATTGATTATACTATAATATGCATATTGTATATTATAAGGGGATATAATGTACTTTATTGACGGCCGCATAAAGGATCAATCTTAACACTCTGTATATGTTCATAGGTAAATGCATAATATATTATCACGCATACGTGTATATAGGTAGCTAAATTATATTTATTTTCATATCAGCCTGAATCCACACGGCCACGACCATGGTGCCATATACATTCACCAATATTGTTTGTTTAACATTTGGTATATAGATATAGAATGTATTATACATTTATATTGTATATTATACCTATTGAAAATACAGACCATGCCGGTCGACGGACGTGATACGTTTTCGGCGTCGATATAATATTATCTTGTACGTCGTATTGGATTATTATTTATTACAGTGCTTGACTTGGAAAAGTAATACTAGAGAGTCTATAGAGGAGATATTCAGATGGCACATGCTACATTTGTGTCATTATCTAATTAAAATACCGAATATAACCGTGATGAACATTGTCCCCAAACCCCCTTACTACATATTCAACATATTATCACAAACAATCAAACATTTCATAATTTATTATACTTATACCTAGGTACCTTCTTTCAAAGTTCCAACCATAAGCACAGTATATATTAACTTAATATGTATAATATAGGTAATACGATTTATTTAAATAATATTTTTTGTCTAAATAATAGCTAAAATCTGTCCAAATTATAATTTTATTTTGTTACAAAACAAAAAAACTTGTAAAGGCTAAGCTGACTCTGTAAGATATATATGTAACTTTTCAAGGGAATAAAAAATAAATAAATTTAACAGTTTAAAACAAACATTTATATAACTCTTCAGAGTTCAGACTTAATTTAATAAATTCTATAAATGAAAATATGTT